>JAJEJO010004927.1:148780-210776 GCA_020662805.1 Glaucomys volans
AAACAAACAAACGAACAAGATTTTAGGGTACAAAGAATAAAGCAGATCAGTCAGGAACTGTGGTGTTATAGTGGTGATTCCTCTGGTTATGTTTTGCCTTCAGATATCCTGTACATGAAATGGAAGAAAGCTGCAACCCAGAAACACTAACAATAGCAGACAAATAAATAAATAAATAAATAAGGCACAATAATGATCCTCTAGAAAAATAACTGATTTCTCTGTTCAAGAAAACCACAGTTTACAAATATAGGAAACATTCACAAAACTATTATGCTAGTTCAACCAACCTCTGAAGAAAAAATGTATGCCCCAACACCAGCCATCCCCAAAAGGCTAACCAGAGAACGTAGGTTTCTTCTCCTGTAAGACTACAATAAGGTTCCCTAGTATTTAGAATATTATGAAAAATGATTTAGAAATATTTTTCTTAAAATGCACCTTCTAAGCCTGGTGTGGTGGCTTGAGAGGCTGAGGCAGGAGGATTCCGGTGTTCAAAGCCAGCCTCAGCAAAAGTGAGGTTCTAAGCAACTCATTGAGATCCTGTCTCTAAATAAAATACAAAATAGAGCTGATGATGTGGCTCAGTGGCCGAGTGCCCCTGAGTTCAATCCCAAATTCCAAAAAAAGAAAAACTTTAAGATAACACTGACATAGAACTTAACATTAGCCTCTCTGTTCTTAAGCACTTTAATAATAGTTGATTTCATGCCACCTCTATGAAGTAGGCCTATTCTTTTCCTAATTTTATAATTGAGTATCTTGATGCAGGGAGAAGTTAAATAACTATCACATCATTCAAATAGTGAGATGAAATGAGATTCTATCCAGATTGTCAGACTTCATTATCTATGTGCTAAGTCTCTTCACTAAATTGATTGGAAATCACTGTTCTTAATATAATAGAAGACTAATATTAATATATCTGTGGTTAATTTAGGTTTTAAAATTTTGAGGAAAAAATATTCACTGGAAAAAATACAAACAATAGATTCCTTGTGCAGCTCTGTATTTGATTCTCATCACAAAACCACCACCACCACCACCGTCACAACAAAATAACATGAGACATATAATCACTGGACTTTTTGTTTGAAGAATATATTCCTTGTAAATTCATATCAATAATCACACCATAGCAACAGATCTTCATTGAGTTTCTATTGCAAAGCATGTACCTGCCATATCACATGATATCTTTAATCTCCTACCATTCTCCTTTTATCTCTAAGCAAGCCAGGTTGAATTGTGGTTGTCTGGTTATTGAATCCAATACTGCCTGATTTCAAAGTCCTTGTGCTTTTCTTTATAATACCAAAATTGTATCTCCTCTGAGCAATGTTGGTGGTAGTTCAAATTTTTCATATAACAAGCCTAAAGCAAAAAATGATCTCATGCAATTTTCATTTCTCAATAAATTTCATTTCAAGTCTACTATTAGTTCTTCCACCCAAATCCATGTACTTATGATCAGAAAAGCAAACAAATATTTTTGATACTAATATTTTTCATCCATCAAAATCTGTTTACTTAGGTTCATAAACATAAGAAATTATAACAACATTAGAAAAGAATCAACAAATAATCAAATACCTAATGTAAATATTCAAAAACTGTAATTATCAGACAAAGTATAACATAAATAGTATATTGCAAAAAAGAAGGAAAGACTTCAATATGAAAAAATAAACCTATTTTGGAAAACAGAGCCCAATCAAACTATTACAAATAAAAAGTTAGCTGTAGAAATTTACACTCACTGTGTATATTTAAATTAAATATTATTTACTCTTGACTAAGAGTAAATAAAACTAAGATAATAAGAAATTAGCTGGGAAGAATAATTATTCACAAGTTATCCCAGAAAGGTTTAGACATATATACACAATGAAAGATAAAAAGTATAAATAGAAAACAGAATTGGAGTTTCACAAGAAGAGGTAAGACAACATTATAAGAGACAATACCAAAGTCTTTTCCAGAAGCAAATTCAAGGTACCATGAACATTTTATAACTCACACAAATATCAGTGTAATTGTCAGTATAGACAACCATAGACACCATCCTGAGTGTGTTGTTATCCATTTTGATTGTTTAGTGCTTGCATGATTTCATCACTAAATAATTTAAATATCTTTTCTGGGCACCATTGTAATGAAATTTGATGAGCCAAGGTAGGAAACTTTTTTAAGTTGCTACACAGAAATGACAAATAAAATAGAGTAGATGACTCCATGAAAGAAGCTCATTAAAAAAATGTTAGTTTATCCAATAAAACAATATAGAGGTTGAGGGTGATAAAAAGGTTTCTAGCAGAAAAATAAAAAATAAGAATTGTTATCCATCCTATGAACAGGAAATGAAGAATGACCTTCTTTAAAAATCATTAGATATTCCATGGATCTTAATAACCAAAAGGCTTCTGATCTAATCTTATTTGTAGATACAAATTATAACCCTAAATTAAATATTGTCACAGTTCAAACTTAACCTATTTTGGAAAATAAGATTATTAATAAACTGTCTCGCATCTGTTTAGTCAGAAGAAAAACAAATAAAGCAGGTGACCCAATCTAACCTCCTTCTCATAAATTGATCAATGATATTTTTTTAGGAGCAAAAGTTCTTATTTCTGGAATGGTCTTAGGAAGATATAGCTGACTAAGGATTAGTTAAAGTAGATAAACTCAAAATTTATGGTTTGTAAACCATAGATCTCTGGAAAATGTCAAATTATCTGGAAGGTAAAATGGAGATATTTTATAACCAAAGTAATTATCCCTGACTTTGCAGTAATTCACAATTATTGCTTAGAAATTGCACCTATTGTTCTGGGTCAGATTGTTCATGCCTAGTAAGAGAAGAACAGACTGAGAGAGCTGTGTGTGACTTCTTTGGACCTGCTTTGTCTCAGGCGCTTGATTATTCAGAGCCCTGAAATTATTACCAAAACTTTGTATTTGAAATGAACTGTTTTTGACAGGCCTGAACTGAGACTCCATCTTTTCATATTGGTTCAACCTAAAAACAAATTATCACATGCCCTGTGTGTTTGTGTGTCCCCAAGAACAAACTCAGATTCAATGATTTGCTAGAAAGATTCTCAGAACTCAAAAAAGCTGTTATATATTATTATCACAGTGAAAGGATATAGACTAAAAACAGCAATGAGAAAGGCACAGAGCAAGCTCCAGGAGAGACGGGGTACAAGCTTCCAACAGTCCTCTTCAAATGGAGTCATGTGGATAGTGCTTAGTTCTCCTACAGATAATGCAAGAAAAATGCAGGGAGTATTGCCAACTAGGAAAGCTTATGTGAACCTAGCTGTCTGGGGATTTTATTGGGGGTTAATCACATTGGCATGGCTGACTACCTGAGTGACTGAACTTCAGTGCCCCTCCTCTCCAGAGGTCAAACTGACACAACTTGTTCAAAGGTCCTGACCAAAAATATCAAGGTTAAAGTAAATTATATATGTGGCCAAGTGTTTTGGTAAACAAGCACACTCTTTTCAGACAGGATATTCTTTAAATCTTTCTGGTGTTTTCCTAGGAGGCAGACAGGGACCAAACTTTTCTTTGGGATATGAAGTGCAAAATTTGGACAATTCAGATGTGCTGAATTAATAGTTTACCTCATATCCTGCATGTAATATCATAATTGATTTTTATATTTCAAACTGAAATCATGTAATTGATAGAAACAATAGGTTGATGCTAAGTAGATCAAGAGCTAGGGAGAAAGAGGAAACAATACATAGAGGGCTTGAGTCGAAAATCAGTATAACAGGTTTTCAATAAATTCCTAAAACATTTTCTTCTGAGAGAAGAAAAATGTTCTTCTATGTAAGATTTGAGATGAAATAAAAAGCAAGAGAAATAAATATGTTTTCCAACAGATCTAAACAAGAGACTGCAGTAATTAGCAGCACTAATTTCTTTGGAATGGGAATTTAAGTGTTCTATGTCCTCTCCCATTTTTGAGAGGACAGGGAAAGTATCAAAGTTCTAGGGTTAAATAAATTGGCAAATATTTCAACTAAAATTAGCCCTAATGTAAAGAAAACAACTACTTTTAAAGAAACATAAAAGAAGGAAAAGATCCTCAGAAGGGAATCTCTCACTCATTCTTTTATTCTCCCTCTTTCTCTTTGGACTACAGATGCAGAACAAGAGACAAGTTACTTGTAACGGTTCACTTAGCCAGAGTGTAAAAACTCCCTCAGAACTACCACCCAAAAAAGGAAATCTGTCACAACCCACCCATGGAGAATGACATGATCCTTAGTTCATTTCCAACCCCATCTACCTCCATCAAAAGAACTATTTCCCTGAACTTGGTCAGTAATTTCTTGTTTTCTTTCCTAATTCCCTTATAATGTCTTAAAATAATCTCAACAATTTGCAAAATTATTTATGCTACAAAACATAATCTTAATGACATAAAATATGCCAATCTTGTTTACTCTTAATTTATTAGTACCTGGAGCAATACCAGGTACATCATAAGTGCTTAAAATAATTTGTTGAGTATATGTACAGTTATTTTTTTAATTTTCAGTATTCAACAAAAGGCATATTAGACACACTCTAAATATTTGCTAAAATATACATACATATGCATTAAATCATGACTTTATCCCACAGTAGATTAAAAGTCCTACAGGTAAGGAAATGCTAGGAAATGCTATATTTGCTTGTATGTAACATCCTATTACCTGGTCCAATTCTGTACCCAAAATATTTCCTATAAAATGAAAATAAAGAAAAATGAAAATGGCTTGCTCAAAAACAAGTCATGTTGTCATTTTAAAAACTGAGTATTTAAAAAATATATTTAAGAATTTATATAAGAATTTTGCTTATTAAAAACACTGTTTATAGATATATTTCATTGTAAACTGCTCTTGTCCTTTCCACCTTGTATTAGAGAACAAATAGTCCTTTCCATCTTCCTAATTCTCTCCTAAAGCAATTGGCACAGTTGGTATAGTCAAAAAAAAAAAAAAGGTGATAACTTTGTATTCCAAGATTTAGCTTTGTTATATAAAATACACACACAATTGCTTCTCAGCTAACCAATACACTTGTCATTTTCATCCATTTACTTCTAGGGAACTTATTACTACTGAGACTAAAATGAATGTATGCTATTCACATTTTTCAGGTAAAATCTCTGGGAACTATCTAATGAAAACATAAAATATTGTTTTCAATTAGACGGCATTCATATAACTTGATATATTGGGTGATGTTGTATGTGAACCACATATTCTAATTAACTAATTACTGCAGATCACCATGAACCACAACTCATCAAAGACAAAAATTTAAGGAAAACTCTATTTCTATTGGAATACCAGTTTTTACCTTTTCAAGAGCAGGCACCATTAATCTAACAGGTTTAAAGCAACTCAAGCCATACCAATTCACCACAATTTTTGTGCATAATTTTTTAATTAAAAAAAAAGACTCACTAAGACACTTAGTTCTATAAGTAAGTAAAAACCTGCAATTGCAACAGATTGTAAATACAAACTACTACTTGTAGACTATTCAGGGTACGAATTCTGCCAAAGGATTAGTAGTAGGCCACAAGGAGGTTTTAAGAACACTGTGCTTTACATAGACAAGGATCATGACAAAGCTGTTCATTGCTCAATTTCTACAGTCAGCAAATAAGAGGTCAACCTCAGGACTCAGCTAGATCTTGTAATCTTTTGATATCATGAATTTTTCACTGGAAATGCCCCTGAATTCACATTCACAGTTTAGGTTTCATGGTCCATTTTTTTTATTATTTGGCAAACAACCTCAACTGCCTACCCTTATTCTTTTTTCTTTTTTCTTTTTTTATTTTTTTGGTACTAGGGATTGAACCCCGGGGGCACTCCACCACTGAGCCACATCCCCAGTTCTATTTTGTATTTTATTTAGAGACAGGATCTTGCTGAATTGCTTAGGGCCTTGCTAAGTTGCTGAAGCTGGCTTTGAACTCTCAATCCTCCTGCCTCAGCTTCCCAAGTGCTGGGCTTACAGGCGTGCGCCACCATGCCCGGCTCTACCCTTATTCTTGTGTGTGACATTAGCCTGAAAAACCCCACCTTGATTAAAGATAATTGTCTTCCTGTTATATGGAAGATCCTTGCTTAAGAGAAACATGCAACTACTAACCTCATCTCACTTAAAGAAGCCCTTACTTGTCTCAAGAGTGATTCCAGTGCTGCCCAGCAATCTTAGGCAATTCCATGGCCCACTCATCCTGACACTCTTCCAGTTCAGGTTCTAACACATTTACCTTGACCCTCATCCTGAACTTATCTGCTTATTTTCCCTTTTGCAGACATAAGTAATCCAAGAATTATTTTCACTCCTTCATGGATTTAGTGTGGATTTCTACTTTAAGTTTACTTGAAGCAATTATCTTCTTTTAATGATTATGTCACTGACTTATAATTCACTTAGGTTGATTGGCTTTAATTTGTTTTCAATATTTAGAAATTCTACTTAATATCACATGGGGTTTTTAAAATAAAATTTTTATTTTGAGACAATTATGGATTAACATGCCTTTGTAAGAAATACTACAGATGGATCCCATGAACCTATGACCTAGTTTCCCACGGTGGTAACATCTTCCAGATCTGTAGTAAAATTTCTCATCCAGGATATGGATATTATTAGTATAGTTGAAATTCAGAATAGTTCTGTAATCAATCTAATATGTTGTTATTTTATAGCTATACATACCCTTCATTGATCTCTGTGACCAAAAATCTATTCTCAAATTTGCTCGACATTATTTTCTTATGATTTATCCAAATTGTGTGTGTGCAGTAATTTGTTCCTTTTTATTGCTGAGTGTAATTTTGTGGGTTTTCAACCATCTATTGCATTATATTAATGTGAAATATCCAAATGTGAAGAAAACAATAGCTGATGTTTTATTATGCTTTTTAAATGGGGACACGTATAATAAGCTTTTAGAAGCATAACAATTTAGATTTATGAAAGAATATATACAGAGTTAAAGAATATAGAAAGAAACATTACATGCAAACATTCAGTCTTCTCTATTACTAATTCACACATGATATAATATGATAAATGTTATTACTATTAACTAAAGTCAATACTTTGTTCAGATTTCTTTAGTCGATGTGCATTATTCTCTTACTGTTCCAGAATTACATCCAGGAAACCACATTACATGTAGATGAACTCTTTCCCAAATTTTCCTAGATTATTTTAATTTCTCAGAGTGCCCTTGTTTTGATGTCCCTGAAAGTATGGAGGAGTGCTGATTAGGTATTTTGTAGAATGTTCCTCAATAAAAATTTGCCTGATAGTCTCCTCACAATTACACTAGAGCTTTTCATTTTTAAGAATAAGATCACAGAAGTGCCATTCTAATCATATTATATCTAGGGTACATAATCCAGCTACAATTTTCCACTTTCCATATTAATTATGATTGCCTGTTCCAGAGATTTCTCAACTGCAAAATTAATCATTTACCATCTCCTCCTTCCATTTAGGAAAGAGAACACTATATTTTTATTTAAAGCATAAGAAGTTAGAATTTACCTGTTTGAAGAGAAGCATTTCCATAAATTATTTTAAATTGTTAGAGAAAATTTGTCTTTTCCTCTATTTACTTTTTTGTTGTTGTTCAAACATGAATTTATTTCACTATGGATTTAAGGATATGCATTTTATACTTTGGGTTATTGTCCAACACTAATTAATTTATTTTGAGATCAAATTATTATAGGATTTGACATTGGGAGTTCTTTTCAGTTGTTTCTTGCATCCCTTTGATATACTCCAGCTGATACATTTTTTTGTTTTGTCTTGTTTCTTTGGTTGGTTGGTTGACTGGTTGGTTTGGTTGTTTTGGACATTTCTTTAATTTCTGGAA
The DNA here is from genome assembly GCA_020662805.1 of Glaucomys volans. Lineage (NCBI taxonomy): Eukaryota > Metazoa > Chordata > Mammalia > Rodentia > Sciuridae > Glaucomys > Glaucomys volans. The sequence goes on from JAJEJO010004927.1 coordinate 156,702, forward strand.
TTGCAGGATGTTCTCAATTCATCTTATATATTCCCTGAGGCAGCCCTAGAATTGATCATTTCTTCAAGGGCCCTAGTTCATTGTATTGGATAATAGTATAAGAAATCAAGATGTGGGCTCTGGGCCTTGTTGTTACAACAGCTATCATTGCTTTTTTTGCCATCTTGGTGGAAAGAACAAGAATATACACGTGTGTATACTAACCTTTTATATAAACATTTCTAAATATTTCTATATGTTATAATGCCTACTTATACTAAATGTAAGTGTACACTGATATCTCCAACTTTAATGCTAGATAATTATGTAGATTATTTTAGCCCCACCCTCTCCTTGCTTATCTATAATCTCCCATTCTTACCACCCACTATCCAGTATACTTATCGTATGCACATTTGTGTAAGCATACTTATGAGTGTGTATGTGTGTTTGTACAGATAGAGAATATAGTGAAAATGGTTTCAGAATTGTTGCTCATGCCCCCGTAGGAAACACCTTTGCCCACTACACGCAGTGCTTATTTGCAGTTCCTTTTACCTCCATTCTCAACACTCTTCAGTCATTTCCAGTGTTACTTAGGTCAACACATATTTTCCCTGATCCTTTGAGTAAAGACAGTTCATACATTTGTAATGCAGTTATATTTTTTGTTATCAGTTACTGACAAATGAATGATGAAATATCCACCTTTCATAGCACCTTTATCTATTTTCTCATCTTCCTAGGGGACAACAAAGAGAATTGCTGGAGATATGGAAAAAAGGACCAGGAAAATGTGGGGGCTCCCTCAAGACGGTGACCTCTAGACTTTGTCTCACTCTCATGATAGTTAACTCACACTCAGCTTCCACAATTCATCAAAATTACCAGTTAATGTTGTCTACTGGTTGATGTCACCAGCAGCTTCTGCTCTAGATAAGTAGATGTCAGTTTCTGTGTTTCCATGTATATTCCTCTTTTCAAAGTTTTAAGTGGCAGCTTGCTCTGGGACTTAAGTTCTCTATAGGTGCCAAGAAAAACCTTTGATTTTCAGTTTTCCAGTCTTTCTTTCTTAAAGGAGGGGCCTATGACTTCCATGCTCTTTACAAGTTAGATCTGAAACTATAAGTCCTCTAAATATACCTTTATGCATGAGCTTTGTACAGTCCTTTACAAAGTAGCTGTATCAAGGAGAGAAGGGAAGAGATCCAGAAAAAGTAATGAGACTTTCATATTTGTTATTTATGAATGAGAATAATGTCAAAAGTTCCCCTTTGGAATAATAAAATTTTATCATAGAAGTGACTTATTGGTAATATAATCCAACCACCTTTATTTTATAAATAAATAAACATGAACCCATAAAGAATTTGTGTCTTTACTATAATCTGCAATATCTTAGAAAGCAATTTATTAAATTAATTATGATAACATATTAATTAACCAACCTCCCAGCAATGAGCAGACATATGTTCCCCAATTGACCTGCTCAATGAGATACAAACACCATATTTTAAATTCTGTGGAAAAAAATGTTTTTTCACTCTCTAGTTGTTATTATTATGACATATTTTTCAAGCAGTATTTCAAGTAGTGTAATCAATCAGGAACTACACACACACACACACACACACACACACAATGGTAAACAATGGAAGCCTTAGCAGTCTTAAGAAAGTGTTTGGGGAAATTATAGGAAATTTTAGAATGTTTTGGTTCTGAAATCCTGTTATATTTGGTCTCCAGCTGTGCCATGCAAGTGTCTGCCTTTCATAGTGATTTATACACAGCGGGAAAGCTAAGGAAGGATTTAATAACCAAAAATGGCCTAGCGTTTAAGGAGGCTGTGTTCTGCAAGCATTACGAAAAAACCTCTGCTTCTACCCTGGGATTTCTGTTTATTCTCAGATTTTTAAACATTAGTTAAATGACATTTGAGCCATTGATGACTGATTTCCAACCAATCAGAAGGCACACAGCTTCCCCCTTTAAACCAAGCTTTTCCTTAGCTAGAGAGGTTAGATAAGCACATTAACATAAACTGTGTACACTGTGAGAAATGATTGTGAATGTTAGCAATGTTTCCAGCTTTGCTTAGAAGTATATTTCATAATTACAAATATGATGCAGTCACTAACTTATTTGAAAGACGTTATGTATAGGAAAAAGAAATACCTGCCATCTCCATGCTTACAAAATACATTAGGGAAAAAAATTTTAAATTTGACATACATAAAAATGTCTCATAAACACATTGAAACAAAGTTAAAAGTAATAAAACAATTTTTTGATTTAGGGAAATCTACGTCTGTTGTTTGGGAAATCTATAAAATTCTTATTTTTTAAAAATAGTAATGCAAAATGAATTAAAGAAAAAGATAAGTAAAATGCTAAAAACATACAATTCATGCAATGCAAAATAAAGGAAAAAGAAACATCAATTGTTTGCCCATGTTGAACTTTGAAAGAAAATATGCAATGCCAAGCTAAAAAATAACCTTTCATTTCTAATTAGGGAATAATAATCATAATAAAAAATAAAAAGTGCATGCAAAAATTCAGTCTTTAAACAAAGAAATAACCAGAACACATGTGTCATGAATACTAAACAAAGAAACAACCAAAACACACAGTGTCATGTGTATTAGAAAGAACTGTGCCGCTATGATGTCCTCTAGTTGAAGGTCTATTTTTCTATGTATAAATAACTTCTTTAATGGAGATCTCACCACTACTTAATCAGATCAATAGAGACTTTCAGACACTCTGCTGAAATTCAAGTGTATTTTGACTGTACTGAGGATTCTTTGAGATCTTTGTATTTGTCTTTGCATTTTAAGGGTATGTGGCACTATACCAGAGAGTAGTTGCACATTTGGTTGTGGACCAATTTCTTGGTGAGATTCATCTATAAACAACACAATGAAACAACAAGCAACAGAACACACATACACATACACATATCCCACAGAACTGAAGAGCAAAACCCCACATAGTTCCTTGTAGTTTCCCGGGTGATTGTCTCCATGTATGCATGTCAGAGTTCTCAGAAATGGCCTCACACAGTAACGTGTATTTGAAGGTTGACTGCACTGTATGATGGACTACTTCAGATGATTATTGAGGACGAGTTCTGAGACTGCTGTCATATGGGGGATTGAGTTAAGTACAATATTTCATAGCTATTGTTCATGGAAATTTTTTACAAGTTTTTTTTTTCCCTCATAATGAGGAAGCAAATTATGTCAAGTAGAGGACTAAAAATGTCTTTAATCCATAGGTAAGGTTTTTAATTTTGTTTTGCTTTTAACAGTGTGAAACAAAAGCTTACTTAAGGAAATTTAAATAAAAAGATGGATTAATAAATGTTACCTTTAAGTATGAATTTTTTTTTTCTCACTACTAGGGATTGAACTCAGGGGCACTCCACCACTGAGCCACATCCCCAGCCCTATTTTGTATTTTATGTTGAGACAGGGTCTCAATGAGTTGCTTAGGACCTCACTAAATTGCTGAGGCTGGCTTTGAACTCGCTATCCTCCTGTCTCAGCCTCCCTAGTGACTGGGACTACAGGCATGCAACACGGCGCCTGGTTAAGTATGAATTTTATAATTCTAAAAATGAAAATATCTAAAATTTCTAAGGGATTAATCATCATGTTTTTTTCTAGCTTGAGGACTTATTTTCTCTATGTGAAGTTAGTCAGTTGCACCCTGCCATTGTTGCTTTTAGAGTGTTCCTCTTGAAAGAAAAACACCTGCCATATAAATTAATTTAATAATTCATCCTTTATATTAAGAGGATAGCAGTCTTCATTCACCATCTTCAGTTTTCTATTAGTCATCATAATATTTTTATACTCCACCCATGAAAATAAAATAATAATTATTTATTGTGTTCATATATATCTAACCAACAATTTATCCTACAAAAGTCATTTAATAAAGTGAGCTTGTGAGAGCATTTCTCTGTCATGGAATATTTGCAAACAAAAACATTTTCAAACAAAATTACATTGGCTCATTGAATAAAGTATAGGGGAAATCCACTTCAGGTCAGGCAATAGTGAATGTTCAGTGACAACTGTTTCTCAATGTCCTTGATCTTTGATGTGTGTATCCTACTATCATTGTGCCTAGTAGAAATTTGACCTCTTCCATATTTCTTTTGTAGAAAAATTTTTCAGTCAATTCTGTACACACACAGTTATGCACACAATTTCTTGAAAATTTCTTTCCAGTGATTTTATTACTAAAAATTTGAGAAATTAAAATGTACAGTAGTTGTTATCATTAATAGAAAGATGTATAAACAATGTTATTTTTAAAGTTTATGATTTATACAACCCTAAGTATATATATATTCATCTCAGTCTCTCAACTATTTCTTCTGAATGTGTGTGTGTGTGTGTGTGTGTGTGTGTGTGTATGTTTCAGTACTGCGATTAAACATTTTGTTTTGAGACAGGATCTAGCTCAACTGGTGAAGGTGACCTAGAATCTGTGATCATCCTGCCTCAATGCATCCTGAGTCACTGGGATTATAATCCTGTACCATCAAGCTCAGTTTTTCTGAATATTTTATTATGCTTTGTGGAATGGTGTTATTCAAAGTCGTATGTGTGTGTGTGTGTGTGTGTGTGTGTGTGTGTGTGTTTGCTTTGATTTTTGTTTTTCCCTTTAAAAAGGCCTCAGAAATATTTTCCACACAGTACTTCCAATTTTTTTCTATCATGTAAGATTTATGTTTAATTCCAGATGTGACCTTGAAGATTGTTTCAAGTATTTTCTTATATGCTTGTTTACTGTGCTAACTCTGAGCCAAGAATTCCGTATTTCTATGGGTTTGTGGGGGCGGGGGGCACATGTGCGTGTGATATATATGCATGTTTTCAAATTCCCTTTTAAGGAAGTTTACAAAATTGCTTATTTTTTGATCCAAGTTGTCAAAGAGAAGCCTCACTGAGAGCTCTAAAAACAAGACTTATATTAAATGAAAATTTAAGAATAGTGATTTTTAGATTTATTGCTATTTTTCACTGCTGATTTCACAGAGAGGACTCTCAAGAGGGAAGTCTATGTTAATGCAGCCCTAATAATTTAGCTCAAGTTGAACCACATTATTTTCTGAATCCCTTTGCTTATTACTCTTCTCTACCACAATGCTAACCTTAGTGTATCAAAGAGGTCAGCCATGGGTCTTTCTCCAGAATAGACATGACTTTCTAAACCAGGGATCAGCAAAATATTCACTAATGGAGTAGATAGAAAATATTTTAGACTGTATGGGTTGTAAGGTCTCTATTGTAAACACTCAGCTCTGTTGTTGTAGTAACAATGCAGGTATAGACAATGTTTTAATTACTGGGCATGGCCAAAAGAAATTAGTGGGCAAGTTTGGGATTTGCCTTGTTGTCTTAGTTTGCCCACCATATACCCTGTATAATCACTTTCAGTACTATGACCTTTTAAATATTTATTTCATTCATCTTACTTACATTGAAAAACATACCTTATATATAATTATGGAATATATGTGGATAATAAGATTTGGAGTGTCTGTATTTTGCTGACTTTTTCTGAAAGGTGATAAATTTTGTTTAGTAAAACATCTATTATACTAGTAAACAGATTTATCCTTTTAAATTTGTTCCAGGCTTTATTGGGTATGCTCAGGGATATGCATCCTGGATAGACAGGCTGATGTCTTTTAACTCTATGCAGTTTTGGAATTGTCTTTCTGTTTGCAGGCCCCATATAGCTAATCTGACAGGATTTATAGTCTCTGTGTACCTATATAGTATTTTTAATTGAGTGAATTTCAAGAATAAATCTGAAATTTTCTGATTCCACTTCTTTGTGCAGCTCTGTCCTCTCACATGTATTGCCACCAAAATTTCAATTTAATCAATAGGTCAGACTTTGATCTCTTTTCCCTTTGTGCACCAAGATAATCCCCTTGTATTTCATCTCTAATTCCTGAGATTTGTTTTGGAGGATGACCAAAGGCAAAAACTAAAGTGAATGTGTACTGTACCATATTTTTTCAGTTCTTAAGAAGCTGTGTTCTCAATAGTATAACTGCAAGTCAGGTATCCACTGTCGTCTGTCCACTTATGTATTTATTAAAGTCAAATAGCCACAAATATTATAGAGATAGAAGTTGGTTGTTATTTTAAAAAGAGTAATAGGTAGAAACAATTTTATAAAAATAAATAGAAACGATATTAATTAAGGAATGATTACAAAGGAATAATACATATCACAAGAAGAAAGAGACGTAGATACAGTATTTTTTACTCCATAAAACATTGCAGACAATGTCATCTTTCTTCAAAAGGGAGAGAAATCTCAGAGCACAGATACAAAACTTTTGATTAAAATTAATTTGTAGTGAAAAATGTCAAGGCGAATTAGCTGAAAAGTTGAATATAAAAAATATTACAAGTGCAAAAAACATGTGGGAAGATTAAAAATAGATTAAACATACCTAGAAGCAAAATATAAGAAACAAAATGAAGGCATACTTTATCATGTTTATTTGATGTTCTTCCAGATGAGGTCAAAACCAAAGGGATGACAGAAAAAAATAAATGAAAATATAATGTGACAAAATGTTTTCTGAAATAAAATTTTGCATGTGGAAATTTTAAAGCAAATACTTAGTTGTAAGAATTAAAAAAAATGATATCAAGGTGTATAATGGAGAACATCAATGATAAATCATTTAGCATTAAGGCATCCAGGACAGAGGAATATTTACAAAAATTCAATGTAAAAGTAAATTGATATAAAACTTTAAATTCATCTTATTTCTCCTTCAGAAAATTATATTTAATGTAAATTTATACTGTCTTATAGTATGTATGAGGCGTTTCATATATACCAAAAGCATAAATGCGTGCATTTCAGGCATATTATTACATGAGAAGCTCATCTCACAAATCAAGAACTCCATAGTGCAGAAGTGCTCATGAAACCAAAAGTGTTGAGCATATAACCTATTTTGCACAATGAAAGAAAAATATTTGAAATTATGATTGCATGGTAGACTGGATATACCATGCTTTGGAAAAATAAATCTACAAACTTTTATATGGATATAAAAAGTGCAGCATTTATGACACATTTAAAGTCATTGGGATAAAAATTAGACTGATAATATTTACACTACACTTGAACAGTGGAATACTAAGAAAATTAATATTTATTGATGTTAAACAATGACCATACCTAATAAGAAAAAACAATAATTCATAATAACAGCAAAAATAATTCAAGCCCACCTCTGTAAAGCATGATTTCATATGTGTGCATATGAATATACATGTGCTGAACTACGTCCAGAAATACACAAAATATTAACAACTTGATCTCTAGCTAATACAATAATATATTCTTTTCTTCCAAACCTTTCTATATTGTTTTGTGGCACACCTCTTTCAAGAAATTTTGAAATCCTTCCTTGAGAATTTCATGAGGCAGGAACTCAGTACTTCCCTCTGTCAGAGGTGCCTGAAATGACCTGTGGGAGAAATTCATTCAACTGGAGAAATAGTGGGCAAAGTTCATAAAGTATTACCACATTCTTAATGGCAACTAGCCATTAGAATGAAGTAATCTTATTTCCTCCCATCCCACATGGGAGATCTTAAATGAGACACGTTTTTAAAAATAGTCACTGGGAGCACTTTGACCAAATGAAGTCTTTACCAACCCAAGTGGAAGAAGACAGATTCAAGGAGAAAAACAGATCAGACAGAAAATAAACAAATTCTCATTCATTAATTTTTAATTTTTAAATAGAGACTAAGTAATTACTTAGAAAATCTTCATCATAAGAGCATAAGGTCATTATAGCAAATATAGGAAACAACAAAATGCATGGAAGATTATCAATACCAAATTAGATTTCAATATTACAAAATTAATTACACACAAGGCAAATTTATAAATGGTAATGGGCATTGTTTCTTAAAAATTTACATGGCCATAAAAATACATGAGTGTTAAATGTATTAACTCTAATATTTATATGAATAAAAGTTATCCTAAAAATATGGTGACTTACTATGCTCGACTTAGTTTTGAATCAAGGTAGTTTTCCCTTTGTGTGCAGCAATAATGAAAAAGCAAATATTCACACACTGAATATAAAGAATTTTTTTCATTTTATTCACAATAAAATGCAAGAATGTTATTTTTAATGATTTAATAGCTAATGAAAGAATGTTTTAACTAAGATTTAGAATTTTGAAAATGCAACATGTTGATTTTTTTTATAGCACAAAATATTCTAACTATATAGCACAATGTATCTAAATAGAAATACACATTTAAAAAAAAAAATTACTTGCTTTAAACATGTAAGGTTAACATTGCCCCCTTCTGGCCTCATATTTATAAGAACACTTACTACAATGTCAAACAGCACATTCCATGGCATAAAGTAGTGAGTAGACAACTAAAAAACAATCTATTATGTCATAACAAAAAAGAATAGAATGAGGATGCATTTCTTTTGCTGGAGATGCTGGGTCAGCATTAGAGTGACCTCTACTAGCATTTGGCTCATTTGACACATTATGAAATCCTAACAATGAATAAGAACATACACTACTATTAATATGTAATTTTATTTTGAACTACTATTTCTTTTTCTCTCTCACAGGCCCTCTCCTTCCCATAAATACATATGTCCTTAAGGAATTCAAGAAAATAATAATTTTAAATATGTCTACTGGAAAACTAAACTCTCACATTGCAGGTCAGGAGGATTTCCAGAGGTGGTCTTCCACTGCTACTTCCCTACATCTATTCACAGTCCCTAGAAAAATCAAGCAAGTATAATTTAGCAAGTTCATGGCATACATTCATCTCTGAATTACAGAGACTGCCACAGTGGTAGTTTCTATGTGCCCTTCAAATAACAATAGAAAGAAAAATGTAGTACACACAAATCCTTTTGGTTAAATTTTAACAAAATTCTAAAAAATCTTTTGACATTCTGATACTGTGGCTTCTTAATTCCTAGAAAAAGGAGACCAGAATGCTCTTTCATCCTTTGTTTTCAAATGGAGCAAATAGGAAAACTAATTGTGATATCATTGTTAAATCCTATTTCTTAAACTAGATCTAGCAGGGCTAAGATATAACAACTGACATAAATATGTTTTTACCCTGTGAGATACATAGGATCAATTTGAACACGCTCGTATGTATGTGCTTTATTTATTTCTATTTCAACATCTTGCAACAGCTAAGTTTTACCACTGGAAAGTCTCTGTCTACCTCAATAGAGAGAAGTTGACTACCGAAATATGCTCAGGGTTATACTCCTCTAGCAACTATGTCATTATCTGAAGATAGTTCCCATCCTAAAATATCATGTGTGGACCTTTCCTTAGGGTCATGAGAATAAATATCACATCCTGTGCAATGTGAGCTTGTTTCCCAAATATAGCTCTCAAATTAACCATCAGTAAGATATTTAGAAATAAGTGAGAGTATTTCTCTCATCACCACTTTTATGGTGAAGGAATGAAAGAAAAGAAAAAAGAAAAGAAAAGAAAAGAAAAGAAAAGAAAAGAAAAGAAGAAAAGAGAAGAGAAGAGAAGAAAAGAAAAGAGAAACTCTTTGGCTCACTACTTACTCCCAGAAAATAAAGAGAAATTATTCAACTTCAGCACATTTTTTTTTTTTTGCGGCAATAACTAAAATCAATTTGTTGCAACAGAAAATTCTAAAAAAATGACTTACATTACAGGATAATACAGTGTTAAAAGTACATTCTCTACTCCCATCTCTAATGAATTCACATAATAACACACATAATGTACACACATAATGTACACACACATAATGTGTGTATATTCAAGTAATATTATACTAGATCATATATTCTACCTCAAAGTTTACAGGTACTTAACTCACAATAGATATTGTCCTTTTAAGCCCTAGATAATGTATGGCCTTCTGTGTATAAACAACTCCTGACAGGTATAATTTTTTTTGTACTTTGCAGTTATAAGGAGCAATGTTGGATAGACTTCATTTGTCCTGAACAGTATTCCACATCATCAGTCTTGACAGTAGGCACACACGTCCTGTGATTTCCAGAAGTGTGATTCACTAATTGCTCAGCATGAGAGTTCCTGGAATTAGTAAGGCATATTTTGAATCCCATAAGCAAGCAGATATAGGCAGGGCTTCATCCTACATACTTCAGGATAAGGAGAAATACAGAAAAGCAAGGAAACATTTACAATGTGTTATCAACCCTGACAAACAGACTTCTCTTTCCTGTCAGCTTACAGAATGAGCATCACAGTATGTTCGTGGTGTAAAGCTCAGGAACATATCACTTAGTCATGTGGGTACTGCCCAATGGTTCTATCACAAACCACTTAATATGCAAATGCAGAGTTTACTGATAAGATGCTTATTCTAAAAGGTGGTAAATTGAGACTGTAGGTAGAATGACAAACAATAGTGAACTTTCAGGAACTGTAGGGAGTTTACTGAATAAGGATTTATTTGGAGTCTTGTCAAACTCTGTCTATACAACTTCCATATCCAAAAATATCAGAGGAGAGAAGACAACAGTACTGCCTGCTTCACAGTTTTGGAAAAATAGACGCAGGGATGGCTTTAGGGAAGACAGAACTGCAGAATGTCATCAATCACAATCACTCTCTAAACAGAAAAGGTTTGTGAATTAAATAGAATGGAGTATTAGGCTTTCTGTTACTAAGCAAATGGATAAGAAATAGCTTCAGAAACTACAAATCCTGAATATCTTTTCACCCTGCAGAGAGACATTGCAATACCTAATTTCAATGTGACAAGTCTCTATAGGAGAGCTTCAGCTTTCTTTATATGTATTTTGTCTGACATAAAGTAATCAAAATATTGTCTTATGTAATTATTCCTGAAACTAATATCATCTTTTTTCCCAAAAATATAAATAAGAAAATAGAACATGCATAGGAAATTGTGCTTATTTTGATATGTTTGCTTAACATAGATTTCTTTTAAAATATTAATAAACAAAGCTAGTACCCAAAATGTCATTCTCTGTAGTAGCATCAATAAAAATATAGAGGGACTACATTTGACTATAGGAAGTCTTTAAAAAACTGAACATATATATATATATATATATATATATATATGTGTGTGCGCGCATGTGTGTGTATTTGCATGTGTATAAATCAAATATGATCTTAATAAATCAAATTTTTACAGAAATAGTCTAAGAACTAATATTAGTAACTATCTGGGATATTCTGGAGAGTCAAAGGTGTCATATTCTGGGGATAAATCAACTTGCACAGTTTAAACCTTATAGTGCCTGAGAATTCCAGGATGTCCAAATCAGGGAAGAGGGATCAGGTACATTATTTAATGTACATTCTGGATTTTGAAAAAATTGTATTTCATTCTCACCCATTTTACCTATTAGTTTAATTATTTAAATCTGTACAATTTAAAGTTTGACCAAAGATGGAAGACTATGCATATTAAAATAGACAATCAAGGAATATGCCAAAACATAATTCCCTTATTCCTGTGCCATTACAGTGAAGGCATTATATGAGATACATAGAATTGGCACCCAATCAGAGCTCAGAACAACTGGGATATTTTATTAATTCTGCTGAGTCATTGAATGATCTAGGCCAAATACTTCAAGATGAATTTTATCACTTTGTGGCATTGGCCATTTATGGTGGTTGGTTATCTGTATTTTCATTCTTTGATGAAAAGAATAATCTCTTTTTGGATGGCAGAAATCATGCCTCTCCTGTCTCATTTAATAAGGTCTTGGAAGGAGCAGTAGTGATTCCCCCCAACCTTCAGCACCTTCTCCGCCTAGTAGTAGAAATCTCTGCCTTGACCAGGCTCATCAAGTCTTCTCAAATAAGCCTAGTAAGATGATTTCAAGAACAATACTAACTTAATTCATTATAAACAACTGCCCAGAGATTGTTAGAAATAAAATGAAAATAAAAACAAAGTCTTTTATGACAGTAACAGACATAACATGGAGTAGGCTAATGAGAATAGGAGACAAAAAGAAAAGCAAAATCACCAAAAAAAAAAAAAAAAGAAGAAATATGTTCAGATATTTTATCTGAGGTCTTCTTTGTGTTCTAATTGATTATACATGACAGTAGAATGCATTTGGACACATTGTACACAAATGGAGAACAACTTCTCCTTCCTCTGACCAAACATGGTACAAAGTCACACCTGTAGCAAATACATGAATATAGGGTAATAATGTCCATTTAATTCCATCATCCTTCCCAACCCCATACCCTGACTCCTCCCCGACTCCTCTCTGCATAATCCAAAGTTCATTCATTCTCCCCACCCCACCCCCCCATTATGAAATAGCATCTACTTACCCAAGAAAATATTTGGCTTTTGGTTTTTTGGATTTGACTTATTTCACTTAGCATGATATTCTCCATCTCCATTCATTTACTGGTAAATGCCATAATTTTATTCTTTTTTAAGGCTCCGTAATATTCCATTGTGTATGTACCACATTTTCTTTACCCATTCATTAGTTAAGGTCCATCTAGGTTAGTTCCATAGTTTAGCTATTATGAATTGTGCTTCTGTAAACATTGAGGTGACTGTGTAGCTGTAGTATGCTGATTTTAAGTTCTTTAAGTAAAAACTGAGCAGTGGGATAACTGAGTCAAATGGTGATTCCATTCCAAGTTTTCTGAGGAATCTCAATACTGTTTTCTAGAGTGGGTGTACCATTTTGCAGTCCTATAAAAAATGTATGAGTGCACCTATTTCCCCATATCCTCACTAACACTTATTGTTGCTTGTATTCTTGATAATAGCCATTCTGACTGAAGTGAGAGGAAACCTTAGAGTAATTTTGATTTGCATTTCTCTAATTGCTAGAGATGATGAACATTTGTTTATATGTTTGTTGATTAATTGTATTTCTTCTTCTGTGAAGAAGCATCTGTTCAGTTCCTTGGCCCATTTAGTAATTGGGTTTTCTTTGGTGTTAAGTTTTTTGAGTTCTTTATATATTCTGGAGATTAGTGCTCTATCTGAGGTGTGTATGGTAAAGATTTTCTCCCATTCTGTAGGTTCTGTCTTCATGTTATTGATTGTTTCCTTTGATGAGAAAAAGTTTTTCAGTTTGAATACAACTCATTTATTGATTCTTGATTTTACTTCTTGAGCTTTAGGAATCTTATTAAGGAAGTCAGTTTCTCAGCCAACATAATGGAGATTTTGGCCTACTTTTTCTTCTAGTAGTCCCAGGGTCTCTGTTTCAGTGCCTAAGTTTTTGATCCACTTTGAGTTGAATTTTGTGTAGAGTGGGAGATAGAGATAAAATTTCATTTTGTTACATATGGATTTTCAGTTTTCCTAGTACCAGTTTTTTAATAGGCTATCTTTTCTCCAATGTATGTTTTTGGCACTTTTGTCTAGTATGAGATAACCATGTTTATGTGGGTTTGTCTCTGTGTCTACTATTCTGTACCATTGGTCTACATGTCTATTTTCGGTGCCAATATCATGCTGTTTTTGTTACTATTGCTCTTTAGTATAACTTAAGTTCTGGTATTGTGATGCCTCCTGCTTCACTTTTCTTGCTAAGGATTGCTTTGGCTATTCTGGGTCTCTTATTTGTCCAAATGAATTTCATGATTGCTTTTTCTAGTTCTATAAAGAATGTCATTGGGATTTTAACAGGAATTGCATTAAATCTGTATAACACTTTTGATAGTATGGCCATTTTGACAATATTAATTTTGCCTATTCAAGTATGGAATATCTTTCCATCTTCTAATATCTTCCCCAGTTTCTTTCTCTAGTGTTCCGTAGTCTCATTCTTGAGGTCTTTCACCTCTTTTGTTAGGTTGATTGCCAAGTATTTTATTGAGGCTATTGAGAATGGGGTAACTTTCCTAATTTCTATTTCAGAGGATATATCACTGATGTGTGGAAATGCATTTGGTTTGTAGGTACTGATTTTATATCCTGCTACTTTGTTGAATTCATTTACTAGTTTTAGAAGTTCTCTGGTGGAGTTTTTTGGATTTTCTAAATATAGAATGATGTCTTCAGCAAATAGTGATAGTATGAGTTCTTCTTTTCCTATTCATATTCTTTAATTTCCTTCATCTGTCTGATTGTTCTGGCTAGAATTTCAAGGACTATGTTGAATAGAATTGGTGAAAGTGGGTCTCTCAGTCTGTTTCAGTTTCTTGAAGGGAATATTTTCAATTTTTCTCCATTTAGAACAGTGTTAGCCTTGGACTTAGCATAGATAGGTTGAACAATATTGAGCTATGTTTCTACTATCCCTAGTTTTTCTAGTATTTTGAACATGAAGAGATGCTGTATTTTGTCAAATGCTTTTTCTTGCATCTATGCAAGTCATATGATTCTTGTCTTTAAGTCTATTGATGTGATGAATTGCATTTATTGAATTCTGTATGTTGAACCAACCTTGCAACCCTGGGATGAACCTCAATTGATCATGTGCACTATCTTTTTAATATGTTGTTGCATGCAATTTGCCAGAATTTTGTTAAGGATTTTTGCATCTATGTTCATCAGGGATATTGGTCTGAAGTTTTCTTTCCTTGATGTGTCTTTGTCTGGTTTTGGCTAGGGTGACTCTAGCCTCATAGGAATGAGTTTGGTAGGGTTCCCTCCTTTTCTATTTCATGAATAATTTGAGGAGTATTGGTGTTAATTCTTCTTTGAAGGTCTTGTAGAACTTGGATGAGAATTTGTCTGGTCCTGGACTGTTCTTGGTTAGTAGACTTTTGATGGCATTCTTCTATTTCATTGCTTGTGTATGTCCTCCTGATTCAGTTTGGGTAGTTCATATGTCTCTAGAAATTTCTCAATGTCTTTGAGATTTTCAATTTTATTTGAGTATAAATTTTCAAAAATTTCTAATTATCTTCTGTATTTCATTAGTGTTGGTCATGATATTTCCTTTTACATCAAGAATTTTAGTAATTTGAATTTCATCAGTGTTTCTTTTCATCAGTGTAGCTAAAGGCTTATCAAATTTATTTATTTTTTCAAAGAACCAACTTTTTGTCCCTACTTATTTATTTTTCTTTTTTCCTAATAATGTTTACTTATTTATTCCATAATAAATATATGAATATGTAAGTGCATAAATATCAAAACAAAGTACTTTCAAAGTTATAATTTCAACATCACTATAAATCATAGCACTATTACTAAAATTTTACATTAGATTTCCTTTTGTCTTGAATAATGCATAACTAGTTGTACATGACAGTGGAATGCATTTATACATTTTGATAGATCATACATAAATGGAATGAAATTTTTCATTTTTCTGATTGTACATATTTTAGGGTCACCTCAGTCATTCAGTCATATATGGACATAAAGTAAGAATGTCTGTTTCGCTCTACTATCTTTCCTACCCTGCAACTCATTCCCCTCCCTTCACTTCCCTCTACCTAATATATTGTTTCTTTTGGTTCCATTTCATTGATTTCAGCTCTGATTTTAATTATTTCTGGTGTTCTACTGCTTTTGGTGTTGAATTGTTCTTTTTTAAAAGTTTTTAATTTTTGAAAATTTGTTCTATTTTGTTGTTGACAGGTAGAATGTATTTATACATTTTGATAGATCACCCATAAAAGGGGTATAATCTCTCATTTTTCTGATATTGTAGGATCACATTGGTCATGCAGTCATATATGTATATGAGGTAATAATTTCTCTTTTACTCTACTATCATTCTTACCAGATCTGAGATGTAATATTAGGTCATTTGTTGACTTTTATTCTTTTAATGATGAGCTTAATGAAATGGACTTTTCTCTTAGCACTGCATTCATAGTGTCCCTGAGATTTGATATGTTGTATTTGCATTCTCATTTACCTATAAGTATTTTTTTTATTTCGTCCATGATTTCTATCCATACATCATTCAATAGTGTATTTTTTAGTTTCCAGGTGTTGGAGTAGCTTGTAATTTTTATTTTATCATTGATTTCACTCTGTTATGATCTGATAAAATGTAGGGCAGTATTTCTATTGCTTTGTGGTATAACATATGATCTATTTTAGAGAAGAATCCAAGTGCTGCTAAGAAGAAAGTGTACTCACTCTATGATGAATTAAATACTCTATATATGTCCATTAAGTCAAAATTATTGATTGTATTATTGAATTCTATGGTTTCTTTGCTCAGTTTGTTTTAAGATCTATCCAGTCGTGAGACAGGTGTGTTAAAGTCACCCAGTATTTATGTGTTGTGTTCTATTAGATTTCTTGAAATTGAGAAGAGTGTGTTTGATGGATATAGATGCTCCATTGTTTGGGGCATATATATTTAGGATTGTTATGACTTGTTGAGGTATGATTACCTTAAGCAGTATGAAATGTCCTTCTTTATCTCTTCTGACTAATATTGGTTTGAAGTCCACTTTATCTTTTATGAGGATGGAAACCCCTGCTTGTTTACACATCCATGTGAGTGATATGTGTTTTTCCCAACCATTCGTCTTCAGTCTGTGGATGTCTTTTCCTAGGAGGTGAGTCTCTTGAAGACATTGTATTGTTGGGTCTTCTTTTTTAAATCCAATCTGCCAGTCTATACCTTTTGATTGAAGAATTAAGTCATTAACATTCAGGGTTATTCTTGAGATATGATTTGTATTCCCAGTTATTTTGTTTTATTTTTGGCTTTAACTTGGCATAGTTTCTCCTTCCATTGACTTTTCCTTTAGTGTAGCTCCTCCCTTTGCTGTTTTTCCTTTTTTTCATATCCTCCTCATGGAATATTTTGCTGAGAATGTTCTATAGTAAAGGATTTCTAGTTGTGAATTCTTTAAACTTTTGTTTATCATGGAGGGTTTTTATTTTATCTTCAAATCTGAAACTTAGTTTCGCTGGATATAAAATTCTCAGTTGGCATCCATTTTCATTCAGAGCTTGATTTATGTTATTCCAGGACCTCCTGGCATTGAGGGTCTGGGTCGAGAAATCAGCTGTGATTCAAATTGGTTTCCCCATATGTAACTTGATTTTTTTTCTCTCACCATCTTTAAAATTCTATCCTAATTCTCTATGTTAGTCATTTTCAGTATAATATGCCTTGGTGTGGGCTGCTGCAATATTTTAAATTTGGGGTGCTGTAAGACTCTTGTAATTGATTTTGCACTTCATTTTTAGATTTGGGAAATTTTCTGATACCATGTCATTGAAAAGTTTGCATATTTCTTTGTTTTGTATCTCCATGACTTTGACTATTTCAATGAATCTTGAATTTGGTCTTTTCATAATATCCCATGCTTCTTGGAAGTTCTGTTCATAGTTTCTTACCATCTTCTCTCTTCAGTCAACTTTAAAACTCTGCTTCTTTTTTGAAGTGACCTTTCACTTCCTGTATTTTCTCTCTGATACCATCCTTTATTTTGAAGATCAGCTTAACTCTGTACCTTCTAAACTCCTAATGTCTAAACTGACATTTCTTCTACAGTGTTGTCTCTGAATTGTACTGTTGGAACATCTTGGTTTGTTTGAGGCCCTTTTTTCCCTTTTTTTTAAATGTTGTTTGTGTGTTTTCCCATCTAATGGTATGGATCTGTGAGCAGTCTGTAGGCAAATGGCAGGTACTTAGTTGGTGAACATCAGGCAGCAGGCAATGGACAGGCAAAAGGTAGGCAAAAGGGCAACCAGCAGGTGGTCAGCAGAGGTCAGCAAGCAATCTTCATGCATACACTGGCTAAGAACTGTGGGTGGTAACTAACAAAAGGGGACATAAAACAGGGGATTGATGGGCATTGAGCAGAAACAGTATTTTCTCAGCTTGAATCCAAGTCACGTAGTGAAAAAGACTCAGCCTTACTTTAGTAACAATCTTGGATCTCCCTATCTAAGATATTGAATACAGAGTGACTGAAGCTACCTTGATCAACCATCTGAGCACTATAGTTACATATGCCACAAATTTCACATTTAAAAATATAATTTAAATATTTGACCATCTGAAGCTATATTAACCCTAAATAAAAGAATGAAAAGTAATAAAAGAATAAAAAGTAGACATACAAGTACAGGGATTATATTATTATTTATATAATCTGTTTAAATCAATTCCATTGCTATATTTACTTGATTCTTTGTCAAAGGTATATTATCACTAATTTGCAATTCATGTATTTCATCAAAGGGTTATATAATAGACATGAACATCTTGTATAGTCTAAACACATGTTAAATTGAGTTTGTTTGTAGAAATTTATGTGTCTGTCCTTGTAATAAGTCACCTTATTTAAAATACTCTATTCCATTCATTAAAATTATCATACAACCAAAGTTTTCAATATCTGTTTTCCAGACAACTAGAACAATTTGTTTTGTTCACTATAATTGTTTTTGAGATGTCTATAAAAGAAACAATAAAATAATAGGTCATAAAATTGAAAGATCTCAGACAAGCTTTAAAACACAACCAATACCTTAACCATATAGTTTTTTTTCTTTAAGATGTTAAAATTAGAATGAATGGGTTTTCAAGTCTTGTAACCAGATATGTCAAACACATAAACCCAAATGATGAAATAACAAAGCAGCATAATCAGCTACATAGTTTTCGTTCTTGTTTTTATTAGTTCCTATAATCACATAGCAGACCTACTGAGATGCTTGTCTCTCCTTCAAAAAGCACAGGCTATTACAAAGGAGGTATTAACTGGGAGTGAATGCCAGATTTTGTTTTAATTTAATGGTATAGATTTTTTATCAGGAGACATAAATGTAAAAGATATGCCATACATGTAAAAGATACACTGCATTAGACATAAAAATATCTTATAGCATTCGTTGATATGTTATCCATCATTTATTGTTACTTATATTAGGTACCTTGTAGAAATTAGTGTAAAGGAAACTAATTTATACAGATCTCCTTGTATATTCTTTCATCCTAGTAACAGACATCTCCTCTATAAAGGATTCAACTGAAAGAAATTATGGGTGTTTTATGTTTTATGTTTGATCTCTTTACTTTTTTGTTGTCTTTGTTTACTACATGTAGGTATATTTTAATGATTTTCTTTTAAAAAGGAATAAATAAACATGTATTATAAATAAATATAAACACATTTTAGATACACATGAGATCTAATGAGGGGATACTATTTGATTATGCCAAATTACTTCAGCCAGCTAAACAGTCATAGGACACTTTTTTCCCTAGGCATCACAGAAATGTCTATCAGCAGACACCTTCATGTTTTTCTCTTTACTTTTTGTTGTGTATTAAGATTAGCATTTCCATATTTACTTTGATTTAGGTTTCAAATTGCTTCACAGAGGATATGGATAAAGCCATTGTTTTTGTCAGATTTTTCACTGCTATGACTAAAAGATCTGACCAGAAGAATTTCAAGAGATAAAGTTTATTTAAGGAGTTCACAGTTTCATGGGTCTTAGTCCATAGAAGGTAGGTTCCATTCCTTCGGGCTTGAGGTAAGGCAGAACATCATGGTGGAAGAGTGTGGCAGAAGGACATAGCACACATGGTGATCAGAAAGCAGAGAGAGAGACTCCATTCTCCATATGCAAACATATATCCCATATCCATACCTGCAATGAACCACTTCCTCCAGCCACAGCCTAAATGACTTCGGTTATCGCTCAGTTAATACCATTAGGGATCAATTCACTGATCAGGTTGAGTTTATAACCCAATTATTTTGCTTTCTGACCTTCTTGCATTGTCTCATATGTGAGCTTTTGGGTGACAGCACATCCAAACCTTAACAGCTATCTATTTCTAGACAACAAAATGAGTAAAATACTATGAATAACAGTCATTGATACACTGGTTAAAAGATTAAAGAATGCCTTTTGATTATTTTCCAAGTTTTAATATTGCTTGTGTCATCACCAAGATTTAATAGTAAGAAGTAACTTGGTATATTCCTATTTTGATTAATCTTCAAATATGTATGAATTAGTCACTGTGCAATAGGAACATTGTTAGAGTAAAATAATATCCCATGTAATTTTGCAAACATTTATGAAATACTCTATTTTTCAGTTAAACATATGAAAGAAAATTGAACTAGGAAATAGGGAGACAAAATTCTTACCCAATATCTGTCATTAATCACATATTTAATTTTGAAATTTATAACTTTTTGTATGTGCCATAGTTTTTATAACAAATACAAATTGGTAAATTTCTTCATACTCCAAATACCTTGCATCAATTCATTTAAAATGAAATGTGAAATAGTCTCCAAACAAGTTAAGTTTTAGACTTATTATTAATCTTAATAGAAAAAGTAAAGACAAATTTATTAGGTTTTTACTATCTGCTATTAAATAATTTCACTTGCTGTAATTTTAGGTTATAAACAAAATGTATATTTTTATTGTGATAATTCTATAATTTAAAATCTTATGAATCTGGATTCTGAGCTATCATAATTGAATTTGTTTTAATATTTTCTAAAATTTAACTTTTACTATATTATAAATCAGTGTTTTTAAGAAAGTAGTGCTAATGGTTCCCAAGTTAGAGTCATCTCAAATGATTAATGACATGTTCCTAAGAAACTTTATGAATGAAGAAATATACAATTGTCTTCACCTCGCTTTATGTTTTAATTAAATAATTGCAGATTTTAAATCACCTCCATAAAAATAAAACTCTACATTTTAAAATAAATCATCCTTTAGGTGAGAGACTATTTTGAATACAGGTTAAGATTTTAAATCTTGTGGCATTAGTTCTAATCTTTTCAACATAACCAGTGTATAGATGTTGATGTACCATAATCAGTGCTATCATTAATAGTAGGTTGCCAGCAGTCATGCACTTTTAAAATTTATTTAAAAAATTTTTTACAGATTTCGTTTTCATTCATCATATGCAAATGAGGTAAAACTTTTTATTTCTATGGTTGTACAAAATGTAGATTCACACCATTCATATAATCATACATGTACATAGGCAATAATGTCTCTCTCAGTCCACTATCTTTCCTTCCCCAACCCCTCCAGCCTTATTTTCCTCTACACCATTCAAAGTTCCTCTGTTCTTCTCTTGCCCCTCTGTCACCCCCCATCATTATGTATCATCATCCACTTATAATAGAAAACGTTCAGCCTTTTGGGTTTGACTTATTTCACATAGCATGATATTCTCTAACTCCGTTTACCACCAAATGCCATAATTTTATTCTTCTTTATAGTTAAGTAATATTCCATTGTGTATATATATATCACAGTTTTTCATCCATTCATCAATGAAAGGGAAACTAGGTTGGTTAAACAATCTAGTTATTGTGAATTGAGAAGCTATGAACATTGAGGTGGATACTTTACCATAGTATGATGATTTTAAGTCCTTTGGAATCTCCATACTGCTTTTCAGAGTGGCTGCACCAATTTGCAATCCCACAAGCAATGCCTGAGTGTACCTTTTTTCCCACATCCACACCAACACTTATTGTTTGTATTCTTGATAATAGCCATTCTAATTGGAGTTAGATGAAATGTTGGGGGTAGTTTTTATTTGCATTTCTCTAATTACTAGAGATTATGAGAACTTTTTTTATTTATTTTTTTCACCTGTATATTTTCTTCTGTGAAGTGCCTGCCCAGTTCCTTAGCCCATTTATTGATTGGGTTCTTTGTAATTTTGGTGTAAAGTTTTTAAGATTTTATAAATTTTGGAGATCAGTGCTCTGACTGAAGTATGTGTGGAAAAGATTTTCTCCCACTCTGTAGGCTCTCCTTTCACATTATTTATTGTTTCCTTTGCTGGGAAACAGGATTTTTAGCTTGAATCATCCCATTTATTGATTCTTGCTTTTATTTCTTGCACTCTGGTGGTCATGTTGAGAAAGTCTGGTTGAAAGCAACATGATGAAGATTCAGGCCTAATTTTTCTTCTATTTTGTGAAGAGTCTCAGGTCTAATTCCTAGATCCTTTTGAGTTGAGTTTTGTACAGGGTGAGATATAAGGGTTTAATTTCACTTTACTGCATATGGATTTCCAGTTTTCCCAGCACTATTTGTTGAAGAGGCTATGTTTTCTCCATTGTATGTTTTTGGCACCTTTGTCTAGTATCAGATAACTGTAACTATGTGGGTTTATCTCTGTGTCTTCTATTCTGTACCATTGATCTACCTGTCTATTTTGGTGCCAATACCATGCTGTTTTGTTATTATTGCTCTATAGTAGAGTTTAAAGTCTGAAATTGTCATACCTCCTGCATCTCTCTTCCTGTCCAGGATTGCTTTGGCTATTCTGGGTCTTTTGTTCTTCCAGATGAATTTCATGACTGCTTTCTCTATTTCTATGGGTAATGTCATTGGGATTTTTTTTTGTCTGATTGCCAGAGTTTATTGGCCAGTCTACACATTCTTTCTATTTAAACCAATTCATTCTAACTGAAACAGGCACATATTGTGCACCTGTAATTTACATGACAAATCTAATTTAGTCATTACAACAGTCTTTTTTTTTTGACTGTTTACTTTTTTTATTGGTTCTTTTTAATTGCACATGACAGTAGAACGCATTTTGATATAATTATACAGCAGGGAATAAACCTTTTTTTCACAATGTAGCTTCACACGATTCATATAATCTTACATATACATAGGGTAATAGTGTCTGTCTCAGTCTACTATCTTTCCCCCACCACTCCCATCCCATTTTCCTCTATACCATCCATACTTCCTCCATTCTTCTCTTGTCCCTGCCCCTGCCACCTCCTCCCCATTACATATCATCATACACTTATCTGAGAAAACATTTAGCCTTTGGTTCTTTGGGCTTGGCTTATTTCACTTAGCATGATATTCTCCAACTCCACCCATTTGCCAGCAAATGCCACAATTTTATTCTTCTTTATGACTGAGTAATATTCCATTGTGTATATATACCACAGTTTCTTTATCCATTCATCAACTGAAGGACATCTAGTTTGGTTCCACAATCTAGCTATTCTGAATTGAGCAGCTATGAACATTGAAATACTTGGAGAAGATTTCTCCCAAAGAGAAAGGCAGTACTGCTATGTCAGTAAAAGAAGTCCTTCAAAGCTTAGTTGATGATGGTATGGTTGACTGTGAGAGGATCAGAACTTCTAATTACTATTGGGCTTTTCCAAATAAATCCCTTCATGCAAGTAAATGTATAAGTTGGAGGTTCTGGAATCTCAGGTGTCTGAGGGAAGCCAAGACCAGGCAAACCTACAGAAGAGCATTGAGAAAGCTAAAATTGGCTGACATGAGTTGGAAAAGGGAACCAAGCTAGCAAAAGAGCTTTCTTCACTTGAGGACCAAAGGGAAAGCTTAAGGCAAAAGTAGAAAAATACAAAGACTGTGACCCGTAAGTTGTAGAAGAAATACGTCAAGAAAATAAAATTGCCAAGGAAGTTGCTAACAGGTGGACTGATAAAAATTTGCAATAAAATCCTGGGCAAAAATAAAATTTGGGTTCAAAGAAAATAGAATTGATAAAACTTTTGGAATTCCAGAAGGCTTTAACTACATAGACTATTTAATGGTTATTGAGTATCTGTGAGCTTATGAATACGTAAATTTTAAAATAAAATTTTCTAACTAATTACTGAATTGTCATTAGGATTTTAATTGGAATTGTGATAAATTTGAATAGGGACTTTAGAATTATGGCCATTTTGATAGTGTTAATTCTGCCTGTCCAAGAATAAGGGAGATTTTTCCAACTTTTAAGGTTATATTTAATTTCTTTCTTTAGTGTTCTGTAGTTTTCAATGTAGAGGTCTTTCACCTCTTTTGTTAGATTGATTCCCAAGTATTCTTTTTTTTTAATGAGGCTATTGTGCATGGATAGTTTTCCTCATTTCTCTTTCAGAGGATTCATCATTTATGAATAGAAATACATTAGATTTATGTGTGTCGATTTTATATCCTGCTATTTTGTTGAATTAATTTATTAGTTCCAGAAATTTTTTGGTGGAGTTTTCTGGATCCTCTAAATATAGAATCATGTCATTGGCAAATAGTGCCAGCTTGAGTTCTTCTTTTCCTATTTGTACCCCATTAATTTCTTTGGTCTTTCTAATTGCTCTGGCTAATATTTCAAGCATGATGTTGAATAGAAGTGGTGAAAGAGTGCATCCCTCTCTTGTTCCAATTTTTAGAGGGAATGTTTTCAGTTGTTCTCCATTAAGAATGATGTTGGCGATGGGCTTAGCATAAATAGCCTTTACAATGTTGAGGTATGTTCCTACTATCCCTATTTTTTCTAGGATTTTGAATGTATCAATAGATGCTTTCTCAGCATTTATTGAAATAATCATATGATCCTTAACGTTAAGTATATTGATGTGATAAATTGTATTTATTGATTTCCAGATGTTGTACCAACCTTGCATCCCCAGAATGAACCCCGCTTGATCATGGTGCACTGTCTTCTTAATATGTTTTTGTAAGTGATTTTCCAGAATTTTGTTAAGAATTTTTGTGTCTATATTCATCAGAAATGTTGGTCTAGGGCTGGGGATATAGCTCAGTTGGTAGAGTGCCTGCCTCACAAGCACAAGGCCCTGGGTTCAAGCCCCAGCACTGCAAAAAAAAAAAAAAAAAAAAAAATGTTTGTCTAAAGTTTTCTTTCCTAGTTTTGTCTTTGTCTGATTTTTAGTATCAGAGTGATACTAGCTTCAAGGAATGAATTTGGAAGGGTTCCCTCCTTTTCTATTTCATGAAATACTTTCAGGAGTATTGGTATAAGTTCTTCTTTGAAGGTCTTGTAGAACTCCGCTGAGTATCTATCTGGTCCCAGGCTATACTTGATTGGTAGGTTTTTGATGACTTCTATTTCATTGCTTGAAATTGATCTGTTTAAATTGTGAATGTCCTCCTGATTAATTTTGGGAGCATAATATGTCTCTAGGAATTTGTCAATGTCTGAGATTTTCTATTTTGATGAAGTATAGATTTTCAAAGTAGTTTCTGGTTTGTTATGTATTTCAATGCTGTCTGTAATGATATTTTGTATTTCATCGTGAAACTTTAGTAATTTGAGTTTTCTCTCTCCTTCTCTTTGTTAGTGTGGCTAAGGGTTTATCTATTTTGTTTACTTTTTCAAAGAACCAACTCTTCTTTTTGTCAACTTTTTGAATGGTTTCTTTTGTTTCTATTTCATTGATTTCAGTTCTGATTTTAATTATTTCCTTTCTTCTATTACTTTTGGTGTTGTAAAGTTTTCCTTTTTCTAGAGTTTTTAGATGTAATGGCAGGTCATTTAGTTGTTGACTTTTTATTCTTTTCTTGAATGAGCTCTATGAAATCAATTTTCCTCTTAGTTCTGCTTTCATAGTGTCCCGGAGATTTTGATATGGTATATAGTCATTCTCATTTACCTCTAAGAATTTTTTATCTCCCACCTGATGTATTATGATATCCATGCTTCATTCAATAGCATATTATTTAGTCTCCAGGTGATGGAGTAGTTTCTACTTTTTATTTTATCATTGATTTCTAATTTCATTCCATTATGATCTGATAGAATACAAGATAGTATCTCTATTTTTTTCATTTACTAAGGACTGCTTTGTGACATAACTTATGGCCTATTTTAGAGAAGGATCCATGTGCTGCTGAGAAGAAAGTGTAGAAGAAACTGTTGATGGATAGAATATTCTATATATGTCTGTTAAGTTTAAGTTATTGATTGTGTTATTGAGTTCTATGGTTTCTTAGGTTTTGGAAGATCTATCTAGTGGTGACAATGGTATGTTTAAGTTACCCAGAATTATTGTGTTGTGGTCTATTTGGTTCCTGGAATTGAGAAGGATTTATTTGATTTACATGGATGTGCTGTTTTGGGGGGCATAAATATTTATAATCCTTAAATCTTCCTGATTCATGGTTCCCTTAAGCACTATGAAATGTCATTCATTATCCCTTTTGACTAACTTTGGCTTGAAGTCCACTTTATCTGATGTACAGATGGAAACCCCTGATGTTTTAGTGAGTCCGTGTGTGGTGTAGGTTTTTATCCATTCATTGAACTCTAGTCTATTGATGCCTTTTTTGATGAGAGGAGTCTTTCGAAGGCAGTAGATTGTTGGGTCTTTCTTTTTAATCCAATCTACCAGTCTATATCTTTTGATTGATAAGTTTAGTCCATTAACATTCAGGGTTATTATTGAAATATCATTTGTATTCCCAGTCATTTTGACTTATTTTTGATTTTTAACTTGACTTCGTTTCTCCTTTGATTGGCTTTTCCTTTAGGGTACTTCCTCCATTTGCTGACTTATATTGTTGTTTTTCATTTCTTCCTCATGGAGTATTTTTATCATAATATTCTCTAGGGCAGTCTTTCTATTTGTAAATTCTTCTAATTTTTGTTTATCATGGAAGGATTTTATTTCGTCTTCAAATTTGAAGGTTAGTTTTGCTGGGTATAAGATTCTTGGTTGGCATCCATTTTCTTTCACAGGTTGAAATATGTTGTTCTAGGCCCTTCTAGCTTTTAGGATCTGGGCTGAAAAATTTGCTGATATCCATATTGGATTTCCCTATATGTAATTCCATGATTTTCTCTTGTAGCCTTTAAAATTTTATCTTTATTTTGTATGTTAGGCATTTTCATTATAATGTGCCTTGGTGTACATCTGTTGTAATTTTGCACATTTTGTGTTCTATACATCTCTTTTATTTGATTTTCCATGTCACTTTTTAGGTTTGGGAAATTTTCTGTTATTATTTCATTGAATAGGTTGTTCATTCCCTTGGTTTGTATCTTTGTGCCTTCCTCTATCTACATAATTCTTAAATTTGGTGTTTTCATTATATGCCATAGTTATTAGAGATTCTGTTCATGATTTCTTACCATCTTATCTGTGTGATTAACTTCATTTTCAAGATTAAATATTTCATCTTCATTGTTTAAAGTTTTGTCTTCCAAGTAATCTAATCTGTTGGTGATGTTTTCCATTGAGTTTTTTATTTGATTTATTGTTTCCTTCATTTCAAGGATTTCTGGGGTTTTTGTTTTTCAACCTCTATCTCTTTGTTGAAATGATCTTTTGCTTCCTGCTTTTGCTTTTTCAACTGTTTATTGGAGTGATCATTAATTGTCTGCATTTGCTCTCTTATCTCATCACTTGCTTCATGAATCATTTAAATTATTTACATTCTGAACTCCTTTTCTGACATTTCTTCTACCATGCTCTCTTTGAATTCTATTAATATAGAATCTTGGTTTGTTTGGAACAATTTCTTCCCTTGTATTTTTATGTTGTTCATGTATCTTCACCTGTAGCAGTGCAGATCTGGAGTACTGCAATTTCCCCCTTATAGGTTTATAGTGAAACCTGCAGGTTTCCAAAACCTCTTCTTTAAGGGAGAGATCAATATTAGTAGCACCCAGTACAGATGATATGCAGCCCTAAACCAAATGAGGATGTTTGATTATTATCTATAGTATAACCAATTGATTTGCAGTGAGGTTTACAGTTTCTAATGGTTGACAAAGAGCAAGGGGCGGGGCATAGGATGCAACTGTTAATGGGATAAGAAAAGAGTATATTGAAGTACTAGATTATAGGAAGAGTGAAAGCAGAATCAAAAGAACTTGGCTTTTAGCATGATAAAAGGGAGAAAGAGACTCTGAGGAAACAGGTAAACAAAAGGGAAATAGAGCGAGAAAAATAAAGAAATAAAAATTTTAAAATTTTCAAAAAGGAGAAAAACAAACTACATTATAACAATCATATACTATTCAGGATATGACTATCCAGTCTTCAGTAACCTGATGTATGAGAGGTACCTGACAATGAGTTTCCAGTGTCCAGCAAGGATCTCAGGATGGGATTTGCCCCACTTAAAGATGGCAGCTTTTGCTTCCAGGATAATCCAAGAGGGCTGAAGTGGCTTTCAAATGTGTTGGCAAATGGGGAACTGCAGTGTGGGTTATGGGCACCAAGTCTGCATGGGGCAAGATCAATTGGGTCAGGAGTCCTGGAGGTGTGGCCAGTCAGTCAGGAAGGGAGTCCTGCAGGTCTTGGCTGTTGTCCCAAAATGGCAGCTGCCACATGTAACCAAACCTGTAGGTACTGTGACAATGGACTTCTAAGCAAGAGCAGGCAGCAGGCGATCTGCTGGAAGTCTGTGCATGGTCTACAGGCTACCAGCAGATGATTTGCAGGTGGACCTCAGGCAGTCAATGATGGGTAGGTGAAATGCAGGTGATGAGCAGGCAGGAGGCAGGCAAACAGGCAAATGGCAGATGATAGGCTGTACTCAGTGAGTGATCTGCACTCAAAAGTAGGTGATAAGCAGGCAGACAGCAGGTGATCACTGTGGACAAATTGGGTAAACAGCAGGGGATTGATAAGCAGCAAAGACTGCCTCACTGAGAAACAGATTTTCATTTGCTTGAAACCCAAGTAACAGAGAGAGAAGGAACACAGACTTTCTCCAGTCCTCCGTCTTGGATCTCCCTGTCATGCACTTCTTAAATCCTGGTTTGTTCTGATAAACTGATATAAAGCAAGAAACAAGGTGAAATTTGTAGCCATTTATCTACTTTCATGATCTTATATTTACCATAATGTTTGATGCTCAGATTGAGACTGGTTCCAATTTAATATTTGCATGTTTGCAGTAAAGGAAAATAAAAGTTTTCCCCAGAAGTGCTTTCTCTCTCTCTCTCCCTCTCTCTCTCTCTCTCTCTCTCTCTCTCTTAAACACACACACACATGCATGAAGAGTTGAAATATTAATTTTGACTACACTGAATTATAAATGAACATTGTACATCCTCTCCCAAAGGAACCCAAAATTCTATAAGCATTCTTTCACCAGACAAATAGGTTGAGAAGAACTTGTACAGAGAATTATTGAGGATATTTGAAATAGACCTCTATTGAAAATTGAGTAACACTGCTTTCAAAATTTATTTGGATAAGTACACCCCATATTTTTCAAACTCAGCCTTAAGATATATTGTTCCACAGGACTAGGTTTGTAGGTTAAAATTTCAAGTTGAAGAATACTAGTCTTGTGTTTATGTATCTAACATCAAAAATAGCTGGCTTTTTTTGGGGGGGGGGGGGGAGCTGGGGATCAAATCCAGGGCCTTGTGCTTACGAGACAAGCACTCTACCAACTGAGCTGTATCCCCAGTACGCAGATAGTATTACCCTATATATATGTAAGATTATATGAATTGTGTGAATCTATATTGTGAAAAAAAAGATATATTTCCTGCTGCATAATTATATCAAAATGTGTTCTACTGTCATGTATAATTAAAAAGAACCAATAAAAAAAATAGCTGGTACATGTGCTACAATTTTTGTTTCAACAAAACAAGTTTCTCTATTAACTTTAGCTTGCGAAAAGAAAAATTTGCAGCTCTTGTTTGCTTCAATCAGTGTTTTTTCCAATACTGAAGTTCCTGGAGAAATGTATAAATGTTTAAAATTTGGACAGGACGTTTTCTATTGTCTCAGGGAATTTGTCTGAGGTTCCAGAGCTCAGCAAAAAAATTACTTCCACATTTTTAAGTGTATAAATTCAAGGCATAATAAGAACTATCAAAAAGTAATACATCGTTATTCACAATAAAGACAAAAGAAGGCAGGAGATTCATTAAGGAATGTTTAAAGCAATTAGAGGGTGTACAGAGGTCTGGTGCATGCCTTCTCATCCGTTTTTATCCATGTATAATAGAAACAAGTAAATTCCTTGGAAAGTCTATGGTGGAATAGGGTTGATTTGCAGAGGGGAAACAAGAACTTTCTTTCTATGGATATTTGCTACTTACTAAAAAATACTTTTTTTGCTGTATATTATTATAATTATTTAACTTATTTTTAGTTGTCATTCTATTCCTGTGCCTAATAAATACACAAAAACTTACCAAAGGTGTTTACTATAAGAAAATTTTTAAAATTTTTTTTTATTTTTCTAATTAGTTATACATGACAATAGAATGCATTGATTCATTTAGATAAATCATATATAAGTGGAGTATAAATTTCTCATTTTTCTGATTGTCATATTGTAGGATCGCTTTGGGCATTCAGTCATGTATGTACATGAGGTAATAATGTTCATTTCACTCTACTTTCCTTCCTACCCCCATAGTCCTTCCCTCTCCCTTCATTCCTCTCTACCTAATCTAAAGTAACTCTATTCTTCCCTAGTGACACCCCCACCATGCTTATTGTGAATTAGTATCCACATATCAGAGAAAACATTTGGCCTTTGGTTTTTTGGGTTTGGCTTGTTTCATTTAGCATGATATTCTCCAACTCCATCCATTTACCAGCAAACTACTTGGTATGTTATAATCACTAACATAAAGATAGAATATTTGGAAAACTTGACATAGTCTTCTGAAGTCTTGGCAGGACATGAAGATTTGGGCTTGAATCTCCCCAGAAAATTCTCAAGGACAGCTCTTGACAATAGCTACATATAGAACAAAACAAGGGGATCTTGTTTGGGGATGTATTATAAGAATTTCAACAACTTTGTGCTCTCTGGAAGGTTGATTAATCCTAAGAAGATTTTTCCAATCAATTGTGCTTCCTAACTTTGTGTATTCTACATAAAAGGTGGAGCATACTGCTAAAGGACAGAGGCTTAGGAGAATATACAAGAAGGTATTTGAGTAGACTTAATACAACTATCCACAAAGGAAGGGTTTCAAAAAAACACAAAAGAGATTCATGCAAGATATAGATATGAGGTGGTCATGCACCATACATTGTCAGATTACATTAGAACCAGGCAAGAGGAATTTTGTCTTTCTCTCTAATTTAACATTATGTTAGCCTCATTCCTTCATCATTTTCTGGTTGAGACAGAAGGAAAAAGTTGTGAGAAGTAATAATAGCATTAAGAGAAAAAAGAATAAACCTTGCCCTTCACTCCTACTGTGAACTGATAATTCTAGGGATAGCTTGTGTGATAAAGTGTGCTAGGTTTGAATTAAATGAGAGGTTAATATTTTGACTTAAATTTATCAGGACATTTTAAGGACTACAAAAACCTTCTAATAGTTTAACAGATGAAAATAAATAGAAAATTTAGGGAATATGTTTGAGAGATTGGCAAAATATCAGGCAGAGAAATTTAGGGAAAAATGTTTAATTGTAGAGAAGAAATGAGATAAAGCTCTTTCCACATTATATTCTATTGAGAATAGTATAATAAATATTTTGTGATCATCCGAATTGAAGCAATTTGAGACCTCTGATCTAGATGAGGTATCCCAATTTTATCCACAGAGCACAATTAATCAATTATAGCATTTTTATTTGTACATGAGAATATAACAAAAACAATAAAAAATGTATCAAGTTTGTTCAGCTTATTTATTCAACTTAAGTGGAAATCTTTATTGCATCTTTATGTACTTCTTCATATTTTAAATATTCATTAGGGTAATGGCAGTATTCTTTTTCTTTTATTATATATTCTTTTTTGGAAAAAACTTACAGATTGTCAACCCTATGTACAGCTCACACTATCTCCAAGTATTTTTATATTCCATTGTTCTGGAACACCTTCTTTAATCTTAAATTATCTAGATAATTGTTTTCTATGCTAACTTCACAGATTTAAAAATAACTTCAAAAATTTAGGTTTTTTTTTTTCAAGAATAGATGTATTTATTTAGAGAATTCTATAGTAAGATAAGTAAGATATTCAATGTCTAACAGATGAACTGAAGGTTATTGTCTTACCCTCTGTTTAAGTGTTCTTCAGTGAATTAATCATCCTTTTTCATTAGACTGTCCAATGTTACCCTCTCCACCTCTGGAGAAACTACCAAGGGAGCAGTGCACCTTATCTGGAGTGGTTTTTTGAGAAAAAAAAAATTTGCATCAAGTAAAAGTTCTTTTGAAAGTGCCCATATCTTTGTCCTACTACACATTTCATTTTATCATTATTTCCCAGATATAAAGACATCTTTACTCTTTAAATGTGCAAGACTGTTCAATCCATGCAGCTAATCATTTTGGACTGAGAAAACAAAATCATACAGAGTTGAATGAGTCATTTTCAAGAATAAGTTCCAAATAGCTACTCTCCTCCACTTTGTTTCCACCAGCAATTTATTTCCCAGCACAGTTATTTTTGCCAAAGTATTTTGTTGAATTACTCCGTGAAGAGAGTGAGGGACCTCAAAAAACCAATTTTGGATTGAAATGAATTTTGCCAATGCATATTCTTTATTCCAATCCTGTCTCATAAATTCATTATATTCTCTTTTCTGTTTAAGGAACTTTTCTAAACTGGAATTCTCTTTCTTCACCATTCCTTCTATCTTGAACATAAATAACCAGATGATAATCATTCTTCACTGGTCAGCTCAAAACATTCACCAAAAAATTTTTATTTATAAATGTAGGGTTCACTGTTTTCCTTCCCTACAATTCAACTGCACTCTGTCACACAAATATTTTTGCCTAATTACTAACTTGTGAATTCTGGGATTATCAATCCAAGGGACCTAAATATTTACATTTTACTAAATATCTTTAAGGCAGTATAGAATATAGATTAGGAAATAGATTTTAGAAACAGTGAGTCAACCAAAATTTGAAATCCACCCAATATGTTGGTGTGTGACTTTAAACTTTCTCTTTTGTGGTTGCTTTTCTATTTGTTCTAATTAGTTATACATGACAGTGGAATGCATTTTGACACATTATACATACATGGAGTATGATTTCTCATTCTTCTGGTTGTATATGATGTCGAATCACACTGGTCACATCATAATCATATATGTACATTGGGTAATAATGTCCAAATCTTTCTACTATACTTCTTATCCCCAATTCTCTTCCCCTCCCTTCATGCCCCTCTGCCTAATTCAGAGTACCTCTATTCTTTCCTAGGAACCCCCGCTGCCCCCGCATTGTGAAGCAGAATCTGCACATCAGAGAAAATATTCAACCTTTGGTATTTGAGGATTGACTTATTTCACTTAGCATGATATTCTCCAGCTCCACCCATTTATGCACAAATGCCATTTCATTCTTCTTTAGTGCTGAGAAATATTCCTTTGTGTATATGTACCACATTTTCTTTATCCATTCATTTGTTGAAGGCCATCTAGGTTAGGTCCATAGTTTAGCTATTGTGAGTTGAGCTGCTGTAAAGATTGATGTGGCTGCATCTTAGTAGCATACTGATTTTAAGTCCTTCGGGTATAAACTGAGGAGTGGAACAGCTGGGTCAAATGGTGGTTTTCTGCAGAATCTCCATACTGCTTTCCATAATGGTTGCACCAATTTGCAGTGCCACCAGCAATGTATGAGTGTACCTTTTCCCCCATATCCTTGCCAACACTTATTGTTGCTTGTATTCTTGGTAATTGTCATTCTGACTGGAGTGACATGAAATCTTAGTTTTAATTTGCATTTCTGCTAGAGATAATGAACTTTTTTTATATATTTGTGGACTGATTGTGTTTCTTCTTCTGTGAAATGCCTATTCAGTTCCTTAGCATATTAATTGATTGGGTTGTTTGGGGGTTTGTGGTGTTAAGTTTTTTGAGTTCTTTGTATATCCTGGAGATTAGTGGTATATCTGAGGTGTGTCTGGTAAAGATTGTCTCCCATTCTCTTCATATTATTGATTGTTTCCTTTGCTGAGAAGAATCTTTTTAGTTTAGTTTTAATCCATCCCATTTATTGATTCTTAATTTTACTTCTTGTACTTTAGGAGTCTTGTTAAGGAAGTCAGGTCCTAAGCTGATATGATGAAGATTTGGGCCTAATTTTTCTTCTATTAAGTGCAGGATCTCTGTTCTACTGCCAAGGTCTTTGATCCACTTTTTGTTGAGTTTTGTGTAAAGTGGGAGATAGATATTTAATTTTATTTGGCTACATATGGATTTCCAGTTTTTCCAGCACCATTTGTTGAATAGGCTATCTTTTCTCCAATGTATGTTTTTGACAACTTTGTCTAGTATGAGATAATATTATTTATGTGGGTTTGTCTCTGTGTCTCCCATTCTGTACCATTGGTCTCCATGTCTGTTTTGTTGCCAATACCGTGCTGTTTTTGTTACTATTCCTCTGCAGTATGGTTTAAAGTCTGATATTGTGATGCCTTCCGCTTCAGTCTTCTTGCTAATGATTGTTTTGGCTATTCTGGAAAATTACTTAAATTTTCACTGTTTCATTTTTCTAAACATTGAAATGGAGATGAGTTTGCTTCTTATTTCATATATTAATGACAGATTTAAATGTAGCATTCCATATTTAACTGACCTTGGCCAACAGGAAGCACAAGATAAATGCTTCTTGTCTCTATTGCTATTGTTAAATAGTTTCCACTTAGTTGAGCTACACAGCATTGATTTGCTAGAAGCTAAAAGGGCAACTGTTACTTCTCTGAAAATTCTAAGGATTCTTTAATTCACTCAAAATCTGTAATCCTCTACAAGCACTACTAACATTTGTACATATCCCTATTAGTCATCATTAATCTATCACTGGTAATATTGAGAGTTCTGTGCTCTTTCTCTACTCCATCCCTTCCTAACATTTTATAAAGCTGAATTATATATTTCATATAGATACATATTTAAAACCCATATGTTTATTTTTTAAATAATGTGACCTCCTTAAAAATAGTATTAGAAGATCATTTTGAGCTAGGTATGGTGGCACACATCTTTAATCCCAATAACTCAGGATATTAAGGCAGGAGGATTACAAGTTTGAGACCAACCCCAGCAACCTAGTGGGGCCCTAAGCAACTTAGCAGGACACTGTTTCAAAATAAAAAATATAAAGAGCTTGGGATATTGATCAGGGATTAAAACCCTCTAGGTTCAAACTCACTACTAAAAACAAATTTTTAAACTTTCAATTGTTCTTGCTTAATTACATTCAAAAAGTTTTAAATAAGAGCAGAAATTCCAAATTGCAAAATAAAGTGATTGTCAAAATATAATTAAAATCCAACACTTTTCAACCTATTCAATTTCATAATGAAAGCATACATCTCATTCTGTTCTTATCTATCAGAACTCATTTATTTTTCAATACCAAAATTAACTTTTAAGCAATTATAATTAGCAGTTTTTTAAAAATTTAAAACATTCTAAAAAAAAGTTTATAAATTCTGAACAAAAAATAGCTAAAGCAGCTACAGTTCAACTGAGAATTAGACATTAAATCTCAAGAGCAAAACAGTCTTTTCAAGTATCTCTAGTCCCAGAGATGGAAAAATACAAACAAAACAAAAAAATAATCAGGTCTCAATTTCTCAGCAAGGTAACCTGTACCTCGTGATCATGAATATCTCTTCTATCTGGCTCCCTTGTAAGTCTTTTTTTCTTTTCCAATTTGTTTGAACACTCTTTCAAAGAGATTTTCTCATACCTGTGGGGATATATAACTATCTTTTCTTAAGCTCATACCCATGTTCGGAAATAAGAATGAAGGAATACAGTGCATGCACCTATATCCCTTTGTCCTTTTGTTCATCTGATTGACGAGAAAAAAGGCTCACACTAGAAGATGATTTTCCCCCTATTTCTGTGCATCATTTGCCACATGAGCTCTGCTAGCTTGTTTCCAGTCTGAGAGTGGAACTCACAGGTCCTGACGCTATGGTCTCATCCTTCTGCAGCAGACTCCCCCTATACTCTAGGAAACTGCCAAGCACCTGCTTTCAAGAACAGATGCACCTATGGTTAGCAGGCCTAAGGTTAAAGTACAAAGGGATTAGTCCTATTTTTGAAAAAAAAAAGTGCATTTTGTTCCCAGAAGCATAGGGGTCCAATGATCAGATAGTTAACAATGTAGCCCTTAAGTATGAGGGGACATATATTGCTGTTTTTTAAACATTAAATTGCTCATGAATTTCATTGTGACACCTGTATGTTTTTCAGTGATCATTTTGAGTTTATACACATTTTAAAATGTTCACATATAGATGACTTTTCATTTCAACAGAGATTTCTGCTGTTATACCTTTTTTAAGGAAAAACACATGCTGGAAGTTGGCAATAACAGCAGTAAAATATTACCTTGTGTAATAATCTGTTCACGTATTATCAGCTATGAACTTGACATTCCTTTAATTATTGATGGACATGCAAAACATCACTTTAAAAATCCTTAGTACTTTAGTGACTCACAAAAAAAAAAAAAAAAAAAAAACAAGGAAGATAAGGAATTCCCTGACATTAAAAAAAGAAAAAGAAAAAAATAATGAATAAGCCCTTCTGACTTTACTCTTAGGCAAAACATCCAGTGAAGTAACAACATATATCAACAGGTAAGTACATGATAAAAATCACTGTAATGAGTATGTCATTTCTTATTCCCTGGCTTGGTTGGTTCTTAAAACATGAAATAAATTTTGAAGACATTGATTAAAACAAAATTGCTGTGAAACAGATATATACTTTAAAATTTCAACTTTATCCTAAAATTATATTGAAAGTTCAATTTAATTTTTCCATTTTCCAACAATAATAAAACAACCTTCTGTACTTCTGACATTACAGTACCAGGAAATTCTCCTAAATTCTATAAACAACTCCAACAGATCCTATGCAAGTTTACAGTAATAGATTAATTCAAGTGTATTATACAAATCACCTACTTTATAAATCACTAATTCCAAGCTCAAAATACAAATAGTGCTTAGATTTGAAGAGCACATCTGTTTTTAATAAAGAAAATTTTTTTGCCAGAAAACACAAAAATAAATTTGAACAGAAACAAATCAAAATCATCAATTCAGTGATATAAAGTGTACATTATCAAATTTTAGTGTGCTCAGAATATTATTATTTATCTTCTTTCCTGTGTTTTGAAATCAAATCTCTTACTGCAGATTGATCAAGTTTTCTGAAATATTACTTATCTTCTATGGCTCTCATTCATAAAACACATTTTAATTTAGGTTGCTTATTAGTCAAGCTCAAAGTAAATGTGAGAGTTCCCCCAAAAGTGTAATAACTGTGAACGGGCCAGACTTCATGTAGAGTATGAAAAATTCTAACTACAGATCCAAATGCTGTACTAGCAACATTAATTACTAATCAAACAATTATAAAGAATATAGTTCACATGAAATCTCAAGTCTGTCTGCTCATGACATGAAAATAAATGAATCATTCTTTTCCTCAAAGAAATTCAGAGCAGTGGAGGTAACAGGCATGTAAAGTGGTCATTGCAATTGATCAAGGTAATATTTCCATAGAGGGTGTGTGTTTGAAAAACTGATTCACAGCTCACTTGTTAAGGAGATAAACTGAACTTCAATGAATAATTGAAATATAACCACACAAATTAAAAATAAATAAATAAATAAATAAATAAATAAATAAATAAATAAAGTGACCCAGGCACAAGGATGACTCAATTGAGAAGATTTGTCACAACCAAAGATGTTAGGGAACTGCCTGAAATTCAGTATTTCTGGGTTATAGTCACTGAGGTGTGAATATGGAGGCAGTGTAGTTTGGAAAAAAGAAGCAAGTAAAGTCTAGTACATGGAGATCATAACAGAAACAAGAAAAGAGAAAGAAGTACTGTTTATCACATAGACACAACCAAAAGGAGAGAGAGAATTGAATGCAGAGGAATTACACAATTTGAAAATCCTGAAGACACTTTAAAAGTTATTTCGGACAGATTCCAGTAGATGGAGAAGACAAAGAAGTCATTTAGGAAATGCATTTCTGCAACTTAAAGCACCATTCCTTGTGCAGATGTTTTGATAAATAGGACCAAAGGTACTAAAAACACCTAGCCAATGCATTACATAAGAAATTCCTGTTGGATATTAATTTGAACATTATCTTATATTTGAAAAAATGTCACCTTTGAAATGTTGATAATGTTGATAATGTATTGGTAATTTTTCTTAGTGGCTGAGATGTCTTATATCTATAGATATTTTTAAATGCTTTGTTGCATTAAAACATTTTCAGTTTAATTTTCAAATAATTAAATGATTCTTCTACTAATAACATAATAATCCATTATGTTTCTCTTAACATTCTTTTGATATTTTTAAATTTTTCCAGATATTTTTAATTCACTTTCACTTTAATTTTTAGTGTATTATAGTTCTACAAAATAGTGGGCTACATTTTGAATATTTATAAATGCATATAATATAGTTTTCTCCATTTCAATTCTCAGTATTATCCTCTTCCTTCCACTTTTCTCTCCTCCCGATCCTCTTTCCTTACTCTTTTTTTGCTTTTTTTTTTTTGGTTCTGGGGATTGAACTCAGGGGCACTTGACCACTGAGCCACATCCCAGCCCTATTTTGTATTTTATTTAGAGACAGGGTCTCATTGAGTTGCTTAGGGCCTCACTAAGTTGCTGAGGCTGGCTTCGAACTCGTGAAACTCCTGTCTTACTTAGCCTCCCAAGTGCTGGGATTACAGGCGTGCGCCGTGCCG
This sequence comes from Glaucomys volans, assembly GCA_020662805.1. Taxonomy (NCBI): domain Eukaryota; kingdom Metazoa; phylum Chordata; class Mammalia; order Rodentia; family Sciuridae; genus Glaucomys; species Glaucomys volans. The sequence goes on from JAJEJO010004927.1 coordinate 195,157, forward strand.
GGTTCCTTCCTTATTCTTTTGGTCTTTCTTCTATATATTATTTTTTAGTTGATGCATTATGTCATATATAAAATTAGAATGTGCTGTAATGTATTTGTACATGACCATGGCATAACTTGATTAAATTTATTCCCTAGTTCTTCCACTTTGCCTCCCCTTTTCCTTCATTCTTGTTCCCCTGCATTTACCCTACTGTTCTCCCTTTTATTTTCTTGCAATCCCCTTTTATTATTATTTTTTTCCCTCTAGTTTCCACTAGCTAAGTGAAAGAAAACATTTGACCTTGACTTTCTGAGTTCTGGTTATTATGCTTAGCCCAATGTTCTCCAGTTCCTTCCACTTAACAGCAGATAGCATAATTTCATTCTTCTTTGTGGCAGAGTAGAACTCAATTACATATACACACACATACACACACACACATATATATGTATGTATATATACACAGTATGATATATATACTTCATTTTTTTTCTGTTTTTCTATTGATGAGCAGCTAGGCTGGTTCCAAAACTTGGCTATTTGGGGTTTTGCTGCCATAAACGTTGATATGTACATATCCCTACAACATGCTAATTTAAGTAGGGAGATGGCTGGGTTATAGGATAGTTCCATTGCTAATCTTTTGAAAATCTCCACATTGCTTTCCCAAGTGGTTGTGTAATTTGCAGTCCCACCAAAAATATATGAGACTCTTTTCCCCTGAATCCTCTGCAGTAATTATCAGTATTTGTATTCTTGATGATTGCCATTCTGACTGGAGGGAGATGAAATCACAGAGCTGTTTTCATTTGCATCTCCATGATTGCTAAGACTGTTGAATATTTTTTCATACATTTGCTAGCCATTTGCATATCTTCTTTTGATAAATGTCTCAGATATTTTGCTTATTTATTGAATGTTTTATTAGGTTGTTTTAATGTTCAGGTTTTTTTGAGTTCTTTGTATGTTCTGCTTATTAATTCTCCATTGAAAGAGTAGCTGGCAAAAAGTTCCTCCATTCTGTAGGCTCTCTCTTCATGTATTTCTTTGTGTCTTTTGCTGTATATAAACTTTTTAAAAAATTTAATGCTATTTCAGTTATTGGTTCTTGATTTTATTTCATGAGCTCTAGGAGTCTTACTAAAAAAGTCAGTGCCTGTGCCCAATGTGTTGGAGTGTTGCCCCTATGTTTTATCCTATCAGTTTAACTGTTTTTGATCTAATTTCTAGGTCTTTGATCCACTTTGAGTTGATTTTTGGGCAGGGTAAAAGGTGGTGATCTAGTTTCACTCTCCTGTGGGGTTATTGATACATAGTTCCCTAGTATCATCTAGTTCCCTAGCATCATTTGTTAAAGAGGTGGTCTTTTCCCCATGTTATCCTTTGACACCCTTGTCAAAAATAAGAGGACTTCATTTATGGTAATGTTTTTTTTCTGTGACTTATAGTCTACTCCAGTGGTCTTCATATCTGTTTTATGTCCACATGAGACTTCATGACTATTGCTCTATCATATAGTTTGAGATCAGATATTGTGATGCCTCCAGTATTATTCTTGTTTAGGATTTCTTTGGCTGTTCTAGGTCTTTTATTCTTCCATATTAATTTTAGTACTTTTTTCCTTCTACTTACTGCTTCTCTCTGATTCAGTATGATATTGACTATGGGTTTGTCATTGTCATATGCAGCCTTTTTGATATTTATATATGTTCCTTCTATAACTATTTTCTTCAGTGTTTTTAACCTGAATGGATACTGAATTCTGCTGAAGGCCTTTTCTACAACTTTTGAAATGATCATGTTATTCTTGTCTTTAATTCAATTTGTGTGATGGATTGTATCTATTGACTTAGATTAAGCCAATGTTGAATCACTGATATGAAACCAATTTGGTCTATAATATTCTTCATGTGATTTTGGATATGGTTTCTATTATTTTATTAAGGAATTTTGCATTTATATTCATCAGAGATATCGTTCTACAGTTTCCTTTCTTTGATGTGTCTTTATCTGAATTGGTAAAGGTGATACTGGCATCATAGATTGAGACTGGTAGTATTTCTGTCTCTTTCTATTTCATGGAATAATTTGAGATATATTGATGTTAGTTCTTATTTAAAAGTATGCTAAAACTAGGCTGAGAATTCATCTGGTCCTGAATTTTATTTATTGACAGGCATTTTATTGCTGCTTCAACCTCATTGCTTGACATTGGTCTATTTAGATTTTCTATACCCTGTTTCTTCAATTTGCAAAGGTCATTATTTGTCTAGAAATTTTTAAATATCATCTGGGAATATTCATATTTATTGGAATATTGTCTTTCAAAAATTGCTGCTTACAATCTTCTTGGTTTCAACAATGTCTTGGTGATACCTCCTTTTGGATCATTAATTTTGCTTATTTGGGTCTTCCCTTTTTCTTGGTTAGTGTGACTAGGGGGTTATAAGTCTTGTTTATCTTATCAAAGAATCAACTCTTCAGTGCATTTATCCTTTATATTTTTTAATTCTCAAATTAATTATATTTGGCTCATTTTAATTATTTACTGTCTTTTACTGGTTTTCAAATTAGCTTGTTCCTTCTTTTCTAGCACCTACATATGTAGCATTGGGGAATTTTTGAGGGGGAGCATCTTTTTCTTTTTTTTTTAATTAGGGAGTTAATGCTATGTGTTTACCTCTTGGAACTGCCTTCATAATGTCCCAGAGATTTCAGTGCATTGTATCACCATTCACATTTGATTCCAGGAATATTTTAACTTCTTTAATTTCTACTATGATTTATTACTGATTTAAAAGAATATTTGTTCAATCTTCATGTGTTTATGATGTTTCCATAGTATTTCTTGCTATTAATTTCTAATTTTATTCCATTATAATCTGAGAAGAAGCATAAGACTATATCATTTTTTGTATTTTGTAAGAACTATATTGTGACCTAGAATGTGGCCTATTTTGGAAAATGCTCCATGATCTGCTGAGAAGAAAGTTACTTCAGTTGTTTTTCAGTGAAAAACATTCTATAAATGTGTTAGGTCCATTTTATTTAGAGTCTTATTTAGGTGAGAAAAATCTTTTTATTTTCTGTCTGAATGACCTTGTCTATTGGTGAGAGCAATTTATTGAAATCACTGAGAGTTGTATTGGTGTCTATCTGTAATTAGGTGTGTCAACCTTTAGAGCATCAATACTTACTCGTTATGTCTGCTTGTTGGATTATTCCCTTTACCAGTATGTAGTGTTCTTCTTTGTCTGTTCTTATTAATTTTTCTCAAATGTATGTCAGATATAAGAATAGCTACTCCTGCTTGTTTTATGACTCCATTTGCACAGAATCTCTTTTTCATCCTTTAACTTTCAGCCTCAGGTGCTTTTGCCTATTAGATGATTCTCCTGAAAATAGCATATCATTTTATCATATTTTTAAATCCATTCTGCCTGTCTATGCCTTTTAATTGGAGAGTTTTGATCATTGACATTGTTATTATAAATAGATATTTGCCATTTCCTACCATTTTGGTTTGTTTTCTGTATTTTGTTGTCTTGATTTTCATTTGTTTCACTGTTGTTTCAACACTTTCATTCATCTGGAAGCTTTAGGTTTTTTTTTAGTTCTTCTCTGTGCAATGTATCTTTATTTAGTGTGTGTGTATGTGATTGGTTAATGATGTGACTTAGTTTATCTTATAGAAAATTTTTATATTTTCTTTGATTCTGAAAAATAGTTTTACTGGTTATAGCAATTTTTGTTGGCATTTATTTTCTTTCAGAGCTTGGAATATGTCATTCCAAGTCCTCCTTGATTTTATGGTTTGAGGTGAGCAGTCAAAAATATCAGCTTTATTGATTTACCTCTAAATAAGATCTGATGCCTTTCTCTTGAAGCTTTTACTATTCTGTTCTTATTTTTTATGTTATACATTGTGATATGTACAGTGGAAAGTTTTTTTTTTTTTTTTATCTTGTCTATGTTGGGTTGTTTATATTCATTCTGTAGGTGGAATCCCATGTTGTTTCTAAATTTAAAAAAATATTTTTTTTTCTATTATTTCACTGAAAAGATTCTTAATGCTATTAACCTGTATCTCCATGCTTTCTTCTATTGCAATGATTCTAAAATTTTGTGCTGTAATGTTGTCCAGAGTTCCTTTATGTTCTAATCAGGGTCTTTCCCCCCTTTATTGCATACTAAGTGTACAAATTCATATTTCCTGTCTTTGAAGACCAAAGTTCCATATTCATGGATGAAAGCAGCATTTTCTATGTAATCTAATCTGTTGATGACACATTCAAGTGATTTTTTTTTACTTCATTAATTGTATCTTTCATTTGAGGTTCAATTGGTTTCTTTCCAGTAACTCTATTTATTTATGAAAAGGGTCCTCCACCTCTTGCATTTGCTCTCTTAATCCAATTTTTCAGATCTTCTTTATGGGCATTTAACATTTTAGTAATCAATTTTTATAGGTTTTTTCTGGAATGTCATGCACTTTCATATGCATGGGTTCCTTTGTTGGGGCATGGAAAATTTCAGGGGAGACATTTTTGCCTGTTTCCTCATATTTCCAGAGATCTTGGACTTCTGCATTTGTTGAGCTGGATTCTGCTTTATGAGTCTCTTTATGTGTATGTTCTTTGATATGTAGTTGTCTTTTATGTAGTAAGTTCTGTGTTATTGGTATGTTTAAGTGCCATCACCTAAGCTCAGCTTAATCCAAGTATTAATTTCAATCGTCAATTCTGCTCAGTTTCCTGCTGCATAATTGCTGATTTAATTCAATCATGGAGAGCTGTTGCAATACTAAGGGTTCCTCTGAGTCAAAGTTTTGGAACTTCTCTTTGTGTTTGCTGTATGAGAAGATGTACAGGAATGGGACCTGAGCTATTCCTACTTTGGGCCAGATCATTGGTTTGGGTTTTCCTCCCTTAATCTGTGTGTTGAAGTACTGTTGAAACTTGAATAGGTCTACTTCATATATAGAGTTAGGTTTACTATCACTTGGCTGAGTTGTAAATGTTGCTCATCAGCAGTTTCTTCCCAGTCAACTTGCAATGTCTGAATCACTTACCAGCCCTTTTTCTCAAAAAAAAAAAAAAAAAGGGTAGCAACAATAGCAATAATGGTAGCCATCAATATACAGACATAAAATAAATGTCCAGTCCTTATTTGGACACCTATAGCATTAATTTCCACACAAAGAGGAATGGATTAACATTTAACAACAAAAATAACAAAAGTAGTGGCAAACTCAATCTATAACTGAAGAGTAGGTTCAACTATACCCTCCACCATATTAATAACCACTACCACCTGAATGTTTGGGGGCAGGAATTATATAAAATAGTTCTAATATATAGTAAAATTGAAGTTACTTTAGTGAAAAGAAAATGAGGTGGGAAGGCAAGGGAAAGTTTGAAATATTTAAAAAGTGAACTGAAAGGGAATGGGAGAGAGGTAGTAAGTGATGACTATAAAGAAGAAGCAGTAACAATTTTCTAAAGTTACAAAATACAGGGAGAGAAGAAGCGGGAACAAGAGAATTTAGTCATTAGAGGGATGAAGAAAGGGAGAGAGGAGTAGTAATAAGAGTTTGAAACACAAAGGTAATAACCAAAGAGTAAAAAACAAAACAAAACAAAACAAAAACCAAAGAAAAAACCCACAGAAAACTTTACTCCTCCAAAGTCAAACATGAAAAGCAACAAATAGCAAGAAATAAGTGAAGAAAAATTATTAAAATGGAAAAAATTATATATATATGTGTGTGTATATATATATATGTATATATGATCTAAACACTATCAGTCCTGCAAGAACACACACACACACACACACACATGCAGAATGGGAAAGAAATCTTAATGAGGAGTGAAAGGTTTGTCTCACCTTAGTTGTTTCCAACTACTAAAAAGCATAGACGTTCACTGCCTATGCTGTTGTACCCTTCTTTGCATTTCTTTTTGGACTATGTCCCCCTTGCCTTAAGGACTGAGAGATGGTTAAATCCAACTTTCTATGCTTCTCATCAAGCTGCCAGTTGTTGTGGCCTGGAACTGAAGCTGGTTGCTGTAGCTCTCAGCTTCCTACCTCACTGCAATACAGGACAGACTAGCAAATGCTGACAATTGAAGTTTTGTCTGGATAGATTAGGTGAATGCACTCCCAGAATGGGATTGATGCAGAATTCTAAATGAAAAAGTCCAACAGCTGGGGTTGACTTCTGACTGTCCCTTGGAATTACATCAGGTGGTATTCACTCTAGAGAGATTAGATTCACACTTGCTGTTGCTGGACAGATATCAGTCTCTACAAACCTGTGTGTGTCAAGGACCTCCTGAAAATTCAGCTCCTATAATTGGGGAAAATAACTCTCCATAGGCCTCACATATTTCATCACTGTGAGTGTGGACTCCCCAGGACACTCAGAGTACAGATGCACTTGTCTGAACAGTTTCTGGCCTCTCCCAGCTGGTCACATAAGCTGCCAGAAAAACAAACAAAAAAAAAGGAATGCCAGCTTCTCTCCTCAGTATACCCAGCCTGGATTTCCCTGGTCATAATCCTTTCTGTGCCTGTTTCAGTCACTCTGGACCAGTCACATTCTGGGTTCCATAGCAGGCATTGACTGGCACAGGCTGAGAAAGCTTTGTTTTTCATTATTTTGATTCATTTTACACAAATGGGGCACAATTTTCATTTCTCTGGCTATACACGAAATAAAGTCACACCATTAGTGTAATCATACATGTACATAGGGTAATGATGTTTGTCTCATTCTATTATCTTTCCTTCCCCCCACCCCTTCCCCACTCCTCATTTTCCTCTACACAATCCATCCTTCCTCCATCCTTGCCTCACCCCCTCCCCCTGTTATGCATCATCATCCACTTATTAGAGAAATCATCTGCTTTTGCTTTTGGGGAATTGGCTTATGAAAAAGCTTTTTAAGAACTCCTGGGCTGCTGCCACTGAAAGTTGCCACAGGGCCGCTTGCAAATGGCTGTGGCTTCACCTCTCTACTTGACAGTCAAAAGATTCAGAGCACTTTTCAATCATCAACTTGCTATGCTTGCTGTCTCTAGGTAAGTTAAGATCAGCCTCCATCTCTGTTCCATAGGTTCTTCTGTGCCAAATTTATTCACAATGCTTTTTGCTCTTTCTGCCTATTACCCTTCTTCTCTAGGGTGAACACGTGGTGATGTTGCTGCTTAAAGAAAAGCTGGTGCAATTCTAATATACCATTTCTTGTTCTATGTTCAAAGATCTTTAATTTCTGTATCTCTATGATTATTATACTGTTCAAAGTTGAATTTCAGTGAATTCCTTCAGTCTCATTAATTGACTCTCATTACAAGTACAAGGAATGACCTGAATTCCCTATTAAGTGCAACCCTGTAAAGTCCTATTATGAGCTCTATGAATGAAACTGGCATGTAAGAGAGCAGTTGAAAAATTAGGCAAAGTATATTATACTTTTGTTAGCATATGGAATAGTTTACTTGGAAATCACATAAATGTAGTTTTAAAAGGGATATATTTGACATTATCAAGCAGAATGTTAAGACTATGTAAGTTCTAGCTTCCCTCTCTACATACTCATATTTGTCTCTACAGGCACATCTGTCCTGTCATCCAAGGCTAATACTACGCTTTCAGTCCTCACACAACTGTAGAGAGATGCCAATTTTCAGGCTTCTCTAGTGTGGCAAATGACTGAAGAAATTCATCTGTTTTTGGTCAAGGCAAAAATGTGGGAATACAAGATAAAATGTGTAGTTGGTAACTTAAGGTCACCTCTTCCAAATCACTGAAAAGCTTTTTCATTTAATGTGGAGATCCTGTGCAATGAGAGAAATTCTTTTAGCCACAGTATATCTGCTTGTTCTTCCTAAAGAACAAGTGTCAGACTTGCATTAAAATGTGTATGCTATGTGTAAGTTCATTGGGTTTATTCTGGAAAAGATTAATGTTTTAATTGAATATATTTCTTTCCCTTACAAAAACAGAAAAGAACTTGATTCATCTGTATTTTCAGGATGGAAGGACAAAGAAAAATCGTTCTTACAGAGGGGCACAGGGGCGCATGCCTGTAATCCCAGCACTTGGGAGGCTGAGGCAGGAGGATCGTGAGTTCAGAGCCAGCCTCAACAACTTAGCGAGGCTCTAAGCAACTCAGTGAGAACCTGTCTCTAAATCAAATACATACAAAATAGGGCTGGGGATGTGACTCAGTGGTGGAGTGCCCCTGGGTTCAATCCCCAGTACCAAAAAGAAAAAAGAAAAATAGTTCTTTATATTTGGCTAAGAAGGGGGGTTCTATAAAAGGAATTAAGTAATTTGAATGGTTAGAATCACATTGTGACAGTAGCTATATGGTACAATGCTCAAAAAGTAGGAACTCTGGGTCTTTTCCCATAGCCTTTCCCTAATTTCACACTTCCTACAAGGAAATCAATATACTGATTAAAGTTTCAATATTCATTCCATCTACTTTTAATATTCTAGGTGGCCTGACAATTAAATAAAGAATTTTCCAAACATGAAGGAGGGTAGAATAAAAATGGATGGAGATCAAGACACAAAATGGCAATTTGAAGAGAATCTATTAAACTGGTATTATTCATCATGGACAATTAAGTAAGCAAAATAAACTGCTATCATGTTAAACTCTAATTTATGAGATAACTTTTGGAAATTAGCATACTTTGACAAAACACTTCACTATTATACAAACACATACAGTCATATGCCAATGACAGGAATTTGTTCTAAGAACTGTGTCATTGAGGCCTGGCCTGGTGATGCAGCCTATAATCCAAATGGCTCTCAGGAGACTGAGGCAGGAGGATCATGAGTTCAAAGCTGTCTCAGCAATTTAGTGAGACACCAAGGAACTCAGTGAGACCATCTCTAAATAAAATTTTAAAAAAGGACTGAGGATATGGCTCAGGGATTAAGTGTCCCTGGGTTCAATCCCCAGTACTAAAAAAAGAAAAAAATGTCATACAATTTCATCATTGTTTCAATATTATAGGCCATACTTAAATGTGGCTACATCAGTTGGTGAGATCATTCTCTGGGGCACACCACTGTACGTGTGGTTCATCATTGACCAAAACTTCATTTTGAAACACTAAATCAAAGTGAATGTTCTAATTAATAGCAACTATATGGTTGCCAGTCCATCAAATTAATTTCAATTTTGCCTAATATTCACATTCTCCATTTAGATTCCCAAAGTTAAATATATATATATATATATATATATATATATATATATATATATACTTGTTGAAGACTTGTATTTCTTAAGTCACAAAACTAAGGATTCTGGAAGATAAAATCCAACAATAAATACTTTCTGCCATTTTAACCAACCATAGTCATAATGAGGTGAAATGAAGGACTTTAAAAACCTTTTTATTAAGAGCCTGTATTTTTTCCATTTTAATGTATGATAATATCAATAGCAATTGGATAGTTTGAATGAATATTCTTTTACCTCTGCCTGTTTATTTTAAAATTATCTTTTTGAAGGAATAGGTTCTGCATGATACATGAACAGAAATGTGACATTCTTGAATATTTGCCTTTATTTTCATATTGACTTTCTAATCAGGGCAATTTGATTTAAAAGTTTAAAGTCTATGTTTAATTTGGTAAAACTGAGTTGTTGTATTTCATCTTTACAGAATCCATATTTCAGCACAAGTTGAACCAGAGTTTAAGAGAATCTGCTTAAAGGCTTTGTTCCAGGTTTTAGAGATGAATGTTATAAGTATTTTCTGTGGGGTTTTGTGAGATTCTTCACTGCCCTTGAACTTATTAATTCCTGGTTGCTATTCAATTGTTATAAATTTCTTGGAAAAGGAAATACTGAGTTATTCCCTGGGAGCAATTAGGAGTCACATCTGAAAAAGGAAATTTAAGAAATTAAACTCATTTGTAACATATTTCTAACAGCATTAATTTGGATTTGCTTATACAAATTACCCATCAATTATGTTGTTTTCCATCAAATTAGAATAAATCTTTTGAAACATCAAATATGTACACAGAAAAAGGAAATAGAAACTTAAAAGGGATGCAATTATTTAAGAAAAAAAATCATTGACTAAATCAAAAGGGTCCATATCGCCTATTTGTATGTAATATTTTGATCCTCAATTTCTATGTATGGAAATCTCACTATGGTAAAATCATATTTTTCTAATTTTAGAAAATGTTGTGTTTTGCTAATATATCTTTTTTTTCAATTTTAAAACATGATTTTAGCACTTTTACAATGGAAAAGTAGATATGAGTGGGAGAAATTTAGCTAACACAACTACTAACAAGGGTTTGGTCCTATAGACATCAGGAACAAATTTACTTTTTATTACAGCAAGCTGTTGAAAAGGAGAATCAGAACACTTAGAAGCCAAGTGTGATGTGGCAGGTTTCAGGGAAGTACTGAAAGGTTGGAAGTGGGTAGGGATGATCATAGCATGGGGAAGGCAAGCATCCTCTACTTGAGTGTCAGTCAATGTCCAATCTTATGCCTGCCCTGACTGCAGCACTAATGGGCTGTGTCACTGTTCACCAGGAAAATAGCTGCATTATTTTCTTTGTACACTGTTCCAATCACTGCATATGCACATACAACATTTTGCCAGACAAGTAATGTACCAGTGTAGTTGCCATGTCCCACAGAGAGCACAGTTTTCTAACTTTCAGAAATGCGGCATGATCATGAGCAAAGGAGTAAAATTAGTTACTGGGACCACTCCAGTTCTAGGATTTGCATATGCACAGGGTGGGTGTGATGTATTGTGTGGCAACGGTTTGAAGAGCACTGAAATTAGTTGCCAGATATGAGTTTTAGCTTCAGCCTTAAAGCTCTAACACTCCTCTCACCAATCTGGACCTCAGTTTCCAAGCATAAAACATAGAGATGTTGTCTTTTTAACCTGGCCTGAAGGAGGTTGTACACATCAAATATGGTGCAATAGTTGCTTCATAAGTTTGAAGTTCCAGAGATAGCTTTGGTTGATACCGGATCAGCTTTGATTGGTATTTCCACAGAAGAGGAGGTAACTGTGAATTTGGAAGGATTAGAGTAGACTTTCTGTGGCAATGCAATATTTATTACAATAGGAAAGAGAGGAAGGTAGAAACATAAGCCATAGCGTTTGCCTCACACATCTCTCAAGCCTTACATTGTTAAATTTGTGACTGTGCTGGAAGAATATTTGATTCTGTAATAGGTATAGGCTAAGTGAGAGGGTAGCATAACTTTTATTACTTTTTATAAGTGCATTATAATTATACATAACAGTTGGATCTACTGTGATGTATTTGTGCATGCATATAACATAAATTGGTCTAAAACATGGCATCCATGCACTTAATCTCCATATTCAAAACCAAGAGTAAGAAAAAGAGAAGAGTAGAGAGTAATTTAAACCAGAAGTGAGATTTAGCCAACTGGAAATTAGAGAGCAGGTCTTCTCGACTCTAATCATAAATCATTTAATAATCACAGACTATAAACATTTTATTTCATAATCCTCACTTAAAGTAGATATTCTATACATAACACAACTCCACTTGAAATGTAACCATAATAGACTGCACCTAGACTGAATTGTTGTCAGTTCAATAGTGAAGTTACTTTTTAAATTGTTCAAATGACCCTTCTCATTAAGACATAATGATCAGGTCAAGGTTAGTCATAATATGTTTTTGATCCAGTGGCTACTCATCTAAAAACTATGAAACAACACCACTGGAATTTTATTTAGGGAAATACAGATTCTGTTACATGAGAGAAGTTCCAAAAACTACCATTGCAAGAAAATAAAGTTATTGTGAATATAATGCTAATGGACGGTGGACTATACCATTATTCAACAAGAGAAACACCAATCGTATGTCAGGATTGCATTCTTTTGACCCTGAATTAATCTAGAATAGATAGTAACTCACCATTTTCCATTGTTTTTCCTAACAAATTAAATGCCTGAAAGTCATAGAAGCAGAACTCAGAATGGGACTCAATCACAGATTTATAGTGACTCTTCTAACCTTTGACTCAGTGTTTTATTATTAAAAATAAAAACTCTATAAGACATGCTTATATAATATGAAAAATGCATTCAGAATCTTTTTACAGAAAAATAAAAAAAGAAAAGCTTGCATATTTTCAAGGCATAAACAATAGTCGAGCAACCCAATTTTAAATGAGAACATGTCCATGCATAACATAACTACAGTAGCACATTATAAGAACAATTTATGTGACAAGAGGTTATTTTATGTTCTAATTTCCCATTTAAATGTTGATTGTATCTCTAAATCACAGCATTTAGCACCAAGTCTAGAAACCATTGTAAGCATGTTTACTGCCATTAGATCTTACAAGAAAAAGTGGAAATACCTAGAGGTTTAGAAGATTTTTTGGAAGAAATAAAATAGAATTTGGTAATAAAATTAGTAAATAAGTCACTCAAGTATGACAATGTTCCTGAGATTTCTTATCCTTTTCTTTATTACACAATCCATATCACTACCCATTGGATATATTCCTATCACCAGAATTCTGACTTTCTATTCCTTCATGGATTAGCCAAATCATAAATGACTAAAGTCTAAGCACCAAATCTTGGCAGTGTGCCACTTTCCTTGAGTCCCTAGGTCATATAACTATAATTCTACAAAGTCCTTGGGAGATTACAGACACTTTTCTCAAGTATCCCACACAAATGGATTGATATTATTTTTAATCATGATTTGTGTGTGGTTTTCATGTTCTGTGTCTCCATGTCACTATTTCAACCATCAACATTGTTTGGAATTTTAAATATTCTGCCTTTAAGTCCAAGATAAAAATGACACATAAAAACATGGCTTAAGTCTGCCACTCTCCTGAATAAAGAGATCATGATTTGAGTTTTTATAAAGGACATAAGGGTAGTATTTACAGTTTCATATGCTGGTTTCAATTCAGACTCCATTAATTCCACAAAGTTTACCTGTGCAAAAACAAACCGCAACAGCCAAAACTGAAATAAGATGGTGGAGTTTTGTTGGTGGTTACCATTTGTTTTGTAAATTTTGGTTTAGTATGAGTTTCCTTGTTTTCTAAGAAAAAAATAAAAAATGTGATTTTTCTTGTCTATGAGATGGTGGGATGAAGTTATCACAGAAATTCTGTCTGCATAAATGCTTATGTACTTATGAATTTTGGACAAACTAACCAACAAATGATTCCCTCAACTTTCAGATATACCTCAAGGTTAACAGTCAAGTCAAGGAACTAAGAGAATATGCATGAATGTGTGTCTAAGAAATGAACTTGTCTCCCAAGAACTGATCTTGAAGAAGCCGTGGAAGTGTTGGTTATTGTTTAGTATCTTCATATATTTATTTTAGAATTAAAGGCATATATTTTCCTGTTGAGTATGTACAGTGTGCTTTAGAGTAGTCTATGGATACAAGATGAAATTAAGCAGAATTATAACAAAAATCTGGATATAGAATTTTTAAACATAATTTCCAATTTATAAAGGTGATAATAAATTTAAACATAAATCACTAACATATGTAAATTGTAGATAGAATGTGTTTTATTGTTCCAAACTCTTTAGAATTGGGGGGAAAATGTCCTGTAGAATATGTAAAAAGAAATGAACTAGAGAACTTTTGATTTATGTCTGTTTTGCTACCACTGATAGAGTTGTGTTCATTAGACATTTTAAATTAGGTACATTATAGAAATTTCAGAACATTGGTGTGAATTCATAGAATGCTTTCTAATTCTCTTTTTCAAAAAAATATGTCCTCTTCTTGGTTGCCCTAACACTTTGTTCTTCAGTCATAGAAGTTATTTTCATACCTTTTATTATGATGTATGCACTTTTCCCCTGTCCCAACTAAATAATACGTACTACAATGGCAGGGGCCACATGTTATTTCACTTTTCTATGCACAACACTAGGTCTGTTGCTAACACTAAAACAGGTACTTGATGTCTTTTTAACACAACAGTTTATCTTTCCCTGTGTCATTCTTCTTAAATTCCACCTAAATACAGTTAATCAAAATTGGTGTTGATATGATGTGCTTCAGGGAATCAATAATATGGAGAAATTAAAAATCATGTACTTCTGTATAATATATATGATTGATTCTAAAATGAAAATTAAACATGCCAGTTGTATTCCTTGTACTCATTTGTAATGATAGTTTTAATCTCACCCAATGTCACTTAAGTAGATTTTTTTTTCCTTTTTACCTAAAGATTGGATGAAGGAACAATATGTGTTTGTGGCTCATGGGAAATTGTTAATGCTTAATGCTGAAAACTTGTAACAGACACCTTTAAACTCAAATTAAAAATTATGTGGTATTTATTGACTGGGTGCACATGGCTATAATCCCAGAGATTCAGGAGGCCAAAGCAAGAGTATTTAAGTTCAAAGCCGGTCTCAAAAACTAAGTGAGACCCTGTCTCAAAATTTAGAAAACATAAAAAAGACTGGTGTACAACCAGAAAATTGAAAAGTTTGATTCATTGTACCCCATATGTGTACAATGAATCAAAAAATAATAATGAAAAAAAAAGGATTGGGAATGTGGCATAATGGTTAAACACCCCTGACTTCAATCCCTGGTACTGAAATGAAATGAAATGAAATGAAATGAAATGAAATGAAATGAAATGAAATGAAACGAAATGAAATGAAATGAAATGAAATGAAATAAAATAAAATAAAATAAAATAAAATAAAATAAAATAAAGTAAAATGTAGCATTTCCTAATGATATATTAATCCTTAGATTTTTTCAAAAAGTATTTGCTTCTATCTCAATGAAGAATTGAATATCAGCAGGTAAGGTCTAAGTATATAAATTCCAAGAAAGTATTTGCCATCTGTAAACAAAACAGTTGAGTCTTTCACATCTTCATATTTACTGACCAAAAATATTTGCCAAAGGGAAAGGCATATAAATAATTTCTGCTGTATCTCAAAATGTTAATACTTTCAATCGAATATTGCATGAAGTATTTATACCTTTCAGCAGGCTGCTATACACTTTAAATCATGATATGCTTCAGCACAAGATCATCAAAAATAAACTCCATGATTTTAGAAACACATCTAGTAGACTACAGTTAGCTTTTTATGCATAGGATTTGTCACTTTGTGAGCATATGTACAGGTGTAAATACCAACCAAAGATCTTTCCAGTCATTTAAAATTCTTCTAGTCTGTCCCATTTAAATTCTACAAACGTATTTTACCAATAGTAAAATTTCTACAACAATGTTATATACAGAGCCAAGAAAATTGGGTTCACTATAGAGGGTGTCTTCTCATGATATTCTATATCATCTCCATAAATTTTTAAATGATTTGTTTTATCCTTGCTTCTTGAGAAATTAAGGCATGTGTAGAAATTTTTCTAACATGTTTTTGGAAAGAGTTAAAGGTGGAAAAATGTGAAAGAGTTAAAGAATAAGAAAACAAGTGAGTGCACAGAATCTAAAGAAAGTGAGCTTGTGTTTAAGTTTTTCCATGGAGTACACTGCAGCTAAATACATGCATCTATCTATCTATCTATCTATCTATCTATCTATCTATCTATCTATC
>JAJEJO010004927.1:210786-228363 GCA_020662805.1 Glaucomys volans
ATCTATCTATCTATCTATCTATCTATCTATCTATCTATCTATCTATCATCATCTATCTAGGCAACTGGGGATTGAATCCAGGAGCACTTTACCAGTAAGCTATACCCAGTCCTTTTTATTTTGAGACAATGTCTCACTAGATTGCAAAGATTGGTCTCAAACTTGTGCTCCTCCTATCTCAGTCTATTGAATCACTGGGATTACAAGTGTGCACCACTGCACAAAAAAGGAAAGAAAAGAAGAAAAGAAAAAAATCCATGTCTGTGTGAAGATCCAGTGAAGAAAGTCTTTGACACTTTGTAGTTTCAGAATTAAAATTTACATATGTCCTAAGCAGATGGGCTTGTTAGATGAGAACATGAATGAATGAATGAATTGAATAGACTAAACTTTCTGCACACAGTGAAGTTGTCATATCCTTTATCTCAATTCACTGTGTTATGAACCTAGATATAAAATACTGCAGAATTCGTTATGCTTTCACTTTTTTAAATATATGACCTTTCTGACACATAGGCAGTTTAACTTTAATATAAATGTGTTTTTAACTTAACATAGGACTCTTGTATTTCATACATAAACTGATGTCTGCTTATCTTATCATTTATGTATAACTAAAAAGAATAAATAAAAATGATAGTGAGGTTATCAAAAAAGAATTCAAGTGGAATCATTTATATTTTGATAGCTTTGAAATATAACATTGCACACATATGTAGAAAACAATGGTGAGAAATGAAAACTTTGCAACAATAAATATCCACAGTACTTACATCTGTTTGGTGCATTAACAAAATCTGGAAAATAACATTCAGGAAACTATTTATTGCTGCTTGGATAAAATGGACTTGAGTTATTACAGGACTCTGGTTCAGAAAATAGACTCGAAACTGATATTCAGAAGTCAAATAACCACTTTTTGACTGTTTTCTGTAACATACTGACTGTAATGGTATTTGCATCATTTGTGTGCTGTAAATAGTGTATCAATAATTTATTTGATGTAGGCAGTTAAATTGATATTGGACACATAAAATATTTCCATAGTATCTTTTTTAAAAAACGTTTTATTTTTGATTAACACATAACAATTGATGCTGTGATATCATCTAACTCAGCCAACTTAAGGAAAGTGATGGCGCTCTTGTCTCATTGATGGAATGACAGAAATCTCTTCCAGTCTTTGCTTTTTTTATTTCCAGTTATTAAGATTCGTGACATTGGACACAGGAGAAAAACAAATATGCATTTCATGCTTTTTGCTAAACATATTCATGAAAGCATTTAAATAGAGAATTATTGTGGAGTCTGGAAAGTAATATGCTTTTGAAATAAAGGAGAATTAATAATTATTTGACAAATGTAGAACTGAAGTTTGCTACAAGATAGAAACCATTCTAGAAGATGGGAAATGCATGAAAATAACAGAATAAGGGTTTAAATTTAAAAAATCACATAAGTAAATCATAAAAATTACTATAAAGTTATTGATATAAAATAATGTTTTTAGCATGGCAACCTATAATATCAATATTAAGATCAGATATAGTCTTGATGGTAATCAAAACCATTTCCACAGCAATGAGTTAAATTGTACCTAATGTATTAATGCAATAAATACAGGATGCTTTTTTAAAAATGAATACTGTGTCACTCAATTTCATGTGCAAAATTAGATGTGACTATTAAAAACTAGCTTGATAAAATAAAATGAAATCATGAGTTAATTGCTGATAGAAATGATTAAACATTTACACTTATTGAAACCTGAAAAATATCTGGGTCGTAATAAAGAAATACTTCTTTTTTTTAATATATCATGATGAAAATAAAAATGTATGCCTTAACTTCAGACATGTCAAGGTAGAATTTTATATTTTATTGCATTCAGTTAGACCCTGAGAGATTTGTAGTTCTAATAGTTTCTACCAAAATGGATAAGAATCAAGGAAAATTTTCAGTGTAGCACATTTTTATTTTTAAGTTTCATTTTCTTTGATGAATATTCTAATGACAATATTTCTTAAGTAGGTTAAGCCATATTGGCAAATACTTTACTTACATAACCCATGGATCAATACAGGGCTATATTATTTGAAACCAGAGATATTAAGGAAAATAGAAACATTTGTATGCAGATATCACTACGAAATAAAATATCATTTTATTATAAATAAATAGGCAGTGTGAGAAAGAGTTATTTGCACCAAATTTTAATATATAAAATCATACATTTAACTGTTAAATATGCAAGGGATTTAATAAGTATTTACTCAAAATAGCTATAGAATAACATACCGTCTAAATGCATTTTAAAAAATAAATGTGTTCTAATTTTATTCAGGTAAGCACATGCCATCTTTTGTTTCTCTACAATTTTGAGCACAAATATTTTGGATATTACATTATCTGTTGTTTAGAAAAAAAATAATGTTTATTTGTTTAAGATTTCAGTTATGAATTTGTTGGTGTATACTATGTAAACATGTACATATATATATATATTTCTAGATGCCTAATGTTTGGTAATGTGAGATGATATTTCTTGGCTTACAGTATTTAATGAGAGTAATGTATAACAAATGGTTTTGCAATAAGAGTAACAATTTATTTGAAAATACTTTGTAAGTTAATGAGGACACTACATTACTTCTTTCCCATTCTGCTAAATGCAGTCCTGTCTTGAATGAAATGTCACTGCCTGAGGTATGCCATAAAAATAAATCTCATCAAACTTTATTAAAAGAAATAAGCAAATCTTTTTACAGTTAATATATATTCAACTATAATCACCTGCCCTGTCCTGCTTGATTTCCCATATCCCAGGGCATTTAAGGTCAAATGGATCAGTGTATGCCAAATAGTTCCTTGAAGAAGAGATCTGTTACTGTTTTCACCATTTCCTTTAAATTCCAAGTGTCCTAATGGAAACACCTATTGTCTAAAATATTGTGCAATGCCATTTCATTAATTGGAATATCTACTTAATGTGCCTTGTGATGATTTGTTCTGAGATAGATTTAAATAGCAGCTATTTATATGTTAATTAATAAAGTGACATGCAGAGCCCTGTGATTAGAGCATGCACATAACCTATGAGCATGTTGCTATTTTCGATTTTCCTTCCACATGAAGATGAAAAGCTGCCCTCTCTAGCCCCATTTTAGTATGGTTATGCAAATTAATTCTGTCTCTATAATCTTATTAACAAGGGACATCTTTATCATTAAGAATAACTCAAGGGAAAATAGGAAATGTTTATATATCACCATATTGATTTTATTTTGTTAGTATTTTGACAGGCTTTACAAGAAGCTTCCATTAATTGCAAAACTCCCCTTAGAACTTGATGATAGGAAAGAGAGAGATGGAGTAATTTGAAATTAATAGGGGGACAATCTAAAGGGCCAAGTCTAAACATTTTTCTAAGTCATGAAAGAAGACAATTTGATACAGTAAACTCTATCAAATCTAGAAGTTGATAATAGTTAATTCCTCCTCACTGACTTTATATTGAGAACCTACCATGGATAGTCTTTGTGCATGTAATAGTAAAAGGGAAATAGAGGAGGTATGAATATCTGATTCTTGCAATAGTTTTACCATGAATTGTGACTAGCAGCAGATCCTCTGGGAATACTTATTTGATGATTAGATTACAAATCACTCCATAATTTAGTGGATTAGTGGATTAACAAAACAACTACTTGTTTAGATCAAAATCTTGAGCAGAGGTTAGTAATTTCACTTGAGTTAATCTAGGTTGTTCTCTTGTTGGTCTTGGTTGGATTCACTCATATTTCCAACTTCTGAGTTTCTGTTTCTGAGTTACTTCTCTTACTGGAGGTTGACTTGTCAATGGAGATGATAAGTGTGACTCAGCCACATGTCCCTTTCATTTGATAGGCCAAGTCAGTTATCTCCATAAGATGAAATTGTAATTGTAGAAGGTCAAGGAGCATCAAGAGAAGGTAAGTCCCAATAGGGCAAGTTGTTTTCAGTGATCTGTCTACACCAAGCAACTTCGATGTAATACTATTAGCATCAAAAATGATTAGGCTAAGATTCAAATTGTCATGAATATGCAGAACATGAGTAAATGAAAAATCATAGCTATCTCTATTTACCACAGTGTGTCCTAAGGTCCAGTGACTCACTTCCCTCTCAATGTAAAGCACATTCACTTCTTATCAGGATCTTCAGAAAACTCATACATAATTCTCTTAGATCAACCTCAAAATCCATATTTTATATATATATTTTATATATACGTACATATATGTATATATATATACATAATATACATATATATGTACATAATATATATTATATGTACATAATATACATATTATACATAATATACATATATACATAATATACATATATATTATGTATATATATTTTATATATGATTTTAATCTACATAATCTATAGCCACATTTAATGGGAATAATTGTGTATCAGTTTTCCTAATTTAGAAATCTATGAAATAAAATTAGAGTCACACCCTCCTTACACTCAACACCTGATGCTGACATAGGAGCAGGATAATCACAAACAATTCTCTAATGCAAAGAAAAGCAGAGGCACATAAAATCTGTTGTTATATAACTTTCCTGAAATCTACAATGGTTTTTGCTGCCAAGCCTCTTCCACAAGGGTCAGGGATCTTTCTTTATATGTCTTATTTCTGTTTCCTGGGAATAACTCCCCAATCTGTTATCATCCATTGCTCTTAGCTTTTCCATCTGACCACTGGAATTCACCCACTTATAAACTTTTTCTTTTATGTTAAACATACTCTGTGCTTGCAGCATAGTAGTTTTCTCTGCTCATATGACTTTTGCAACTTGAGCAATAACAATACCCTAATTTGATGGGGTCATTTGCTGGTATGACATGCTTAAAAATGTGTGAAATTTCTATTCATCAGATTAAGGCCCATTTTATTCAACAAAATATATACCAACAGTTCTTTTTCAGGTAGACCTCTCTACCCTGGGCACTTTGGGCTTCTGTGTATAGCATCATAAAAGCTTTAGAATACTTTTGTCTGACTCAGTGGCCCTCATCTGAGAGTGATTGTGCCCTTCAGGAGATATTTGACAGCATCTGGAGACACATTGAGTGGTCCCAATTGGGATAGGGAGAGTTTTCTTTCACCTAGTGGGAGAAAGCCAATGATAATCCTAAACATATTTCAATGTGCAAGTTACCATCTACAACAGACAATTATTTGATCCCAACATCAGTTGCACTGAGACTGAGAAACCCTGGTCTACTTTACTGTCACTGAACACTGTCTTAAATATTTTAGAAGTTTTATCCTCACTTTATGATACTTATAGTTATTCCCTTGCCTGGAAATTCTTTTTGGCCTCATTTACTTTGAAACATTTATAATATGGGGAGAATGGAATTGAGAACCAGTTTTGTTTTCTAGCCCAGGAAGTACTGTTCTTTTGTATACCCTCTTAATTCAGCTTATACATTAAACTGTTCTCTCTTTAACTCAACTACCTGTTGCAGTCTCATTTTTTGTAGTTAGGAATAAATAATAAATGTTTTTCAACATTTTGTCTAATCAGACCCAAAACATCATTGGTACATTTTCAAGATTCTAAAGTATCACAGGTGACAGTTTTGCTGTTTGTTACAGCCCCAAACAAGTTGCCATTTTTTCTGTCCTTCAGTAACAATTTATTTCTTAACTAATTCTTTCAGTCTTTACTAAGCTTTCTCACTGTTTTTACAGATTTTTTTTTTAACAATTTCCTTGTAGCCACTGCCTGACACATGGTTCCAAAGCCAATGTTACATGTTTTATGTTTTCATTACAGTAGCATTTTTTTCCTGCATAATAAACCACATCAACTTTCAGTAGCAGAAAAAAAAATATGCATTTAGCTCACAATTCCATGGGTCATCAATTTGGCCTGGAGGCAGCTAGGTCATCTTTGTTCTGGTATTGGATGCGTTTTCTCACGCATCTGTGGTCAGATACTGCTCACCAGGCCATCTCTGCTTTTCAGGGATGACTGCCTGTCTATCTGCTTGGGGCATGGGGTTGGTGGGCCACATGTCCTTCAATACGTGGCAGGCTATTCCTGAAACAACAACAAAGAAGCTCCTTCAAGTCTATGCTCCTTTGCTATGTTTGATATCATGACCCACTGTCCAAAAGGCCAAGACAAACTAAATGTCCATTTCTAGATTCAGTTTAGGAGATTATCTAAGGTAATTGTCTCAGGACGGCATGAATAATTTTGGTTCATTGTGTCATAATCAACTTTCATTTGTCTTCTTTTTTTTTAAGTGGATTTTTCCCTATTAGTAACACCAAACTATATTAGATCTTACATTTATTCATCTAGAAGGAAAAGTAATCATTTGAATATATTGTGCAAAGTATTTTTATTTAATAAATTCCCATAGCAGTTAGCAAAATTGCAGACATTAATTAATGTAAGTATATGTTGCATATGACTCCATTGTACAATCAATTTATAATATGATAATACAAAATGAGAACTCCAAACATAATACTGAAAAAGATATTTGTATCAGAATTTACTTTCTTAGTCCTAGGATTCTTCATCCATTTCTAAACCTATTATGCATTGTGGTAGTAATCTTTATGGAGCTGTGGAAGTGAATTTAAAATTCCTACTCTTACTACCTAAGACAAGAGAAGTCAAGAGATGAAACAGTCCCTTTCACTTGCCTTTTCAAAAGATACTTATTGTATTAGGAAGGAACCTTGGAATAAAATGTTCCTTGTTTTCCTTTATGTTTTAACACTTTAAGATTTACATGACAGAGCTTTCCCATTGTTTAAAAACCCATTGTTTTTAAAATAGTCTATTCTAAAAATGCTTATTTGGCACTGGGAATTCAAACAAAAATAAAACTAATTATTATCAAAGAGGTCAATTTGACCACCACTTAAAATTCTCTTGCATCTTGTCCAGGGTTTGGGGAATATGTCACAGACTGGGTTACAAACAATACCTTTTTTCTTTGCAGTGCTAGTGAAGAACCTAGACTCTCCAGCATGCTAGGCAAGTGCTTGATCACTGAGCTCTACCACCATCTTTTCAAACAATTTTAGACATACAGGGGCCTGTTTTATGTTCTTTTAATAACAATCATGACAATTAGAAAAATTTTGAGGTTAGTTGTTTTTTTCTAGCTTTTGCTTTTGACTATGGCATGATTTTAAAACATGAGGTACAGAGTCAGGTGTTGGTAATGTTTACTCGTTTCTTATTTGATTGATAAACAAATTAAAAATCATGGATTTATATAATATTCGGAGCTGGGAAGAGACTGATATTATGGTAAATCCTTAAATATGTCTAAAATCTACAACATTACTTTAGATATGGACAAATGGTAAAGGAATTTTAATCATTTTCCTTATAATTTAATCAGAAAACACCCAACATCATCTTCAAAATTGGATTATTTTTTTACGTGTCTTTGGCACAGTTTTAGTATTTAAATGTGATGAATTTGGAGTTTTTATCTCATTAATATAAATGCAAAATTTGCAACTAATTTTACAGTGATGCCTTAAGATGAAATTAAGAATCAATGAATGAATGTTTGAAGTAAGAGATTTAATCTCCAGATAATGCAACAAATAATTACTGAATACATAAGCGATAGCACTCATAATGATAGCACAATAGCAGAATGTTTGCATAATTAAGTAAGCAGAGATACAAACACATTAAACACTTTTAAAAACATATATTGGCAATCCTGGGATTAACTGAGTTACCATAGTAGTATATGCATTACTTTACCCATCCCTTTATGCAACAAACCCACTGGATAGCAAACACACCAAGTAAATCAGGCAAGAATTTCTAAATGACTCATAGAATTCATGACATAGGTGGCACAACAAAGGTGACTAATTAATCTCAAACTGACGGTTTGCAAAACACTATCTAAAAATAAGTTATATTCTCTAAAAGAGTCATGATACAAATGCAGGTCAATACAGTAAAATGTGTTCACATGTCATTGCCTTGTTATGTTCTATCTGATTAGCAAGCAATTATTGAAGTGTCTATTTTACTTTGAGGACATTACTAAGTAACTGAATCCTATATATTTTTTTACTTAAGAACACTCATCTTTAAATTTCATTTGCCTCTTTCATTTTGGTTTTCATTTTAAAGTTGACACTAACAGAGTTATGCATTTACCCAGATACACTCTGCCATAGATAGTTTTTGCAGAGTTTTGAGCCTTATTTGTTTTATTTATTCAGTTGGGAATACATGGACAATTTTATGTATTATGTATTAATACCTTCCTCAACTTCTTTATATTTAACTTTCTTTATTGAGTGTGTATTCTCACCCACCTCAAACAAGGATTTTCATTTATCACTTTGGAGGCTCTTAACAGCACACTCAGTTCTTCAGATTTAATTTGTTCATCGTAGTCAAACTTGCAACTGAACTAAGATAAGCATGGGTACTATATTAGAGGTGTCTTGGCATTCTTCAGGAAGAAATAAAGGTGATTTTATTACATTTAATTTGATACATATCTTTTTAAAATTTGTATATTTTCCTTGAGTTATGTAACTTCCTACCATTATTTACAATTAATGAAAGCAAATAACAAATGTGCACAATTATTTAAAGAACCAAAAGCATAGAGATTCAATGAAGCTAATCATGCTTATTTTTACATCTTGTGTTTCTATCCTATATGTGTTTATGAGTATATGAACATGAGTAGTAATTGTAGCAATTTTTATGAAGTATGAAAATAACTTAATTTTACTTTTCAGTAGTCAAATAATTCTTTGTGGGCTTGTTGATATTTAATCAATGTGTTATTCATGCTTTCATGCCATTGTGTATAGACCTCCTTGACTTCCAGAACATTTCATCCAAACAGACTTGTCAGTCCTGAATCTGCTGCTTCATAATCATGCAATTAACAATTTTCCAATTCCTCAAAAGGAAACACCTTCAGAGAAGAATCAGAGAGCAAGAGGCAAAGCACCAGTATGAATCCATTGCCAAACACCAAGTTATTTCAACTCACTCAAGGCTGGGGTATTTAGAAAGCATGTTATAGAATAGATACTTTGATGTCCTGTTGCATTTTAAAAGTTGTTTCATTGAAAAGGAAATGAGTAATGAGCAGTGGGTGTGATGACTCTCCCCCTGGGAAAAATAAATAGAACACCACCATAACTATATCCAAATAGGCATTGATCACATTTTGTCATCTTAGATGGAAATTCATGCCAGCTCTGAATTCACTGCTGTTTTATGGAAATTTAAATCTTTTCAATGGTAGAATGTCTCCAACAATAAAAATGAAAATCCAAACATATTTTTATTTTTGGGAAATGCTGAAGGACCAAGAATATTAGCTAGGATGCTGAAGAACTGCACAAATGATCATTGGACTCTTTTAATGATACTGGTTCCATAAAATCTCATTGAAGCTACTGTAGTTATTGTGTGAAGTGTTCATTTCTGCATCTATCTGAAATAGTATTTTCTTCTGGATCTAAGACAGGCAATCTTACCTCATTATGAGTAATTCTGGTCAGGTAGAGTTCTTAGAAATTTTATCCAGCAATGCAATTTTAGTCACAACTTAATTCCTAAAACAGTATTAAAAGGAGGAATTATATCATCACTAGCTTCAACTACATCACTAGCTTCAATTATATCATCACTAGTTTCAACCCTCTTGTCATAACATGTTAAGCTCACTGAGCTTCTAAACTGAGGATTATGGGAGTCAAACTGATGATAAATTCTGGTAGCAATTCTTAAGAACTAACGTCACAAGGTGCACTTTAACGACTTCAGAAACCAACCTCCAAATTGCATGGGCACCATTTGGAGGGCACACCAACCGAATCCCTGACATAGTTATACCATCACAAATATACTTTGAGATGATGGAGGTCGTGAAAATCTTCATCATCTATAGAAATAATAATCGGGCTAGGCATTGCTAAAGCCAGCAGGACCTGGGAAGAATGAAACCTGTTTCATGATGCAGAAACGTAGATAATTATCTATGCTGGTACTTGGACAGTGATTGCATATTTTGTTTTATAGCAGAAATATATTGATATTTCTGCCAACGCTTTTAAAGCCATACCATCTTTGTTGTATCTTTGTTATTGGACCAAAAAAAAATGGGGTGAATTTAAAATAAAATGCTAAAGAAATGTGCTTTCTTTATAATTTTTAACCACTGTTATGTTAGAAGATACTTGTGAGAAATGGAGTAACTTTTTCTATTACCTGAAAGCATGGTTGGTCATTGATATGATTTAGATAAGAATTGTCCATCAAAACCTCATGTATGAGAAAACACTAGAATATCCAGAGAGGTAATGATTGGATTATCACAGCCTTAACCTAATAGGGCATTAATCCACTGATAGGGATTAACTGGGTGGTAATTGCAGACACGTACAATGTAGTTTGAGGAGGTAGATCATTGGAGGCATGCCTCTGGGGTTTATATCTTTTTCTCAGTGATCTCTCTCTCTCTCTCTCTCTCTCTCTCTTTCTCACTCTCTCTCTCTCTTTCTGCTTCCTGATAACCATGTCCTGAGCTGCTTTCCTGCAGCACACTTTTCTGCCATGATGTTCTGCCTCACTTTGGACCCAGAGCAATGGAATTGACCATCTATGGATGGAGACCTCTGAAACCATGAGTGCCAAATAAACTTCAACTTCTCTAAAATTGTTTTTATGAGGTCTTGTGGTCACAGTGGGGGAAAAAAAACTGACTAAAATTGTCATTCTATTAAGACCAGAGGGAATGTCAAGTGAAACAGTGTTAGTTAACTTTTCATTACTGTGAACAAAATACCTAACAAGCAAAACTTGGAGAAGGAAAGATTTTTTTTTGGCTCATGGTTTCAGCAGATTCTGACCATGGTCAGCTAGCTCCAAGAAAGAAATGCTCATGGCAGAAGAACATGGCAGAAGACAGCTGCTCAGTACACGACAGCTGGGAAACAGAGAGAGTGAAAGAGAGAGAGAAAGAGAAGGTGGGGAGGAGCCAGAGGAAAGATATTGTCCCTAAAGGTACATTCTCAATAACCTACTTCTTCCAGCCACACCCCACTTACCTATAGTTATCACCCAACAATCCATTCAAATGATTAATCCAACAGATCAATCAATCCACTGATAAGGCTATAGTCCTCATAATCCAATATTTCCTAAAAGCTTAATTTAAATGTTTTGATATATTTGCACATTAGTTTTGTTTTGCTTTTTTTCCTATTTCCATCCTCTTCTTTTTCTGCCTGACAAACTCATCTTGAGACCTAAGTCAAGAGCATCTCCTTTTTGAAATATTCTTGTATTATTCACTAAGAAAAATAAAATCTTCTTACATATTCTTTCATCCTTGCATAGTCTTTTTGACTCTAAAGCATGCCTTTCTTGTAGATTGCCCCACCATTAGAAAATAAATTTGTTTATATTCAGCCTACATTCTGACCACACTACAAACTCTCAAAGACCGGAACTGTTGGCTTATTCTTTAGTCAGCTTGCTCACAGTTGATATTACAGACATCAATAATTTAATAGATGATTAAGTGAATGAAAGAATATATTAAAAATATCTGGACTTCTGCAAAATTATACAACTTCTTTGATAATGGATGTTAACTATGTGTTCTGGCCTAAGTATAGGAAAAATATTTCTACAAAATTAAGACAGCAGGAAAAACACATAAAAACAGATTTGATCACAGGGAAACTGTATTAGTCATCTTTTGTGGCATAACAATCACCACAAACTTTGTAGATCAGCACAAAATTCATTTATTATCTCAGTTTTCATGGTTTAAGAGACCTAAGCAATACTGCTGCTTAGGAACTCACAAGGCCACAATCAAATTGTCCTACTGGATACTCACTGGAGCTCAGGCCCTCTTCAAAGACTATGCACTTGCTGGCATAATGCAATTTAATGTGTTTTGCGGTATAATTCTTCATTTTCTTCCAGCCAAGATCCACTCTCAGATACAAGCAGCAATACCTCTCCAGGTGACCTGCTTTCAGAAGCCCCCTGACAACATGGCCATCCACTTCTGCCAAGCCGCAGGGAAGTTTCATATAATGCAATATAATCCCACTAGTGTTTCTGTATTCTCTTATGATGGTGTTATGTGATGGCATGCATTCCTGAAGGTCATCTTACAAAGGATGCATTCCACAAACTTTAAAAAAATTGAGAGGGAGGATTCAAGATGGTGGGCTAGAGGAAGGCTGCATTCCTACTTGCGCCTTAGATTCCTACTTGCTCAGGATTCAAACAGCAGGAATATGGCTCTCAATGAGATTTTATATTCAAATCACATATAAGGGGTCCCCAGTCGCTGCTCCTCCGGAACCAACTCTGCCGGGCTGGGCTCGGCCCGGCCAGCCGTGGGCAGCTACCATCCGGGAGTGCAGGACCCGCAGCTGCCTGCGCCAGCCAGCAAGTGAGTGCGGGTCCCCAGCAGCAGCTTCAGAGTCACTGGCCAGGCTCCGGCACCAGCCAGGAAGTGAGTGAGGGACCCCAAGTGAGTGCGGGCCCCCTGCAGCGGCTTTGGAGTCAGGACCCGCTTCAGAGTCACTGACCAGGCCTTGGCGCCAGCCGGCAAGTGAGTGCAGGTCCCCAGCAGTAGCTTCAGAGTCACTGACCAGACTCCTGCATAAGCCAGCAAGTGAGTGTAGGTCCCCAAGTGAGTGTGGGTCCCCAGCAGCACCTTCGGAGTCACTGAACAGGCTCTGGTGCCAGCCCACAAGTGAGCATAGGACTCCAGTAGCCCCTGGGAAGTCACCATCCCTAGGTCAGGTTCAGGCCTGAACCCAGGGCAGCCTCAGCTGTGAACACATACCCACCAAGCCATCCGGCCGCCATATCCAGCTCCAAACCCAGGCCTGCACCCTGTTCCTAGTCTAGTCTCAGGCCGGCACCCATGCTGTCGCAGACTATCTAACAACAGCAGGTTATCTTAGCCCACAAACATTGATTATCCCTGACTTGGAGGCAGTGGGACAGCATCCTCCTTGGGACACAGCATTACCAAGTGCCTGACAGGCATCAGATTACCGATCAACAGGAGGTTTGAATAGTACAATATAATTTTACGGCAGAACTTTCTTCCTCTTTTTTTGTGTGTGTGTAAATAGTAATATTACGATTATTCCTAACATACTTACTACATTCCCACTTCTGTCCTATTAATACCCTTATCATTCTATCATGCTCTAATATAGCAGTGTCCTTGGAGATCCATTCTCTTTTCTCATGCTAAAAACTTATTTCCTCTAATTCTGCTCTCACTATTCCTATGATATAGTAACTCTATAGACTCATTTCCTATCTCATTAACATTATATTCTAAACCACTCAGCATTTTCTTTTTCCACTATTTGAAATTGAGGTCCTTATTGTAAACCTATCGATTATGCAGTAGATAATTTGCACTCATTTCTGTATACAATAACGCAGTTTATATCTAAATGGTTCTATATGGTTTAAGAACACATATTGTTTGTATGGGGTACTGCGAATAATAATCTCTTCAAAGTGAGGTATTGGAAATCTGCAGGGACACTATAAGTCTTTACAGGGAAACTACAATCCCTCAGACTCGCACTTCTAGAGGGGAAGATACACAAACAACATGAGAAAGCTCAGCTCGGGAAGAAAGTGTCCCAAACAAACCTAGAGGATATTTCAAGAAAATCCAAAGATAGCATGGTAGAAGGAATGACAGAAAGAGAGTTCAGAAAGTTCATAATTAAAATGATCCGAGAGGAGAATGATGTGACGAGAGAGCAAATTCAGGCTATGAATAATCAGCTAATAGAGCAATTGCAGGAAGCAAAAAATCATTTCAATAAAGAGATAGAAGTTCTGAGAAAAAACAAACAGAAATCCTTGAAGGAAACAAGGAAATGAAGGAAACAATAAACCAAGTTAAAAACTCAATAGAAAGCATAATCAACAGAATAGATCACCTGGAAGACAGAACCTCAGACAATGAAGACAAAATATTTAATCTTGAAAACAAAGTCAAACAAACAGAGAAGATGGTTAGGAACCATGAAGGAAACTCCAAGAAATATGGGACATCATGAAAAGACCAAATTTAAGAGTTATTGGGATTGAGGAAGGCACAGAGATACAAACCAAGGGAATGAATAATCTGTTCAACGAAATAATATCGGAAAATTTCCCAAATATGACAAATGAGATGAAAAATCAATTACAAGAGGCTTACAGGACACCAAATACACAGAATTACAACAGATCCACACCAAGGCACATTATAATGAAAATACCTAACATACAAAACAAAGACAGAATTTTAAAAGCGGCGAGAGAAAAGTATCAGATTACCTACAGGGGGAAACCAATACGGGGATATCAGCAGATTTCTCGGGCCAGACCCTAAAAGCAAGAAGGGCCTAGAACAACATATTTCAAGCTCTGAAAGAAAACGGATGCCAACCAAGAAACTAACACCCAGCAAAACTTACCTTCAGATTTGATGACGAAATAAAATCCTTCCATGATAAACAAAAGCTTAAACAATTCACAAAGAGAAAGCCTGCCCTACAGAACATTCTCAGCAAAATATTCCAAGAGGAAGATATGAAAAATAACAATGTTAGTCAACATGGGGAGGAATTATCCTAAAGAAATAGCCAATCAGAGAAACAAAGTTAAGTTAAAAGCCCAAAAAAAGCTAAAATGACAGGAAATACAAGTCATATCTCAATAATAACCCTGAATGTAAATGGCCTAAACTCATCAATCAAAAGACATAGACTGGCAGACTGGATTAAAAAGAAAGACCCAACAATATGCTGCCTTCAAGAGACTCATCTCATAGAAAAACATGCCCACAGACTAAAGGTGAAAGGTTGGGAAAAAGCATACCATGCACATGAACTGAGTAAAAAAGTAGGGGTTTCCATCCTCATTTCAGATAAAGCAGACATCAAGCCAAAGTTAGAAGGGATAAAGAAGGACATTTCATACTGCTTAAAGGAAGCATAAATCAGCAAGACACAACAATCATAAATATTTATGCACCAAACAATGGCGCATCCATGTACATCAATCAGTTCCTTCTCAATTTTAGGAACCAAATAGACCAAAACACAATAATACTGGGGGACTTTAACACACCTCTATCACCATTGGACAGATCTTCCAAGCAAAAATTGAACAAAAAAACAATAGGACTCAATGACACAATTGCTAATTTAGACTTAACAGACATATATAGAATATTCCATCCATCAAAAACCGATACACTTTCTTCTCAGCAGCTCATGGTTCCTTCTCTAAAATAGACCATATGTTATGCCACAAAGCTACTCTTAGCAAATACAAAAACATAGAGATACTACCTTGTATACTATCAGATCATAATGGAATGAAATTAGACATCAATGATAAAATTAAAAACAGAAACCATTCCAACACCTGGAGATGAAATAACATGGTATTGAATGATACATGGATAACAGAAGACATTAGGGGGGAAATCAAAAGATTCTTACAGGTCAGTGAGAACAAAGATACAACATATCAAAATCTCTGGGATACTATGAAAGCAGTGCTAAGAGGAAAATTCATGGCATTGAGTGCATTCAACAAAAGAATGAAAAAATCAACAAATCAATGACCTTACATTACAGCTAAAAGCCTTAGAAAAAGAGGAACAGACCATCAGCAAAAGTAGTAGAAGACAGGAAATAATTAAAATCAGAGCTGAAATCAATGGAATTGAAACAAAAGAAACAATTAATTGACAAAACAAAAAGTTGGTTCTTTGAAAAAATAAACAAAATTGATAAACCCTTAGCCACGCTAACGAAGAGAAGGAGAGAGAAACTCCAAATTACTAAAATTCGTGATGGAAATGGAAATATTACAACAGACACAATTGAAATACAAAACATAATAAGAAGCTACTTTGAAAATTTATACTCCAACAAAATAGAAAACCTGGAAGACATCAACAGGTTCCTAGAGGCATATGAGCCACCCAACTGAATCTGGAGGACATACACACTTAAATAGATCAATTTCAAGCAATGAAATAGAAGAAGTCATCAAAAGCCTACCAACAAAGAAAAGTCCAGGACCAGGTGGATTCACAGCCGAGTTCTACAAGACCTTCAAAGAAGATTCATTCCAATACTCCTCAAAGAATTTCACAGAATAGAGGAGGAGGGAACCCTTCCAAAGTCATTCTATGAAGCTAATATCACTCTGATACCAAAACCAGAGAAGGACACATCAAGGAAAGAAAATTTCAGACCCATATCTCTAATGAACATAGATGCAAAAATTCTTAACAAAATTTTAGTGAATTGCATACAAAAGCATATTAAAAAGATAGTGCACCATGATCAAGTGGGTTTCATCCCAGGGATGCAAGGTTGGTTCAACATCCAGAAATCAATAGATGTGATTCACCACATCAACAGACTTAAAGTCAAGAACCACATGATTATTTCAATAGATGCAGAGAAAGCATTTGATAAAATACAGCACCCATTCATGCTCAAAACACTAAAAAAAATAGGGATAGTGGGGACATTCCTTAACATTGTAAAGGCTATCTATGTTAAGCCCACAGCTAGCATCATTCTAAATGGAGAAAAATTGAAAGCAATCCCCCTGAGAACTGCAACAAGGCAAGGATGCCCTCTTTCACCACTACTATTCAACATTGTCCTTGAATCTCTAGCCAGAGCAATTAGACAGACCAAAGAAATTAGAGGAATACGAATAGGAAAAGAAGAGCTCAAACTATCCCTATTTGCTGATGACATGATTCTCTATTTAGAAGACCCTAAGAATTCCACCAGAAAACTACTGGAACTCATTAATGAATTCAGTAAAGTAGCAGGATATAAAATTAATGCTCATAAATCTAATGCTTTTTTATTTGTAAGTGATGCATACTCTGAGAGAAAAATTAGGAAAACTATCCCATTCACAATAACCTCAAAAAAAATAAAATACTTGGGAATCAATCTAACAAAAGAAGTGAAAGACCTGTACAATGAGAACTACAGAACACTAAAGAAAGATATTAAGGAAAGTCTGAGAAGATGGAAGGCTCTCCCATGTTCTTGGATACACAGAATTAATATAGTCCAAATGGCCACACTACCAAAAGTGCTATACAAATTCAATGCAATTCCAATTAAAATTTCAATGACAGACCTCATAGAAATAGAGCAAGCAATCATAAAATTCATTTGGAGGAATAAGAGACCAAGAATAGCTAAAGCAGTTCTTAGCAAGAAGAGCGAAGCAAGGGTATCACAATATCAGACCTTCAACTATATAACAGAGCAATAGTAACAAAAACAGCATGGTATTGGAACCAAAATAGACAGGCAGATCACTGGTACAGAAAAGAGGACACAGAGACAAACCCACATAAATACAGGTATCTCATACTTGACAAAGGAGGCAAAAACATGCAATGGAGAAAAGATAGCCTCTTCAACAAATGGTGCTGGGAAAACTG
>JAJEJO010004927.1:228763-299414 GCA_020662805.1 Glaucomys volans
GAAACAAAGTTAAGCTAAAAACCCCAAAAAAGCTAAAATGACAGGAAATACAAGTCATATCTCAATAATAACCCTGAATGTAAATGGCCTAAACTCATCAATCAAAAGACATAGACTGGCAGACTGGATTAAAAAGAAAGACCCAACAATATGCTGCCTTCAAGAGACTCATCTCATAGAAAAACATGCCCACAGACTAAAGGTGAAAGGTTGGGAAAAAGCATACCATGCACATGAACTGAGTAAAAAAGTAGGGGTTTCCATCCTCATTTCAGATAAAGCAGACATCAAGCCAAAGTTAGAAGGGATAAAGAAGGACATTTCATACTGCTTAAAGGAAGCATAAATCAGCAAGACACAACAATCATAAATATTTATGCACCAAACAATGGCGCATCCATGTACATCAATCAGTTCCTTCTCAATTTTAGGAACCAAATAGACCAAAACACAATAATACTGGGGGACTTTAACACACCTCTATCACCATTGGACAGATCTTCCAAGCAAAAATTGAACAAAAAAACAATAGGACTCAATGACACAATTGCTAATTTAGACTTAACAGACATATATAGAATATTCCATCCATCAAAAACCGATACACTTTCTTCTCAGCAGCTCATGGTTCCTTCTCTAAAATAGACCATATGTTATGCCACAAAGCTACTCTTAGCAAATACAAAAACATAGAGATACTACCTTGTATACTATCAGATCATAATGGAATGAAATTAGACATCAATGATAAAATTAAAAACAGAAACCATTCCAACACCTGGAGATGAAATAACATGGTATTGAATGATACATGGATAACAGAAGACATTAGGGGGGAAATCAAAAGATTCTTACAGGTCAGTGAGAACAAAGATACAACATACAAAATCTCTGGGATACTATGAAAGCAGTGCTAAGGGGAAAATTCATGGCATTGAGTGCATTCAACAAAAGAATGAAAAAATCAACAAATCAATGACCTTACATTACAGCTAAAAGCCTTAGAAAAAGAGGAACAGACCATCAGCAAAAGTAGTAGAAGACAGGAAATAATTAAAATCAGAGCTGAAATCAATGGAATTGAAACAAAAGAAACAATTAATTGACAAAACAAAAAGTTGGTTCTTTGAAAAAATAAACAAAATTGATAAACCCTTAGCCACGCTAACGAAGAGAAGGAGAGAGAAACTCCAAATTACTAAAATTCGTGATGGAAATGGAAATATTACAACAGACACAATTGAAATACAAAACATAATAAGAAGCTACTTTGAAAATTTATACTCCAACAAAATAGAAAACCTGGAAGACATCAACAGGTTCCTAGAGGCATATGAGCCACCCAACTGAATCTGGAGGACATACACACTTAAATAGATCAATTTCAAGCAATGAAATAGAAGAAGTCATCAAAAGCCTACCAACAAAGAAAAGTCCAGGACCAGGTGGATTCACAGCCGAGTTCTACAAGACCTTCAAAGAAGATTCATTCCAATACTCCTCAAAGAATTTCACAGAATAGAGGAGGAGGGAACCCTTCCAAAGTCATTCTATGAAGCTAATATCACTCTGATACCAAAACCAGAGAAGGACACATCAAGGAAAGAAAATTTCAGACCCATATCTCTAATGAACATAGATGCAAAAATTCTTAACAAAATTTTAGTGAATTGCATACAAAAGCATATTAAAAAGATAGTGCACCATGATCAAGTGGGTTTCATCCCAGGGATGCAAGGTTGGTTCAACATCCAGAAATCAATAGATGTAATTCACCACATCAACAGACTTAAAGTCAAGAACCACATGATTATTTCAATAGATGCAGAGAAAGCATTTGATAAAATATAGCACCCATTCATACTCAAAACACTAGAAAAAATAGGGATAGTAGGAACGTTCCTTAACATTGTAAAGGCTATCTATGTTAAGCCCACAGCTAGCATCATTCTAAATGGAGAAAAATTGAAAGCAATCCCCCTGAGAACTGCAACAAGGCAAGGATGCCCTCTTTCACCACTACTATTCAACATTGTCCTTGAATCTCTAGCCAGAGCAATTAGACAGACCAAAGAAATTAGAGGAATACGAATAGGAAAAGAAGAGCTCAAACTATCCCTATTTGCTGATGACATGATTCTCTATTTAGAAGACCCTAAGAATTCCACCAGAAAACTACTGGAACTCATTAATGAATTCAGTAAAGTAGCAGGATATAAAATTAATGCTCATAAATCTAATGCTTTTTTATTTGTAAGTGATGCATACTCTGAGAGAAAAATTAGGAAAACTATCCCATTCACAATAACCTCAAAAAAAATAAAATACTTGGGAATCAATCTAACAAAAGAAGTGAAAGACCTGTACAATGAGAACTACAGAACACTAAAGAAAGATATTAAGGAAAGTCTGAGAAGATGGAAGGCTCTCCCATGTTCTTGGATACACAGAATTAATATAGTCCAAATGGCCACACTACCAAAAGTGCTATACAAATTCAATGCAATTCCAATTAAAATTTCAATGACAGACCTCATAGAAATAGAGCAAGCAATCATAAAATTCATTTGGAGGAATAAGAGACCAAGAATAGCTAAAGCAGTTCTTAGCAAGAAGAGCGAAGCAAGGGTATCACAATATCAGACCTTCAACTATATAACAGAGCAATAGTAACAAAAACAGCATGGTATTGGAACCAAAATAGACAGGCAGATCACTGGTACAGAAAAGAGGACACAGAGACAAACCCACATAAATACAGGTATCTCATACTTGACAAAGGAGGCAAAAACATACAATGGAGAAAAGATAGCCTCTTCAACAAATGGTGCTGGGAAAACTGGAAATCCATACGCAGCAAAATGAAACTAAACTCATATCTCTCACCCTGTGCAAAACTCAACTCAAAGTGGATCAAGGACCTAGGAATTAGACCAGAGACTCTGCACCTAATAGAAGAGAAAACAGGTCCAAATCTTCATCACGTTGGCCTAGGACCAGATTTCCTTAACATGACTCCCAAAGCGCAAGAAATAAAAGCAGGAATCAATGATTGGGATAGAGTCAAACTAAAAAGTTTTTTCTCAGCAAAGGAAACAATCAGCAATGTGAAGAGAGAGCCTTCAGAGTGGGAGAAAATCTTTGCTACACACACTTCAGACAGAGCACTAATCTCCAGAATCTACAAAGTACTCAAAAATCTTTACACTAAGAACACTAATAACCCA
The DNA here is from genome assembly GCA_020662805.1 of Glaucomys volans. Classification (NCBI taxonomy): domain Eukaryota; kingdom Metazoa; phylum Chordata; class Mammalia; order Rodentia; family Sciuridae; genus Glaucomys; species Glaucomys volans. The sequence goes on from JAJEJO010004927.1 coordinate 231,991, forward strand.
ATCAACAAATGGGCCAAGGAATTGAACAGACACTTTACAGAGGAAGATCTACAAGCAATCAACAGATTCATGAAAAAATGTTCAACATCCCTCGTTATAAGAGAAATGCAAATCAAAATCACCTTAAGATTTCATCTTACCCCAATTAGAATGTCTCTTATTAAGAATACAGGCAACAACAGGTGTTGGCAAGGATGTGGGGAAAAGGGTACACTCATACATTGCTGGTGGGAGTGCAAGTTGGTGCAGCCTCTCTGGAAAGCAGTGTGGAGATTCCTTAGGAAACTTGGAATGGATCCACCATTTGACCCAGCTATCCCACTCAGCCTATACCCAAAGGACTTAAAATCAGATTACTACAGTGATGCAGCCACATCAATGTTCATAGTTGCTCAATTCACAATAGCTAGATTGTGGAACCAACCTAGATACCCTTCAATAGATGAATGGATAAAGAAACTGTGGTATATATACACAATGGAATATTATTCAGCCATAAAGAAGAATAAAATTATGGCATTTGTAGGTAAATGGATGATGTTGGAGACGGTTATGCTAAGTGAGATCAGCCAATCCCAAAAATCCAAAGGCCATAATGGTCTCTCTGATAAGTGAATGATGATGAAATATGCGGGGGGTGGGGTGCGGGGAAGGGTGGCTAGAATGGAGGAAGGATGGATAGCATGGAGGGAAGGGAGGGGTGGGGTCGGGGTGGGGGGTAAGAATAATAACAGAATGTGTGACAGACATCATTGCCCTGTGTACATGTATGAACGCACAGATGGTGTGACTCTACTTTGTGTACAACCAGAGAAACAATAGCTGTACTCCATTTGTGTTCAATGAATCAATAAGTAAATAAAAAAAAGAAAAAAATTGAAAGAAGGCCCAGTAAAATAAAAACAGTGATTGAAAAACATATATAATATTCAAAATATTCAGCTTTCATCTCACTACCAATAAAATAATAAAAGAATCTCAATAATCCACTCTAGTTTTGAATCAATAAATTTCCTTGAATTTTCATCCTACTGCAGTGCTCAGTCCTTCTGAGAGGAGAGGAGCAAGAAGAGTGCTTCCATATTTTCATTGTGGTAGTGCCTTCTTTATGAGAAATAGAGGTTAAAATAAATACACGAGAATCATTGTCTGTCTTTTTTCCTTCCCTGTCAGAGCAATCACTGTAATGAATCCAGAGCAGGAAGAACATGTGAAAATTCTTCATGAGTATAAAAAGCAGCAGCTTTAGTCTCTTAAGCTATTTGAACAATCAGCAAAGCTATTATAACTAATAATTATCGAAGGGGAACTTTCTGTCTCCAAGAAATGTGAAGTTAATGTTTTCTTGACATTGTAAATGTAACAGTCTGAGCTCCACTCTTGCTAGCTGTAACAAGCTAGAAGGAAATAAGGCAGTACAAAGTAGATCAAAGATGCAGAAACTTGGGACACTGAAGTCACCTTGGAAGAGGACCTTATGGCTATGGACCGGAGTAAAACAGAATTGGATATAGATCAACTCTGGCAGGAACTGAGTCCAAAGTATCGAGTGCCCTCACCCAATGATCACAAAATCCTGAGAAGTCTGTTAGCTGTTTATTTCTAAAATGCTTCCATAACTTCTTGCACACTGACAGATTCTCATCTCCTCAGTCCTGGATTACTACAGCTGCCACCTGAGATTTCTCATCTCCAATTTAACTCACCTCCAGAACTCCAGTAGAGGAACGTTTGGCACTCTCAACTGATATGTGCACAAAATCTGAAAAATTCCATGTGCCTACAATAATCTGTTCCTGTGAATAATTCTTCAATTTATTTTCCACTATTCTCCTTTGACCCATCTCCCTTGCTGTCTGCTAACTTCTGGAACCATCTTTTGTTCTTGGAGTGAAAAATGTCTTTTCTTGCTAAGCCTTTTAACATGCTCTGCGATCTACATGACATTGTCCTCTCTCGCTTGATGTCTCTTGCTCTTCCTTCTGATCGAGCTTTGACCTGCCTTTTTCTTGACTCCCAAGAAGCCTCTTCTAACCACTAGCACAGATATCAGACTTAGCATTCATCACAATTGTGGTGATATACTATCTCTGTCCCTTTAGGCTATCCAGAGAGTTCTATGTGGAACAACATTGCTATCTTTGACTTCATTTCTCCAAGTCAGAGTTTAGCACTTAGTGTATTTTTAATAAATACATGATAAACTAATAAAGGACCTCAATATTCATATACTATCTCTAATGTCTCAGCGGTTTAAGGGCCAGTCTAAAATTGTGCATAAAATAATAAATGATTCCAGACCTCAGAGAATGGATTTGGTGCCTCCTCCCAAGCAGCTGAGGGGATACTTAGGTTGACAGATTTAGAGTAGGGACTAAAATTTCTAGAGCAGCCACAGGGAGAGAGCAGGAAAGGAGAAGGAAAACCCTAGGCACAGCTCAGCTAAGATTTTTACAGCTCGTTCTGTCACAGACAGCCAGGGAAAGCATACCCCTATGAGACCCTGCTTATAGTTCTCTCCATCCATAAAATCATCATCCCACCTTTATGGCTCTCTCCCCAGGGGAGGCCTTATAAGGGTTCATGTGTTCATTTGTGCAAAGTATGCATTGGTATTACTTGAATGAAGACTCTCCATGAATACAAAGCGTGCTTTGTTGTTAGCCCAGATGCCCTAGCACAGTCCAATCTGTTTGAGTCTGTGCTACCAAACAGCTGCCGGCACCCACCAAGAGCATCTGGTTCCATATCCTGTTGGCAAGGGCAGCATCAGCAGTAAAATAGCTAATGCCTTTTAGATGGCCTCATGATTATAGTTTTTATTGGTATTCCAGGTAATTGAGTTAATAAATTTAATTGCCAGTGCTGACACCTCCTCCCACCCACCTCCACTCCTTAACTTCTTTCCTACCTCCTCCTCGTCTCCTCTCAAAAAGGAAAAAAAAAAAAAAAAAAAAAAAAGGAAAAAATGCAGAGAAACCATTAATAAGAATATGCATCTAATGGGACAGGTGACCTCACAAAACACTTCTGAATGACTTCAAAATGTCACTGGGCCCACCCCAGTTTGTTTATAGCAGCATGTGGTGCCATGACTCACATTTACTACCCTTTTCCTTTCAAGCTAATTTATAGAACTGTCCACACTACATCGAGCAATACCCAGAGTATATAGTGTATTGCCACAAAGATTTCCAAAGCAATATTTATAGGTGCATAGGAGAATATGGGCACAGATTTCTAGATCTCTCAACCAATAATTCATTGACTACATTGTAAATCATAGTGAAATATTACATATTACACAATAAAACAACAACAGAGAAGAGACAATTGAAAACTGAAATCTTCTCTTGGGAGACATTTTTAAGATCGTGCTGAAAGAAAAACGGATCCTGGATTGCAATACGTATTTCTCTCAGGATGACAGTCTCCTGGATGGCTCTTGTGCTTTTGTTGTTTTTGTTACTCTGAGAAACTTATCAGAATTATCATTGACATAGGCCCACATCATTGTCAATTATCATTGTCAATTATCATTGACATAGGCCCACATCATTCTTTGTCTCCCCAAATTAAATATTTGATGGAAATAATGAAAAACCAAAAGAATCACCCTCATCTCTGCCTAATTAAGAGACGCTGGTGGAGACTCAGGTGTTCTATGTCACACTATAATATATGCCAGTAAACATGCATTATCCAGATTATTGTCCCACCTGACTCCAGCTCAATGCCCTCTTAAATCCCCCCTAATAGTCACCAGGCCCCTGGGTAGGCAGTATCCAAAATACAATCAGATTTGGATATGCTATCAAAGAGGGCACCAGTTAATCAGTTAATCAGTTATTTCTATATATTAAATGCTTCACAAATATTATGATGTTTAATCCTCATATCCTGTAAGGCAGTGGTTGTCAACCATGAGCAACTGTGCTCTCCGGGATACTTTTGGCAACGTCTGGAGGCATTTGTTGATGTTATTGCTGTTGTTTCTGTTACAACTGCAGGGGTCCTACTGGCATCTAGTGTGGAGAGACTAGGGATACTGCTGAACATCTTCCAAAGCAGAAAACAGCCTCCACTACAAAGAATTATCCATCCTCCAAAGTCATTTCTTAAGAAACCCTGCTATAAGATGTTCACATTTTATAGATTAAACAAAATCTCAGAAGAGAAAAGGAGCTTGCCCAGGTATCACTCAGATTATAAAGGGTAGAGCATGAATTCAAGCCTAGGAGTATCTAACTCCAAAATCCTGACACTTTTCACAGGGCGGGCTAGCTACTAGAGGCCTCTGGAAACATGGAAGGTACATGAAAGAGTTCAAGTAGGCAGTGCTTAAAGTGCTAAACACCCAAATCTACATAAAGTTAACATTTCTACAAATTTCTCAAGGTGAATTCTAGTGATGAGGGATTTTAGCCTTATTATTAGAGTTTCCCATTAAATTAAAATTTTATATATCTTATTATTTCTTAGTACTTTTTGACATTCATAGGAAAAAAGATTGTGCATTACCAAATAAAGAAAGTGAAAATTAATAAATTAACTTTGTTTAAATTAAAATATCCACTTTATAAAAGGTGCAATCTTTTTTTCTCTTCAGTTAAACATAAATATTTTCAATCAATGCCAATGTTTTTGCTTTTTTTGACTGATTTTTATAATTTATGTACATAAAATAATAAAGATTTTCTAAAAATCCATATACTTTTCATTATTTTTCCAGAACTTATAGCCTATAACTAGTGCACCTGATTTATTTTTTAAAGTCCTAAATAGCTCTCTTTTAGAGTCAAGGTATCTAAACTCTACAATTTGCTCTGATAGAGAAGGTCATAGAAAGAGTGGGTGATGTGGAGGGGACAAGGTTAAACCAATCTAGAGAGGGATCTGGCTCAGGAGAAGCAGGAAGAAAGAGAGCAAAGCAAACATGTCCAAATCAAAGACTGAGGATGAGTCAGAGGGTTATACAACAAGGTGAGGATTAGGAAACTGACCAGAGGAGAACATTGAACCAGAGATGGAGATTAAGAACCCAAATCCAGAAAAAGGTGAATGCAGTCAAAGACAGAGAAATGCTCAGAAGAAAGACAAATATGGAATAGTGGTGACAAGGACTGGGAGAATTGTAAAATAGTGAAGCTATGGAAAAATAAAAACTGTTTTTGTTTTAAATGCAAGCACTGAGTGAGGCTCAGTATCATCCCATGTTGCACCCCTAATGAGTGGTAGAAATATAGTGTTAACCTAGGTCTCCGTCCTTCTGATCCAGTGTCTCAGACAGATAGGAAATTAATTTTGAATAATACAGGCTTTCTAAATTTACTGTGTAGAGACCTGGACTGCTTTCTCACTTGTTGGCATTGGCTGGAGTAGTATGTAACTCCACCCTCTACTCCATTCCTGTGGGCATGCGATTAAGTTGAGGTTTAATTGAGGCTCTTCTGTGAAATTTTAACTCACTAACAGCTCTTCAGTCTATAACTGATGCCTTGAGTACACAGCTCAGGGATCTGTTCTATCCTTTCTCTGAAGTCCCCTGTACCCTTGGTAAAGGCCACAGCCTCTGCTGGTCTGGACGTGCTCTGCTGCCACCCAGAGGCAAAAATCAATACTTACTCGCTGTTCTAGGACTACTGATGAATGTGTTTATGAAATATTTAATTAAAACCAATTTTTCATTACCTGCAAAGCAAAATATATACATGGACTTTTATTAAAAATATTTTCAGCCATTAATGGTGGTCCTTCACCCTCTATCAAGCCTTTATTAATCAAAAAATCTCTGGGATTTCTTTCCTATTACCAGGTATTTTCAAAACCATGAGTTCTGATAGAATTTCATATGGTATGCATTCAAAACAGCTTCAATGGACTGGCGATGTAGCTCAGTGGTAGAGCACTTGCTTAGCATGCATGGGGCCCTGGGTTCAATTCCCAGCACTACATGAAAAGTCAATAAAATAACAGCTTCACTTGCTTTGTGTTCATAACCAGAATTAAAGTGAATCTGAAAGAAAAAAAATCATTACATTTTTATGCTCAAAATTTAGTGGCAAAGTAGTATCCCCACAGAATTTGGCTACAAACTATCTTAACTGTCTGTTCTACACCTACAAAGATTGCATTTAAAAAATATAATAAAGAGAAGAAATGTCATCAGATATACCAAACTACTTTTTTGTTGAGCCAAAAAAAAAAAAAAAAAAAACTTTTGGGGCTTTCGAAACAGGCTAAGTTTGGGGGTGGGTAAAGGTAAACTCATTTTCATCTCTGTCTCTCTCCCTCTCTGTAGTCTTTAAATATATAGACATAATACCAGACCTTCAACTATACTACAGAGCAATAGTAACAAAAACAGCATGGTATTGGTACCAAAATAGACAGGTAGATCAATGGTACAGAATAGAGGACAATCAACAGATTCATGAAAAAATGTTCAACATCCCTCGTTATAAGAAGAATAAAACTCTGGCATTTGCAGGTAAATGGATGGAGCTAGAGAATATCATGCTAAATGAAATAAGTCAATCCCCTAATACCAAAGGCTGGATGATTTATCTGATAAGTGGATGATGATGCATAATGGGAATTGGGGAGGTAAGAATGGAGGAAAGATGGATAATGTAGAGGAAAATGAGGGGTGGAGAGCAGGCAGGGGGAAAGAAAGATAATATAATGAGACAAACATCATTACCTTATGTACATATATCATTACACAAACCATGTAACTCTACTTCCTGTACAACCAGAGAAATGAAACTTGTACCTCATCTGTGTACAATATATCAAAATAAAAAAAAGAAGTCCAAATAGTCTTTAAGACCTTGAGTATAACCTTAATATTGACATATGTAACTAAAAGTGCATCCACATGACAGTGTAAAGTATGTCAAGAGTTACAAAGTGGACCATCCCTTTGACATATTTTGCCCTTTAGGTATAAAATTATCAAGAGTTAGTTAATATAAATTCCAGTGGTTACGTAGAAGTCATTCTAGTTTGAAACTGACAGTGTAACAACACAGCCAGGAGGACTGCCTGGAAGTTATAGAGTGTTTTAGTGAAAAAGCATGGCGGTCTAAATGGTATTACAGTGAATAAGATGAACCCTCCTGTGTCATAATGCCGATACATGACAGCACTAGACAGGAACTGAGAACTCTGACGTTTGCCCTGTATGTTTCCCTGTGATCAATTACTTCTGCCCATAGGACTTACTTCTTTCTTTGTTGCTGTGGAATTATGAAATTAATGATTATGAAACTATAAATACTTTTCCAAAGTGTTTTTTTTCTTTGTAAAGCAACACAAATGTATTCACAATTTTACAGTTTTCATTGTTCAGGAGTTCAGGTGTAGGCTAGGTGAGTCCTCTGCTCAGTCATACCAGGCTGAAATCAAAGTGTGGGTGAGCTATAATTCTCAGTATCCTGGAGTCCTCTTCAAAGTCATCCAGGCTGTTGGCATCATTCATTTTCTTTTCTTTTTTTTTTTCCTTGCTGTTTGCCTGATAATCCTCAGCATCTGGAGGCAACCTGCAGTTGTCACATGTTTTCCATAGGCACATCATAATGGATTACTGGCTCTCTTCTGCCAGCAGGAGTACATACTGCTGATTTCTTAATCTTCATTCAAGAGCGCACACAAAATAATCTTTTTGATGAATTCAAAGTCACCTAATTAGTAACCTAAACACTCCAGAGATATCCCAAAATATTCTCAGTTCCTGACTTCATTAAAAGGGTAGGAGAATTTGCAGGGCAAGATCCAACCAGGTAAATCTTGAGACCCAAGGAGAATCTGAGATTTCTGTGTCTTTCAGTGCATTAGTTTAATGGTTGTTCACATGTCTAGTTTCAACTGACAACAACTCTCTTACCCTTTCACACTTTCACTCTAGAATCGCAGTACTATATACTTATTTATCATGAGAATATTGCTGTGGAGAAATTATTTATTACAGATCTATCATCAGTGAGAACAAAAACAAACATTTCCAAAGTCACATTGGCCCCAGGTAACCTAAGTATGTCCTATCATTTTTGCTGTTTATACACCCCTTGGTGCAGTCTTGCCTCTGTATGTGACAGATGCCAACATTTAGCTAAAAGGTTTCAGAGAACTTATTTATCAATGACTCTAACTACAGACATGTTCATAGTTATTTCTCATTCAGTCAGAATGGGTCAAATCTTTTCAGGAGTTCAGATGCACCCACAGCTAGGACTGGCTGGTTTATATTATATGAGCATCTTTTCCTCTCTTCCCTACTGGTACATTGAAAGAAATATTAGACATCGACTGCTGTCAATATTATTGATATTTACAACTCAGAATTAGCAGGATCTCAACTTTTAAATTATATATGCCATGTTCATGAGCAGATTTAAAATATGATCACTAAGACCATATAAATGAAAAAAACACTAGCAAAATAATTCATTTCTTCAACATGGTTTGGCATCACAATAAAAGACTCTAGGAATGACAAAATGAAAAACAAAACCAAAAACAACTATCACTGGTTATGCCCCAGAGACTGGTTTGGGGTATCAGAGCTCCTTCTAAAGAACTAGCTCTATAAGATTCTTCCTACAAATGTTTGTGGTGAAGATTATAGCATTGAATATGAAACTTGGTATTTTAAAGAAGATTATAATTCACCTAAGATACTATAGATTGTAAATATAAATCAACACAAGCAATACATGCACAAATTCAAAAATAATAAAGTACCACAAAAGGGCAATTTTTTTTAAAGTGAGACTCCTCCATCTTAGGTATCTCAGAGGTCTCTACTTAAAAAAATGTTTATGTGTCCTTCCAGCAATTTACCATACCAATATATAATTATATATATATACACATATATATCCTTTCAATTAATAAATGAGAGCATACTTCACAACTATCCTTTATCTTATCTTTTTTCACTGAACAATGAACTGTCAAGACCTCCTTTCTTGACTTTTGTAGGAGCATGTTTAGTTGGCATTTTCACTGAGACAATTGAAAATTCACCTTCCATTATAGAAAATAATATAAACGGGATCACTTGTTCATTCTGCTCAGTTTACCCAAGTTGTAACAATCTGTAAAATATATAGTATCATACCTCTATTGCCATAATCCACTTATCCAGCTTCCTTCAGTTTTACAGATACTCATTTGTGTGTGTGTGTGTGTGTGTGTGTGTGTGTGCAAGGAGTGGTATGCATATTACAAACTTAGTTTTATATATATGTTTTTCTCCTGGGCAGATTTGTGTGTCTGCCAAAAGCCAAGAGACTAATCAGTTTTAACACAAAGATCCCTCCTATTGCCCCTTTATAATCACGCATGCCTAAGACCAAATATATGTTAAAGGAAAGGAGAACTCTTTTCATTAAACGTGTTCAGAGGACCTTGTACCTAATTTCTATATAGCTTATCATATTCCCAATGTAAACTTGTTTTATAAAAGCTAATTTAAGTTTATTCTAAATTATTTTTAATTACTATACTTCATATTTTAGTTAGTGGTATTTTTTCACCATTAGAAAGTTAATTTGATGAAGACAGTAGCAATGTTTGATTCTTGTCACATTGGTTTTCCAATGTATAGCATAGGGTTTTTTAATCAAAGGTCTAACAGACCTTTGATTAACACCTGGTAAGAAGGATGAAATGAGAAAAGAAAAGGCAAGAAAGAAAGAAGACAAAATGGAAATAATAAAAAAAAATTAGAAAGCAGGAAGAAGAATCATGATGATAGTGGTTTTAAAGATATTCTTTGAATTCATGAGCCAAGCCCAGTAAGCAGGCAATTAGCTCAAAGGGTCATGGCTAGGCTGACATCTGCAAAAACAGGCTGTGCATGTCTTTTATTTTGCAGCCAGTTCCATCTGAGATCACTCATATCCAGCTTACATGATGCATGTGGAGTAAGATTATATGCAGATATTGCTAAGATGTCTTTGATGTTGTTGACTACCACCCCAATATTTTCTGGAGACTCTCTGGAGATCCTCACATTATCACCAGATTAGTCCACTGCCCTTAGCACTGTTTTGATCAAAGAGAAAATCAAAACCAATAATTCCTTCCCTTTTCCTACTGAATGGTGTTCATGAAATCAAGAGGGGTAATCTCATGCTCTTCTTTGAATTGGTCTGGCCATAGTGATTTGTTTTTCTTATAAAATATGACAGAGCTAACTTCATAGGTTGTCTAGAACTATGTTAGAAGAAGCTTTGCTGATTCTGCCTGGGTCTCTTGGGACATTTTGTTTTGCAAAATGTATTACATGGTAAGCCAGCCACCAAAAAGTCTGATTTTCCTTAATTCGCTATACTGTGAGGAAATAGAAACTACTTACTGCATGAAGAACTGGAGGCCACATGAAGAGTTGGATGTCCAATCATCCTCCAGTTGTCTAGCCAGTCCTGCTGAGCTGCCAAATATGGAAATGAAGATGTCATCTCAGGCCTTCAACCTAGTTGAGCCTTCAGATGATTCCTGCTCTAGCCATCATGTAACCAGAAATGAATAAGAGACCCCAAATAGGAATTGCCCAGCAGAACCTAGACAGCCCACAATATTATGAAAGGTAAGTAATTGTTTCAAGCCATAAAGTTTCAATATTCCTTGTTAGGTGGGATTAGATAACCAAATTACTGAATAAAAATATTACTTTTAAGCATATAATTTCAATATTCTGGCAGAGAAATTGCTCTATCATGATCAATATAACATACACATCTAGAATTTGGTTCCTAGGGATCACATTTCTTCCAAGCACGTCTATGAACTCCCCAAGTTGAAATAAGACCTGCAGTAGTAAATAGTTAACAACTTATCAAGCCTTTCTTTTCCTCTGTGAAAAACACAGCTCTCTTCATACAGAACAACACTTTTCCCTCTCTTGCGCAGCCACCAGTCATGATCAAGACCAACATCCAGTGATTCACACACCTCAGACTGTGATTCTTTTGAAAAACAGATCTTCACAATGCCTACTAACACCTCATGCATTTCCAGAAAGGCAAATACCAACCAATTTCAACAATTTACCACACTGTACCAGTGATTTATGCTCATGGGTGGTGGCATGTGTTGTGATGTCACTACCAGAGAGACTACCACAAATCACTTGAAATGCTGAAAGAAACTGTACATATTTTCAATAGAACTGTATTAGCATATACTTCTGAAAACTTTCACCTACACGATATCACCAACCTGAGCTTGATCTCCTACATACTCTACTTGCACTGATACATTGCTGTCCAACACCTTATTAATAATCTCTCTTCACCACACACGCACACACACACACCTTCCTCCAGCTACTATATCTCTTGCCACAAATTTTGTCAAGGTGCTTTTCCACTTCTGTAGATTGTCAAACTCCACTGTTTCCATATGCCAGGTTTAGAATGTTTTTCAAGATTCCAATTTCAAATCTATCAGCATGATAGATATTGTATACAATCTGCATTGTATTGTTCTGGATTGCATCACATAAAAGACTACTCAAAGAACATCCATACTGTTACAATTCTTGCAACACAAAGCAAGTCATGTTATTTACCAGCAGAGGAGACATTTTTGTTGAATAATTATCCTCTCATCCAAGGACTTTATAATCGACAGAAACTCTGGATAAATACATCTCACTAAAAACAGCAGTTTTTTTAAAAAAAGTTTCTAAGTTAGGCTGCTCTTCCAGTTATTTAGCAAACATTTATTGAAGATTTACTTAATTTGCAAGGGCAGAGTTGAATCCAAAAACTACTACAAGTCAGGAAAGAAAGCTAAATGTGTTGAAAAAATCCAAAGTTAGTAAATGAGAGAGAAAAGCAATCTCAAGGCTACATTCAGTGGTCATGAACTGAATTACAATAAGAACCCCAGAACAAAGCATATTCAGAAATGAATCTATTCCATTGACTATTCCTAGTTCCATAGTGTACTTTACTACAAAGAGTGAAAGAATCACACCAAACTAAAGGCTCTGAGTATAGCACATTGTCACGCTGGAATTGTAAAAATATTAACCAAACTAGTAAAAACCACTAGTACTAAATCATTCTGAGTAATCAGTACAAAATGAAAATTGATTTGTTTATAAATTTAAAATGAAAAATAAAATTATTTTCCATGACTTTTTTTTGGCTTTTTCAACTGTGATTTAGGAAAGAAATGACAGTTTTCTTTAAAGTTTATTGCATGCACTTGGAAATTTATTATTGTGCTGATCTTTCATGTTCAAATAATTTTCAGTGTTTGTCTAAACAGAAACCGTCTCCACATGATCCCTTCAATTTGACAGCAAAATTCTTCTCAACACAACAATCAAGCTGGAGCTTGATTTCACCACTTAAGTGAAAATTGGTTTTCTAATGGAAAAATGCATCATAATTGTGTCAATAAAATTTCTAAGCAAAGCCACTTAAACAATACAAGATTCAGTACCAACTCTTCACTTTGTAGAATACCTATGCAAATTGCTGCCTAGGAAACCAACTGTCCCATTGTATTTATTTTTTCTTATACTAGTCTTTTCTTATTATTCAATTTTGATACACTAGAGATTTATTTCAGCAGCTATCAAAGGTTTATTTTAAATAATATAACTGAGAATGCCACTAATTTATTTTTAATCTTTATTTTGTAAGCACTACTATTTATCCCTCTAATGTAAAAAAAATACTTTTTAGCTAAGCCACAAATGTGGGAAATGAATGTCAAGGTCATTGATATTTCCAAAGATTACTCGGTGGAACCATTTTTCTATTTCTTTCTCTTTTAAACCTTAACTCCTTTGTTAGTCTTCATATTTCAGTTGACAGCTTGAATAGAGAATAAAAAAATCACATTATCAAATACACTTCATTATATATTCTTCTAATCTCAAACCACATTATATATGCATATTCCCTTCTGTCTCAATTGCCACTAGAAATATTGAAGATAAAAATATCCCATTAATCAATCAAGATTTAAGTATTACCATGCAATTTCAGAACAAGTTAAATTTTTTCAAAAACAATAAAGAATCTAGATCAGCATTGCAATAGAAATATAATGTGAGCCACAAATGGGTGCTATATGTAAAATTTCAAATTGTCCTAGTGGCCACACTTAAAAATGTGAGAAGAAACACTGAAATGGACTTTGATAATGTAAGTTTTCTCATGAATCCAAAGTATTACTATTGCAATGCATTAACTGTATAAAACTTATTCATATACCATTTGATAGTCTTTGTTTTTTCAAATTAAGTTTTCAAAGTCCAGCATGCATTTTACATTCATAGTATATCTCAACTTGAAATGAGCACATTTCAAATGCTTAATGACCTCATGTGGCTACTGTATTGTGCAGTGAGCTCTCATGGGTGTGTAGTAAAGAAGACCTGTCTTAACAGAAAGTAGTTTCTCTTGGACTACTTGGAGATCAGAAATTCTTAATGAAATTCCATAAAAGCTCAGTAATTTATAAAAGTTAAAGAAATTAAGGAAAAATATAAAATTTCCAAAAGTCATTAGAGATGACTCAACCTAAAGAAAAGCATGAAAAATTCACAGTATGCCCCTCCATCCCTGTATACTTGGCCCTAAGTTTGTGAGTAGATAATAATAACTCATATTGAAAGGCTTATTTAAATTTTTTAAAGTCCATATATAAATGAAATTATAAAATGTTTCTCACTTTGTGACTGATTTGTTTTACTTAGCATAATGTTGGTTTTCAACATGTTGATACAAAAATTGTTATTTTCTTCTTTTTTAAATGACTAATACTCCACTGTGTATCTATAAACTTAACTACATACCATATTTTATTATACTTTTAAATAGAACTAAGGTAACAGGATGAAATTCTAAAACCTGATAAGCTATTTAATTTATTTTTTCCATGCCTTTTTATTTTCAGTTGGTATATTATGATTATACATAACAATGGAACTCATTGTGACATATCCATGCATGCAAAAAATATAATTTGATCAATTTATTCCTCAGTGTCTCCTTTTCCCCTCCCCTCTTTCCTTTCCCTGATCCCCTTTCTCTATTCTACTGCTAATCCCTTCTGTTTTCATGAGGTCACAAGTTTACTTTTTTTTCTCTAGCTTCCACATATGAGAGAAAAATATATGATCCTTGACTTTTTGAGTCTGGCTTATTTCATTTAACATGAGGTTCTCCAGTTTCATCCATTTTCCTGCAAATGACATTTTTTAAAAATTTTTTTGTGGCTAAGTAATTCCATTTTGTATATGTGACTATTATTTCTTTATCCATTTATCTGTTGACAGGTATCTAGTCTGGTTCCATAACTTAGCTTTGGGAATTGTGCTGCTATAAACATAAGTTCATACATATGCTGTCATATGGTAGCTTTAATTCTTTTGGATGAATACTGAAAAGTGATATAGCTGGATCAGAGGGTGTTTCCATTCCTAGACTTTTGAGGCATCTCTACACTTATTTACATAGTAGTTGTAGTAATCCGACTAACGGTGTATGTTAGTGTTCCTTCCCCACCCCACATCCTTTCCAGCATGCAATGTTACTTGTATTCTTAATGATTATTATTATAACTGGAGGGAGAGGAAATCTCAGTGTAGTTTTGATTTATATTTCCATGATCACTAAAGATCTTGAACATATTTTTTCATATATTTTATGACCATTGGAATTTCTTTGAGAAATGTCTATTTAGTTCATTTGTCCAATTAATGATTTGATTATTCATTTTTGGTGTTAAGATTTTCAAGTTCTTATATACTCTGGAGATCAATCCTCTGTTGGAAGAATAGCTTGAAAAGATCTTCTCCCTTTCTGTAGGCTCTCTCTTAATTCACACTCTTGTTTCTTTGCTGTGCAGAAACTTTGGAATTTGGTGTCACCCCATTTATTAATTCATGGTATTATTTCCTGACCTTCAGGAGCTCTATTGAAGAAGTCATTGCCTGTGCTTATGTGTTGGAATGTTGACACTGTTTTCATTTAGAAGTCGCAAAATTTCTGGTCTAATTCCTAGGTCTTTAATCTACTTCAAGTTGACTTTTGTGCAGAGTTAAAGACAGAGATCTATCCTTCCACATATATTCTACTAAATATTCTTCTACATATGGCTGTCTGATTTTTCCAGCACCATTTGTTATAAAAGGTTGCCTTTTCTTCAATGTATGTTTTGGGCACCCTTACCAAGGGTCAGAAGAAAAAGTCCGTGTGGGTTTGCTTCTGTGTCTTCTACTTACTCCATTGGTCTATGCATGTGTTTTCATACTCGCACTCTACTCCTTTCTTACTATCACTCTATAATATAATTGGAAATTGGGTATTGTGATGATTTCAGGAAATGCTCATTTGCTCAGGATTGTTTTGGCTGTTTGGGGTACTTTATTCTTCCATGTGAATTTTAGAACTACTTTTCTAGTTCTAGGAAGAATGTCATTGGTATCTTGATGGGGAGTGCACTGAATCTGCAGATCACCTTTGATAATATGGCGTGTGTACACACGTGTGTATGAGTGTGTGTGAAGTGGGGATATGGGGGATTAAACCCTGAGGTGCTCTATCTCTGAGCTAAATTCTCACATTTCCAGCCATTTTCATATTTTATTTTGAGACAGAGTCTAAGCTTCTGAGGCTGACCTCAAGTTTGTAAACCCTTTGACTTATCCTCCCTAGTCCCTGGGATTGCAGACTTGCACCACCACACCTGGAAATCTGACCTTTTTTTTTTTTTTTTTTTGGCACTGGGTATTGAACCCAGGAGCACTCAACCACTGAGCCACATCCCCAGCCCTATTTTGTATTTTATTTAGAGACAGGGTCTCACTGAGTTGCTTAGGGCCTCGTCATTGCTGAGGCTGGCTTTGAACTGGCGATCCTTCCTGCCTCAGCCTCCCAAGTGCTGGGATTACAGACGTGTGCCACCATGCCCAGCGAAATCTGTTCATTTTAACAATATTAATTTTGTGTATCCATGAGTATGAGAGGTCTTTCCATCTTCTAATGTCTTTTATTTCTTTTTTCAGTGTTCTACAATTCTATAATTTTCATTGTAGAGGTCTTTCACCTTTCACATCCTTGGTTAGATTTATTCTTCATTTTTTGCTTTGTTTTGTTTTGTTTTTGTTTGTGTTTTTTGGTGGTGTTTGGAATTGTACCTAGGGCCTCATGCATGCTAGGCAAGCACTCCATCACTGAGATACATACCTAGCTTGACATAAGTTCCTTCTATCCTGAGTTTCTTCAGTGTTTTTAGAAGAAAGGATGCTAAATTCTGTTGAAAGCATTCCTGCATCTGTTGAAATGATCATGGGATTTTTATCCTTGATCCTCATTCTCTTTATGTGGTGAATTACATTTTGATTTGCATATTTTGAAATATCCTTTTATCTCTGGAATGAAACCAGCTTGATCATGATCTACACTGTTTTTAATATGTTTTTTTAATGTGGTTTGCTAAATAAGGATTTTTGCATCTATGTTCATCCAGGATTTTGGTCTGTAGTTATCTTTCTTTGGTATATCTTTCTCTGGTTTTGGTATCAGAGTGACACTAGCTCCATGGAGTGAGTTTGAAATTGTTACCCTCTCTATTTGATGAAATAATTTAAGGAGCATTAAGCTTAGTTCTTCTTTTAAAGGTCTGGTAGAATTCAGACCTTCAAGGTCTGCTGAGAATTTATCTGGTTCTGGGATTTTCTTTGCTGAAAGACTTTTTATTACTGTATTAATCTTTTTTCTTATTATGGGTCTGTTTAGGTCTTCTATATTCTCTTGGTTCAATTTTGGCTCATTGTGTGTGTCCAGAAGTTTGTTCATTTCTTCTGTATTTTCCAATTTATTGAAAAATAATTTTTTAAATAGTCCCTAGTGATCTCTTGGATTTTAGTAATGTTTGAGGGCATATCTCCTTTTTCATCTCTAAGTTTATTAATTTGGGTTTTCTCTCTCTCTTCAGGTTAATTTGGCTATCTTTTCAAAGTTTATCTTTTTAAAGAAGTAAATCTTTGTTGCTTTCACAGTTTGTATTGTTTATTAGTATTCTGTTCATTTTTGCTGTGATATTTGTTATTTTATATTTACTATATTTGTAATTGTTCTGTTCTTGTTTTCCTAGGACATTGAGATACATTATTAGGTTGTTCATTTGGGATCTTTCTCTAACTTTTAAAAAGTGAGAATACAGTTTTGTGAGCCCAGCCATAAAAACACTTCATGAACCTGGAACTGTCAAATTAACTGTGAACTTGATCACTTAGATTTCAAGGTGCATAAGACACAGTGGCCTCCAGCAGGAGTGTGCCAGCCCAGCAGCAGTGGTGGTTGGTGGTGCAGGTGACTGTCCCCAGCTGGAGCACATGTATTGGTGGGCTTGCATTTGAGCATGCTCAGTGGTACTTGACATCTGTCAATTCAGATCAACAAGCTATCTCTATGTGGTGTGTAGCCCTACAGAGGGTTGAGGAGTCTCTACTGACTGCTGGGGATCCCATAACTTCTGCCTGCAGCTGAGGTCTTCTGTAGTTGCCTTGCCTCTGCATTCTCTAGGCAGTGTGTCTATGATATGCATGCCAGCCTGCTATACTTTTCCACCAGCAATTTGAGATAAGCTGTGTGCTTCTCACTCACTGAGTGGATTTTCAGGTCCTACTACCTCTTAACTTGTTCTTTCTTTTCTACCATATCCCTTAAATAATCTTTTCAGCTTTTTCTTTCCCTGTTTTTCCTCTTGTTACTCTCTCCTTCTTTCTGCCCTAGTTAGTTTGGGGGTTAATAAATTCTTTCCTGTTTTCTGTTCTAATAACCAGAGTTTCTGAGTTCTTCCAAGTCTCTGATTGTCCAGTGTTGGGTCTTAGTGCATTCACTCTGTCACTTTCTTCTCTGATCACTTATTCTCAGTTGCTTCTATTCTCTGTGTAGCTGAGATTTGCTGCCTTGTTCCACCCTGCCATTTTCAATCACACTGACAAACTATCCTATATTTTCCTTATGTTCAATGTTTATCCATTCTGCCTGCAATTTCTCCTCATTTTAAAGGATAAAATATCCTCAAAAGCAGAAATGAAATAATTATTGCACGATTTAATGCATACCTTCTCTCAGTCTTCAAATTGTGCCATGAGATAGTAATGTTAATATCACAGGAAGAGAAATTAATAAGCTGCTCCTTGGAATGAAAGAGAGGTGTAGACCTACATTCAGTTAGTGAAATAGTTTCTCCATGGTGAGAAGAGATGAATTGAAATGTATAAAACAGCTATTTAAACAGTTAACCATTTCAGCTTTCCATTTTATCATACTCCAGAAAGTATGACTATAGTCAAGTGATTTTTATGTGGTTGGTTTGATCTGATCTGAAAGTTAGAAAAGTGAACATAATAGCAAATAATCATTAAACTTCCAAGTTAAACTTTTTAAGGCCAAATACCTTCTTACTTTTTTTTTTTCCGAATCAACAACAAAAAATTCTATTTGTGGAAATGTGTTCTTTTTTTTTTTTTTTCTAAGAATGGCACATTATAGCAAAACATGTTAAGGAAAACAGGAGTCAGGAAGGAAGGACATTGATGGCTAATGGAGGAAGTTAAATCTTAAAACAGAAATAAATTGAGTGAACCCTTTACTATTTGTTTAATGTTAAGTGTCAAATAAATGTCATGTTTAAGGCATCATGGACTGCATTGTGTCTTGGTAAACTAGACTGTAAGAAATGTGAAAGTCACTTTAGCCCTGTGATAACAGCTGAGTAACAAGACATCGAGGGTATTTCACGTAGCTGCCACAGAAAAATGCAATGAAACAGCTCATGATGGCCAAAGTGAAAACCTTCTGACAGTAATGTCACATTAACACAGACCAAGCACAGCAGCATAGCAATGAGGCCAAGGAAGAGAAAGAACAATGAACATTGTTTGACAACTCTTATCTGGGTATTTAGTATAATCCAGACAATGGCCAGAAAATGCTTGCCTATCAAGTGATTTATATAAGATCTGATCAAGGATTATGGCTAAAAGAGTATGCAATCATCTTTCTAAATATATATCCATGTGTTATAAAATGACAACAACAAAAGGAGATAATGAGCCAAATGGAAAACAGTTAAATTAAAACTTATCTATAAAAGGAACTTGATGACATAGCTATGCAATCAGCAAACCTTATCTTGCCACAGAGTATCACTTTGCATTGGGATTATTTCTCTTTTGCGACATTTTAAAGCCTAAGGATGAAGATATCACGTATTCTGAGAACTTTGTTTTACTTAATGGAGTCTAAGAAGTAGGGATATGGATAAGAAAAAAATTTTAATAATATGAACTAGCAGAAGCAAAGATGGATAAATTTGTTATGCTTGCAATCTTCTATGAAAGTGCTGATCAGTGCTTCTCAAAATTCACACAGATCACCTTGGGAACTTTTTAGAATGCAGATTGTAATTTGGCAGGTCTCAGGTGGGCCTTCTTTTCCCTTCATCAAGAAAACTTAAATTAGCTTAAAGAGAAAAAGGGGATATATTGGCTCACTAACTGGAAACTTCAAAGGGGCAAAAAGACATTAGACATGGCTGGATTGAGCATTAGAACTATATGATTAGAAATCATTCTCTTCCTTCAGCTCTCATCTCTTCTTCCATCCACGTTGGCTTTATTCTCAGTAGGATTTTTGCTGATGGGAATAAAGAGAGTCACCACCAGACAATTTGAATTTCAAGCTGGAAATCTTAGTGAAAGAGTATACTTTTTCCCTGAAAGTTTCAACAGAGTTTTAAAAAGGCTTCTGATTGGCCTAGTTTGTGTCCTATGCTTTTGTCTAATCAAATCTGAATCCAGAGAATGAGGAATCTTATTGGTAAACCTAGGCAATTTTGTCCCCTTCGAGGGTAAAGGGTATAGGTAAGCTGGTTACAAATGTCCCCAAACACAAAGTGAGGGAAAGGACAATGGAATGGGAACAAAATTCAAGTTGGACAGCCTGTTATAGCCTGTTTCTCAAACAATGATATTCAAAGGGACAGCATTAACAATAACTGGAAGCTCAGTAGAAAGGAAGAATTTCAGAACCCTACTAAAGAATTTATAGTATACAGGTGAATGTGTGTATAAGCTATATGCAAATATCTTATCATTTTATATAAGGGACTCGACCATCCATAGATTTCAGTGTACTCTTAGGGTCCTGGAAACATGCCCCATGTTTACCTTGGAATAATTCTATTTTCATGTCACTTATTTAACACAAAAGAAAAGGAACGATAATCTATCTTACAAGTAGAATTTTCCAAAAGACAACATATCAACAGGTGTCATTTAGAGATGATATTGTTTTCATTCAACATTTATATTGTTCTTCATATTTATATTATATTTGTTTTACTCTCCATGAGTTAATGCTTATTTTACCATATGAGGTAATAATTTCAAAAGACCTCTTTCTAAAAGCAAAGCAGTTCCAAACTCAGTTGGTACCTAAGGTGTCCAGCTAAGAATTAAATTATACTTACATCATTTCATATGAAAGCCTGCTTTCTTCCAAAAGGAGCTTATTTTTTAAATAAATTCTCATTTCCATGCTCGGTATTATTTCACTGCAAGACAGTTATTAGATGTGTTATCCAACTTTCCATCTCTTTGACAAAATATGTGATGAAAGTTTCCAAGGGCACATCACCAAGAGCCTATTTCTTTTAATTACATTCCACCTCCTAGAGTGTCCACCACGTACCAATAGTCTACTTAGCTATGAATCCATAAATGGATTAATCCCATGATGAAGTTAGAGTTCTCATAATCCAATCACAAAAGCTTCACCTCTGAATATTGCTGCATCGGGTAACAAGTATAAACCTTTGGTGCATATTTCAAATCCAAGTCATAGCATTAGCATTATATTGTTATACTGGAAATTATATTTCCAACATTCAGTACAATTTTACACTAATAGTTGCAACTATTGCAACTAATACATCTTTGTGCCAAAGATGTATAATAGAAAAAATACACTGGAAAATTATTTCATGAGTTTTAATACTCATCATGATCAGGTTCCCAAGGTCAATACATGGCTTTAAAATAGATTTCTCTGAAAGGCACAATTTATAGAAAGTTGGTCAACATAAAGGTCTATGGACCATCAAATGAAGTGTGAAAGTCATTGACTCTTCGAGCCTCTCATTGCTTCTGTATTGCTGGGTGTTATTCAATGTCAACACATGTTTTTCTTTAACTTCCACCCTTTTCTCCATTTCACCTGTATAATCCCCAGGACTCTCAACCCTTTTTCCACTCTTTTGGATTTTTCATAAAGGTGCTAAACTTTAACCTGTTTATCACCTACTACATACCCAAATCTGTTTTATTCTTAGAATAAAAATTTCTCTACAGTTTTTGACTTTCAGTCTCACTATAGTCCCTGCTATAAATATTTCTTCTGTACCCTGATGCCTGAAAATTAAAGAATAGCACTATCTCCTCTTTGCTCAGAATCTAATCTAATTAATTTTGTTAAAAGTCATTAACTATTATTGATTTCAAATGGTAGATTTACCTTGAAAATACTATATTTCAATGTAACCTTTATTTTAAAAATACCATAAAATTACTAATAGTAGTTTAAAGTACTGCAATACATTTGCTACAAAACCAAAAATCTCTAAACAGAGAAAGTCAAACAGCACCAACTTGTGATTCTTTGTAGGTTTTCTCCCATGAATGCTTAACATCTACCATATTGCCTAGTATCCAATAGGAAATTAGTTAATTATTAATAATTACATCCTGCAATATGCATTTATAGTGGTTTCTTTCATTGTTTTACTCAAGCATTGGATTTAGAGCTACCTGGATGTGGCTTCTGGCAGTCCATTAGTTTGGCAATTGAACCAATCATTCTTCATTTTTTCTTTATGAAATAATCTATTAAGCATCCAGTCACCCTTAAATCTCCTTGTCACAGCTGTTAAATCTTTCAGTCTCATCTCTAATGTTAAAGTTGCTAACTCACCTATGACTTTAGTATTAAATTTAAATTGGCTGTTTCTTAATGTACCCTCATTGGAGTAGTGGTCATAAAATGAGGTGGAAGAGGAAGAATCATAATTTTATTTGCCTGCATAGAATTTCCTCATATCTTGTTTTATTTAAGTTTATGTAAATACTAAGAACTGACAATGATTTAATTAAGTCATTAGTCCTGCAAAGGCTAGGACTAACACAAATTCATGTCACCTTAGTGGGGAAAGAAACAATTTTCCATGACAAATAGACAGTCTGTAAACATGGAAAATTGCTAAAACAATAACAACTTTCTTTCCCAGGACCAGGATGGCATCTCTGCCTTCTTTTCTGAGTTCTCCTTCCTCTATCAGTCAGCTAATTCTGCTAATAGGTTTTCTTCCTTCATCCATATACTTGCCCATAACATTTCAACCCTATTTGTACATCATATCTCTTAATTAACCATCTTGTGAGTCCAATACCTGCTTTCTTAGTCACTGAATGATGCCAAATTCCAACACATGGCTTTAAAAATATTTCTATGAAAGGCACAATTTAGAAAAAAACTTGGTCAACACAAAGGTCTTTGGGATCAGAAGATCTTCAAATAAAGTGTAAAAGGCAATGAATCCTCTAGGTTTCCTATTCTGGACTCTCATTGCCTCTAGCAAGGGAGTAATCTGAGTGATGCAATTCACCTTTGTACAATAGATTTTATATATAGGTCTCAAGTTACTAACGACAATATTTCAATATCCCCACATACTTCTATTTTAATCCCTAATGGTAAATAATAG
This sequence comes from Glaucomys volans, assembly GCA_020662805.1. Lineage (NCBI taxonomy): Eukaryota > Metazoa > Chordata > Mammalia > Rodentia > Sciuridae > Glaucomys > Glaucomys volans. The sequence continues at coordinate 254,800 of JAJEJO010004927.1, forward strand.
AGAGTATGGTAATTTAGCTAGCAAGATCTATTTGCAGAAATTTACCCAAAGTTGAATGTAACTCAGAAATAGTATACACTATGAGCTTAATAAAATTATTGTATACCTATTAATGACTATTGGGGATTTTTTTCAATAAAATGGGACAAAATACCTTTTTTTCTTCTGGGTACTGGGGATTGAACTCCAGGGCTCTTTACCACTAAATTACATCTCCAGCCCTTTTTGTTTTTCATTTTGAGATAAGGTCTCACTAAATTGCTTAGGGCCTCACTAAATTGCTCAAGTTGGCCTCAAATTTGTGATTCTCCTGCCACAGCCTCCCAAATCACTTGGATAATATGCATGAGCCACCAGACCAATCTGCAAAGATATATTTAAATTCCAAAAGTACACAAGTATTAACCCTTGAGGCTTACTAGTTTACTAAAATGCATGAATTAACATTTGCTACCCTGCCACTTGTGTGCGCTCTGAACCCACGATGAGGCAGCAGAAATTAGTGGGAGAAACTTGAAGTACCTGATCTATAAACACTTGATGAAGCTGCCCTTATAATTCAAACTCCAAGGAAACTAGAATTTCCTTTTCTCGGGGATTGTATCATCTTCACAAGTTCTCTTAAATACTTTCTTGACATAATTACACGTTTCTGAGATTTGAAAGCTTATCCTCAAATGCTTTTTATAAAATCGCCTATAAAGAAGAAGCAGCTTTTTTAGTATTTAAGATATAATTTGTTAAATTAAAAAATTATGTTTGAACTTTGACCTTTTCAAGTGTAATTAACAGGATGTAACATATGACGCAGCTGAGTTATCCAGTGCTAAGAAACACTAACAAAATTTTTTTAGAACTTTGTCTTACCACTATTAAGATTGCCACTTTCATGTAGAGATGAGACTTGCGCCGGCTTCCCTGTATGGATATTCTTTTAGTTAATGTCAAAACTACCATAGGAAATTTTCAGTTTTTTCATCCACTAAACCTTATCTTTGTCAAGTGTTTGTATATGCTTACAGATTTAATAATCATGACTTTAATTCATAGTTTAGGAAAGATTAGAGTAAAAGGTAATGTTTTTTTAAAACAGGTTAGCAGTTGAGAATTGGGACCTTCTTGAGAACCTTCTGACCCTGCCTTCTAAATCACGTTTGACACATTTTCCCCTGTGCTTTCATTACTTTCTTTCTTATCGATGCCAAGTTCTTATGCTTTAGTTAATTTCATTGTAGGAATGAAAATAATGTTTGATTATTATATTTTTAATATTCAAGATTTTTAATGCACAAATGATTAAAATGTACATTTAATGAAAATGGTTTCTCTTTAACAATAATAATTACATATATATTAATTATATACAGATTATTGGTTTCCACTAATGTCAGGGACAATCACTATTTGCTTGAAGACTTTATTAGGCACTAAACATTATTCAAGTTTTGCTATACTCTGGCATCATCAGCTTTAATAGCCATTTCCTGTCCTGATAGGAATTTATCCAACTGTACAGACACAGAATATGCTTCAACTCATTAAAAGGAAGAAGCACTTACTCCAGCAAATTTTAATGTGTTTTGTACTCCTCTTGCAAATGCAGCTAATTTTGTTCTCTATATGAGAAAGATTTTATTATTATTATAATTATTAAACTCTCCAGTTACACAAAACAGAATATCACCCTTTCCCCTTTCCCTTTAAACAATGAAAGTACTTCCTCTAAACTCAAAGTATCAGTTTCTTAAAAATTATCTTTTGTGAAAAGGAGGTCATAATGTAATCATATCAGTTATTCATTTTTTATCTCCAAATATTCAAGGCAGTATTTTGAAATAAAAACCTAATCACAATATTAAATTTATGTTAGTTAATGGCAATTATCACTTAAAGCTAAGAAAATAGGGAAAGCAATATTTAAGTTGATCTTGAGATTTGGGTAAGATTTCAGCTATTGGAAATAAGAAAGAAAGTGAAACAAATAGTTCAGGGAAAAGAACTGTATACCGCTTAGTTACTCTGTCCAGGCCCTGGATTCTTGTTTTTTTGTTGTTGTTGTTGTTTGTTTTTTAAAGTGAATTTGTAAAATTTAATTTTGAGATAAACTTATTTATAAAGGAGAAAATCAAAGTTATGTTATGTGACAATCCAGAATAAATGGTTAACTATTTGAATTAAAAGTGCTAGAAAGTTATATTTGGTCTAGGTCTTCTGACATCAGAGTTAATGCTATTTGAAATATTCTTCTTATCCAAATGGAATATGGATTTCATTGTATATAATTTTTTGTGCTGGAGATTAAACTCAAGGGCACTTTATCACTGAGATACATCCCCAGCCCTTTTAATTTTTATTTTTAGACAGGACCTTACTAAATTGCTAAGACTGATCTCAAGCTTGTCATCTCCTTCCTCAGCCTCCAAAGTCATTGGGATTACAGGCACTGGCCTTCAAGTCCAACTTGTAAATTTTTTTTGAATGAGAAATTTTCATTTTTCTCTTTTTTCCATATTTTTAATGAGGTTCATTATAATTGTACATAATGGTGGAATTCATTGTTACATGTTTGTATATGCTCACAATATAACAATATAATTTGACCAACATCTGTCCCCATTACTTCACCTTTCCCTTTCTTCCTCCCTCTTCCTGGTCCCTTTTTGTAATTATTTTTTAATGATACAAAGAAAACTTTTGAAAATTAATAATTAATAATTTGTATGGATATTTTCTCCTTACAACAAGGGTTACTGTTTTTCTAGTAGTATTAGAAAGATCCTCTTTAAAACAAATTCCTTACATAATGAAACCATAGCATATCAATTATTTTATCAATATAATATATAGCACATATGGAATTTCCTTCATAATATAACTGTCATATTTTTTTTTCAATATAAGCCCAAGTAAGAGGTTTTTCTCCCTGAAAACAAAACGGAAAGTCACACAGATTTTCAACATAATACCAACTGATGGCATCAGAATATTATTGGGCTTTCTGCAGACTCTACAGGTAACTCAACATTCCCTATTTACCTAATGTGACTATCTATGAGGCTACTATCTTGGACTCCTGACTGCAGTTATGTTCCTGAAGATACATAGCAGGATGTATAGTCCTTTGCAGATAGTTTGTTTAAAGACAGATCCAGGTGTAGTGGCACATGCCTACAATCCCAGCAACTAGCAAAGCTGAGGCAGGATTGTAAATTCAAGGTCAACCTCAGCAACCTAGCAAGACACTGTCTCAAAATAGAAAATAAAAAGATCTAGGGATAGAGATAAATGGTGAAGTGCCCCTGGGTTCAGTTCCATTGCCCCCCCCCAACACACACACAGAGTTGACCACGTACTATGACTTATATATGGCAAACTCCAGTATTCTTTCCTTTCCTAATAGGGGAGTACAAGACAGTTTGTTTTGGTCCTGTGTTTTGTCCCTGGTAGAGCAGACTTATCCAGCCTTCCTCTTGCTTTCAGAATTCATTAAATAAAAGAAAACTAGCACTGTCTATGTTCACCACATCTGTGTTCAAGAGGTACACTCCAGAGTGCACATTAGGCTCTTTCTAGAACTCTTTTCCAATTAATAAATTTTCCATTTTCCTTTCCTCCATTTTCATGACTACAGCAATTGCAGTTATTTTAAAGTCATAGCTTATATTCTCCAGTATCTGGATTATCTATGAATCTTTCTCGGTTGTCTATATTTTTCCCTGAGAAGTAACATCTGGAACCTCTAGAACAGATGAATAGAAAATGGTCTTCAACCTAAAATTACCAGAATTTTCAAGAAATAGGATAGTAAGACCCAAATGAAGGAGAAACTATAAACTTTGTACATGTTTAGATAAATAAACAAATTATAGAAAATCACAATGGTTCAACTTAGAATATTTGAACATTAAGGCAATGTGACAGTGACATACACTCCATAGAAATTGTAATCCAAATTTTAATATTTTCCCCAGTTCGCGGTATGCTATACAGTACTCTCATGTGGGCAAGCAATTTGCATTACACAGTGTCCTGTAGCATCTCGCCATCCAGGAGTTCTCATTCAATTTTCAAACATTCCTGGAGTCCAGTGTGCTTTTAGATGTGTATGTGTATGTTAATGGTGACTCCCACACAGCCACTCTGTTTTCCACTTTGAGTATAGTATTAAATTTCAATATTTTTTGATAAAACAGACTCTTTATTAGATGATTTTGTCTAACTTAGGCTAATAAGTGTACTGTACTCATTTTAGTTAGGCTAGGCTAAACTATTGGTAGATTAGGTATATTAAATGAATTTTTGACATGATATTTTCAATCTATAATAGGCTTATTGAAAGTGAAGTCTATCATAAGTCTAGAGTGTATATGTATCATACATACACACATTTTTTTAAGACCTAAAAGTCTGGAAAAGAATTCACAACTCTGCAGCAGCTAATCTTCTGAAAATATTACATGACTTAACAGTGAATCTGAGATTGGTTTGTTTTTCCTCTCAAAGTCTCTAATTTCATTCTCCATATGTGTAATCACTAGTCCTCCCATAAACTCCAAAATGCCAACATCATTATTTAGACTGATTGTTAATTCATTCAGAGTACAAGCATTTACTAAGTGTCTGCTAAGTACCAGGCACTATGTTATGTGCCACCTATAAAATCGTGCACAAGACAGACACAGTTGATTCTCCTGGAGCTCACCATCCTTACAAGTCAAATGCAATACAGTGGAATGAGTGACATAAGGAGAAAAGTAGAGGGTGTGGCCTAAATCAGAATGCACATAAGCATGTTGTAGTAGGTCAAGAAAAGTTTCGAAAAGAAAAAGTGACTCAACTGAAAAGGGAATGAGTAGAAGCTGGCCATGCTGCGGTTTAAGGTATGAATATTCCAGTAAGAAAGTTCTATGGCTAAAAAAAGATTTTGACTGAGTGGAATCCTGGCTTAATAAGAAATAGAAGGAAATTCAATCTTTTTGAAGCGAAGAAAAGGGAAGAAACTAGACTGAGACATTGCATGGGTAAAGGATGAAAGGTTAAAAGATTTGGATTATAAAGGGCCTTGGAAATTCCCACAGGTGTGCTTTTATGCTTTCTGATGTTTACAGATAGATTTAATCTACTTGAAATTGCTCCATGGTTTTGATCTCTTATTAATCACTTGATTTGCAAATGAGTTTTGCATATGTATCCTTTAATGAATAACTTAGGATCAGATAAATCTGAAGAGTTATTTGTATGTCCAGTATAATTCAAAACATTCCTTAGATTATTGTTCCTTTCTTTTAGAATTTTCATTGATTGGGCTATTCATATAACTAACTCTTCAGGTAATAAACATAAAAACTCAGGAAGATGTAACCTGAATTTTCAAAGTGGAGTTGGAAATAAATTATGTATGCTCTGGGAAACTGAAATCTCGTTGAGATATTTTATATTACTTATTTCTTATATTTTATGTTTAAGAACTAAATTTTAGGATAAATTATTTAGTATGCAAATAAAATACTGTTAATGTCAGAATTCCAAGAGACCATGTAGAGCAGATTGTAGGTCAAGCCAGTGTCTTCTTTCAGTAGAGCCTGTTTACACTGCATAGTTGTTACACTATAATAAAGAGAATGCCCCACAAGATACAGTTAACCAAAGGCTTGACTCAAAATTTAAAATGTTAAATAGTATTTTAATAAAATATTATTGAAATGGACTGAGATAGCACAAAACTGGCATTCCTTCACATACCATTGAACAGAATCATCTTCAATCAATTATCTAATGGAAGTCAGTGATTCCCATGATTTACTTACTTTAAAGTATATTTACTCCTAAATGTAGGACAGGGAGATTGTCTTTTTTTGGAGTAGATAATTGAAACAAATTAGACTTTGTTGATAAGGAAGAAAGAAATGACTGTTGGATAGAATTATGTTGACTTCCATATGATTGCTGAAATAGTAAGCAACAAAAGTGTAGCTAGTATTTTCTATCAGGATTTTCTTTTACCTTTTTTTTTTTTACTTTTTTGAGGCTAGTATTAAGTTTCTATCATCATTTTTTTAACATTTTATTTATGTTTTGACATAATTGTAGCTACTTGCAGTAGATAATTATGCAAGCATTGTAATATTGCCATTATTAGTTTGATTCCTGGTTTATTTGCCATTAACAGATATACAGTTTTCAAATAACGGTAATGGTAGAATAATGCCCTCTACCACACTTACTGATAAGATCACATTTTGAAGTTGCTTGATAAGGCGAAAAATCTTCAACTTGAAGAGTGATTGTGGGGAAAAAGGGTAATCTGGTTAGTGCCAAACATAAACCTAGTGCATGGTAGTTATTCAGTGATTGGCAAGCAAGTGGATGCCTTATTCTTGGCATAGAAGTGGCGCCCTGATTTCGTTTATTCCAAAGGTCTAAATGATCATATATTTAAAACAACTTGGCAAACACAGCTCACATCTCCTTAATTTTCTTAATAAAATATAATCATATGATTACATTTGGCAGTGAGTTAATCTGTGTGGACTAAATGTTGTGTGAATTCATATTTTTTCTGTTCAATTTTAGTAACCAGTAATATAATTACTGAGATTATAAAAAAACAGGAAAATGGAAAGCCCAGAAGAATAAAATTGGTAGCAAAATATTTTTGGCAGAAGGGGTGTGTGGTGAGCCAGATATCTATGAGGCTAAGCTTTACTTGTGACATAACAAAGGGGTAGTGTTACACAGCAGGGACATAACCCTTGTCACTCCAGGTTTTTCTTCCAAGACAAAAATAATAATAGCAATTAGATTTTAGCATGTTACATAGAACCTACTATATTCACATATGACTTCATAAATTGTATAAATCAGAAAATTTTTAAATCAGTGAGTGAGAGAAAAGGAGTAATGGTTTAGTAATGGTTACTTATAATACTGAATTATCAGGTATCCTGAAGTATGTATTTCTAAGAATGTGCATGTGCTATTGACATAAATATTACTTCATTTTTATCATTTGCCTTTATTGATATAGCTATTAGGATACTTAATTTATTTCCAGAAACAGGCTATTGCTGTTTTGTTTTGATAAATAATAGAAGACAAAAGACTCCCGGATCAGAAACAAAAATCATTTCACTCCTGGCAAAACAAGCAGTCTGAGCCTCAGCGTATTTGACTATGTTCCTCCTGCCACTAAGCCATGTAAAAGGAAATGTGAAGGCTCAAAGAGAAACTTTCATAAATTACATTACAGAAATGAAAGATGTACCAAATCTTCTCTTTATCTTGATGGGAGACATTACCTCATCCCTCAAGGCTGCTCATTGCAGAAATGGCTCTGAGAAATGGATCAAGAAATGAGCCATCAGGCCTTTGCATTCTTGGTTTTCCATGAGGATGATCAAGATCCACACTCAGGTCCATGCTCTTCTAACATCAAAAGTGTGAATGACTTAGAAGTCTAGTTTGCTTTTTGGAATTAAGCTGACACTGTCAGGTTGTATCATAACTTTTTAAAATGTCTTTCATCTATTATTCCACATATAAAGCTTCTTCACCAATCTTTTATATTACTTGAAAAAATTGTTATTTAATCATTGTATTAATTATAGATAATATAAATATTTTAAGTTATTAATTATAAGGGCATGATTATACTGGGACTCTGGCTGAATTTTTTCCTTCACAAATGAATATCATACCAACTGGATAATATGTATCTATTCAAAAATAGAACTTGATAAAAGAAACGTTTAGTTTATAATTAAAGGAATACATCAATGTGAAATACATCACAAATTGGACTGGAAGACATTAACGTTTAATGTCTAATGTCACCATCAATGTTCATCAGATAATTTGAGTCCATTGAAGTGACAGCTGGTTTCTTACTGAGAATAAAGGTAACAGCTGTTATGCCACTGGGATCAATAATTTCCATAGAAGATGGCTAAGATGCCAATCTACAATTTGATGACTTTGGAGAAAATAGTGCATTTGTTTTTCTCACTTTCAAATGGATGGTTTTTAAAAACTAGTATTGATTTTGTTGCATAGAAGGCTGTCACTCCACATGCAAGTGGCAGAAAGCCCAGGTTTTTACAGTTAAAAATAATATTTTTTTCTAATTAATACTAGACTGTTTCTTCCATTTAAATAAACGATTTAATCCACTCCTTAACTATGTTTTCCTCAGGGTTTCCTGGATGCTGGTGTTACTTATAATGATGCAACTCTGCAATAAACTTTGTAATGGAGTTCAATAAAGTTGTGAATGAATTCACAATAATAACCATACATCAGTGATGCCTATACAAACTCATTGTGGTAATCAAAACACCAGTGGGCTATCTTTCACCATGACCTCCTGCAGTTAACATCATTACGGCATGTCTGCTTTTATACAGCCACTGAGGAAGCAAATTAAGTTGCTGTTTTCTCTCATTTTCAATTATCAGAGCAATCTAGATTTACAAAAAGTACAATTTTTTAAACTCCAGCTTGAAAATAAGGGGCGATTGAATAATAAAAACACTAATACTAAATCTTCCTACCATCAGACAATAGCTACAACTTTTCTGGGTATCTCTGAATCTAAATAGTAGGCAGCATCTCATTAGGCATGCTTTGAGACTTAGTCACAAATTTTCTCCATTCCATTAGTAATGCTGTGATTGTCTGTGGGGGTTCCAGTCACGTCCCGTGGATGAGGGATGGCATGCCATCAATAAAACAATTAATTACCAATAAAACCTAATCAATAAACACACAAGAGCCAATACTCTTCTCAAATGGGAGTGTGACAAATCGGGTCATACCAGATCTGGCCTCTAACAAATGGAGTAGCCCACCTCTCCTCTATTTTATAGTCACACAGGTAAAAGGGGCCAAGACCTGGAGGGGCCTCTTCTGTGATGAACAGGATGGGGTGGAGTCAGGAGAGCCTTTTGCTCAGGGAAATTAGCATATCCTCAGAGGGTAAATCACTCCCACACAGGCCTCTTAGCCCCCTGCAATCTGGAACAGTCTTTAATGGCTGCCAGTTCCTGGGAGTGAGGCCTCTGTGTCTTGTGGCTCAACCACGTCTGACTCTACTAGATAAGAATGGCTCCCCACAATTGTCTTAAAACTAACCCCCAAAAGTATTTTTAAATATACTTTTTATATATCATTTAAAACAATAAACTATCTCCATTTAATATAAAATTTTAAACAGCAATAAATTTCAAGAGAAATATTGTGATTTATAATATGAAACATCTTAACTAAGCTAAGATAAAAAACCAAGATTCCAACATATGTTCCCCAGGCCAGCAGCAACTTGTTAGAAATGAAAAAAATCAGCTTCACTTCTGACCAATTAAATAAGAAACCTCCAGGTTAATGCTAATGCTTATGGAATTTTTATTAATATTTTTATTTGATCTAATTGGTTGTACATGATAGTAGAATACGTTTTGACATGCCCTGCACAAATGAAGCATAACTTCTCATTCCGCTGGTTGTACATGGTGCTGAGTCACACCAGTAGTCTAATCATACATGTATATAGGGTAATAATGTCTGTCTCATTCTACAGTACTTCCTATCTCCACCATCCCACCCTCCTCTCACTCCCCTTTGTACAATCCAAAGTTCCTTCATTCTTCCCTACCTGCCACTCTGCCACTATGGATCAGCATCTGCTTATCAGAGAAAAGCATTCAGACTATGGTTTGGGGGGACTGGCTTATTTCATTTTGCATGATATTCCCTTGTTCCATCTATTTACCTGCAAATGCCATAATTTCACTCTTCTTTAAGGTTAAATAATATTTCATTGTGTATATGTGCCACATTTTCTTTATGCATTCATCTGTAAAGGTTATATTTGGATAAGGTTTTATTCTCATGTGAACTCAAATTTGAGAACCCCTGGTTTAGAGGTCTGCTCTCTACCCACTCCAGTTAACTTTAAAAAATGTAATGTGGGAGTACACCAATATTTGACAGTCCACACATATGCCAATTTTTTTTATTTTTTTTGAGAAAAAGTAGAGTGTCCAAATGGTCACTTTTGAGGAATCTGAGAGATGGTGTTATTTTAACATATCTCACACTGGACAACATCAGGAAATGGCAAAATCCTAATCCTTCTCCATTTGTGATTCCAGCATGGGAGTAAGCATAAATTGAGGTATCCATTAGACCTGGATATTTTCAATTTCAATTTTTTAAAACTCTGTTTTGTATTATAGTTTATAATTGTGCTCTTCATTGATGGTTTTATTTTTGTAATTACTACTAAAAATCCTCTGAGGGTTACTCAATGGCCTTAGCAGACTTGGAGCAGAGGGACCCCTCAGAGTAGAATGTGTGCCAGGCAAGCAGGCCCCAAGAGGAAAGCAGATCAGACTGAGTGCCTGGGGTGGATTAGAACCTACCAGACAGCTGCTCAGTGAAACCCTAAAATAGAACACCTACCCTGGTTACCACGGTTACCAAACCAAATTCCATTGCTTAGAAATTCATATCTACTGCATTTTCATCATTCTCCTAGTCTGAAACAAATGTGTGGAGCCAAATACAATGCTAAATTCTTCATTGGAAAGTTCTACGACTTCACCAATTCAGACTGAGGAAAGATAAGCTAACAGAAGATAATTTCTTGAACAAAGTAAAGTAGTGACTTAAAAATAAACCCAAGTGTGAAACCATGTGGTTTTGTGTTGTGTTAGATTATATGATGCAATCATTGGGTGATTGGCCTGTTTCTGCTATTTTAATTATTTTATCAGTAGAAGTAGGATAATAATCCAACAAGACTCAAATGTGACAGAATATGAACAATATCTGAGATGTAGGAAGTGCTCACAAAAATATCTTTAGATTCATACCATCTCCTAAGTTTTTATGTCAGTTAGCTATTTCTACTAAACAAAATAACACAAGATCCAGGAGTTCACATGTTGATGAGCCACCCCTGTAGTTCTCTAGTGGAGTAACCATCCTCAGAAAACATTACGCATGCCTCTGTGGCCAGCTGGGCCACATAAGGAGAACCTGTCTCCAAAAAAAAAAAAAAAAAGAAATTGCTGGAGGTGGGTGGGAATAGTTTCTGGTCTTGATTTGATTTTTGATTGCAGAGTTACCAAATCAGGAAGGGTGAGATGTGTCAATATTTGCAACTTTCAGAGTTATTTCTCATGTGTGTATGTTCATTAATTTTACCTGGCACTTTGCCTAACATAAAACACTCTTCTGGGTGCATGCTGACAGAGAAACCTTATTCATTTATTATGGGAGGAGAAAACTGGGAAGTATTTTTCCCTAGTAACTAAGTACACTGGCCCAAGAGTGACACAATTCACTTCCACTCACAAGTGTTTCCCAAAACTAATTATGGGACCAGGTACATAAGTTGTAGGGCTCAATGATAAATCAGCATCTCATAGGTTAAAACTGTATTAAGAATTTAAAGATGGCAACACCAGTGAATTAAATCAAACATGGAGACATTTTCACAAGTGTCCTGTGTGACTGCTCATATCACATTCCCATGAATTAACCCTGAGAGAATCACAGGGCCCGGTTAATAATAAATGGGTGAGAAACTGAACACCAACTACGAACTTTGAAGGCAGAGAATTAGAAATATTTGAAGAAAATGACCAAAACATCATAATTTTTCATTTATTATTTTTTCAGGGTGAGTTGCTTAAGATTTGCTTTGCTATCATGTCGCCATTTATTCATTATATCCATGGTTACACCATGGTTACTCTTGAAAAGCCCAGTACCATTATCCATTCCTGATCAGAGTCCTCACAGAATCCCTCAATAAAATATGCTACTTGAGTCTGATTTCACTAAGGGGGGACCTATATTTTCACACTATCAAATCATCTTTTGCTAAGTTCTCCCATAAAAATATCTCTAATTAATTTTATTCACACCGAGATTTTGATATAAATAATGATACAAAGTGTTCAGTACTCCATATAATTACACAATTAGGTTAATGAGAGATACTGTCCTAATCCACTGTGACAAATCTCATCATGGGCATCTGAACATGAATAATTGAATTGAAGGACAACTTTCTTAGAACAGGACAATTTTTTATGTCCTTTTAAATCACACTGGATAGAAATAAGTCAGGCCAGAACAATGTAGGCTATTTTCCTACCTCTTGAATCTAGCTTCCTGTAACTTGCCTTGAGCAATAAACTGTGAAGAAAGGAATGCTATGCTCGCCAAGAGGTCTGACATGCTTTCTCTTCCCTAGAACTCTGACAGCTACCCAATAACAAGCAGATACTAGGCCTCCAGAGCATGAAAGATCATGACTCAGTGATATTGAGTTGCCCATCCCATATTCCATCTGTCCTTCCACATGTCACCACCCCTTATGTGGAGCTGTGTGTGTTAGTTAGGACTAATAGATTGTGGAGAAGGTTGTTACGACTAGATGAAAGCAAAGAGCCTCTACATGAATGAGCTTCTACATGAATCACTAACCACCACTTTTCAGCTGTGAAAATAGATCCATACATACAATATGATGCTATAAGGTGTAAACAAACAGCATATCAGCTGGGTTCCTGAGAGACTGAATAAATCAAAGCTCTCCACCAACCTGCATTATTTATGTAGCAAGCAAGAAAAATACCCTTCATTGTATTAAGACATATATATGAAGATGATGTGAGACAGCACAGCCTAGCCCATTCTAACTAACCCCCAACATAGTTGGGCTGATCATAGATTCTTCTCCTTTTGTCAAAGGTGTAATTGGGGTAAAGGCTCCACAATCATATCCATATTTAATTGGGTACACAATCAAGTATAACTGTAAGTTGTCTTTGTTTTTTAATTCATTAGCATGAGCTTATAGTTCATTTTTTATTAATCATATCTTTTTAATTTATTAATGTGTTCTAATTAGTTATACATGCCAATAAAATGCATTTTTTAATTATTTTTTTATTTGTTCTAATTTGTTGTACATGACAGAATTATATATTTTGATAAATCATACATAAATGAAGTGTAATTTCCCATTTTTCTGATTGTACATATTGTAGGATCACATCGGTCATGCAGTCATATATGTACATAAGGTAATAATGTCTGTTTCACTCTACTATCCCTCCTATTCCCATACATGAGTGGAGCACAACTTTTCCTTCCTCTGGCTATAGGTGGTGCAGAGTTATGTTGGTAGTGTATTCATACATGTATATATTCCACCAACATTCACACCCTCACATACCCTCCTCTCCACTCACTCCCCTCTGCACAATCCAAAGTTCCTTCATTCTTCCCTTCCCCCTCCCCCATTATGGATCAGCATCTGCTTATCAGAGAAAACATCCAGCCTTTGATTTGGGGGGTTAGGCTTATTTCACTTAGAATGATATTCTCTAGCTCCGTACATTTACCTACAAATGCCATAATTTCATTCTTCTTTAAGGCTGAGTAATATTCCATTGTGTGTATATACCAGTTTATCTTTATCCATTCCTCTGTTGAAGAGCAACTAGGTTGATCCCATAATTTATTGTGATTTGAGCTGCTATAAAAATTGATGTATGCTGATTTTAAGTCCTTTGGATATAAACTAAGAAGTGGGAGAGCTGGGTCAAATAGTGGTTCCATTTATGATTTTCTAAATAATCTCCATCTGCTTTCAATAATGGTTGTACCAAATTGCAGCCCCACCAGCAATATATGAGAGTAACTTTTACCCCCACATCCTCACCAAGATTAATGGTTGCTTTTTTCTTGATAATAGACATTCTGACTGGAGTGAGATGAAATCTTAGAGTAGTTTTGACTTGCATTTTTCTAATTGCTAGAGATGATGAACATTTTTTCATGTATTTGTTGTATTTTTTCTACGAAGGGTCTGTTCACTTCCTTAGGCCTTTCATTGATTGGGTTACTTGGTTTTTTTTTTTTGGTGCTAAGTTTTATGAGTTCTTTACATATCCTGGAGATTATTGCTCTATCTGAGGTGAGTATGGTAAAGATTTTCTCCCATTCTGTAGGCTCTCTCTTCAAGTTATTGATTTTTCCTTTGCTGAGAAGAGGCTCTTTAGTTTGAATCCATCCCATTTATTGATTCTTGATTTTACTTATTGCACTTTAAGAGTCTTGTTAAGAAGTCATTTCCTAAGCTGACAAGTTGGAGATTTGGGTCTATTTTTCTTCTATCAGGTGCTTCTTCTTTCAGGTGCTCTTCTATCCAGGGTGAGGGATAAAGGTTCAATTTCATTTTGCTACATATGCATTTCCAATTTTCCCAGCATATGTTGAATAGGTTATCTTTTCTCCAATGTATTTTTTGGTGTCTTTGTTTAGTATGAGATAACCATATTTATGTGTGTTTTTCTCTGTGTCTTCTATTTGTACCATCAGTCTACATGTCTTTGGGTGCCAATACTATGCCATTTCTGTTACTTTTGCTCTGTAGTATAGTTTAAGGTCTGGTATTGTGATGCCTCCTGCTTCATTCTTCTTGCTAATTATTGCCTTGGCTATTCTGGGTCTCTTATTTTTCCAAATTAATTTCATGATTGTTTTTTCTACTTCCAGGAAGAATGTCATTGGAATTTTAATAGGAATTGCATTATATCTGTATAACACTTATGGTAGTATGGTCATTTTGATGATATTAATTCTGCCTATCCAAAAGTGTGGTAGATTTTTTCATCTTCTAATATCTTCTTCAACTTCTTTCTTTAGTGTTCTGTAGTTTTCATCGTAGAGTTCTTTCACCTCTTTTGTTAGATTTATTCCCAAGTATTTTTTGAGGCTATTTGAATGGGGTAGTTTCCAAAATCCTCTTTCAGTAGGTACATCCCTGATATGTAGAAATTCATTTGACTTATCAGGATTGATTTTGTATCCTGCTTCTTTGCTGAATTCATTTATTAATTCTAGAACTTTTGTGGTGGAACTTTTTGGATTTTCTAAATATAGAATCATGTCATTGGCAAATAATGATAGTTTTAGTTCATCTTTTCCCATTAGTTTCCCTTTAATTTTTTTCATCCCTAATAACTCTGGCTACAGTTTCAAGTACTATATTGAATAGAAGTGGTGAAAGAGGGCATCCCAGTCTTTTCCAGTTTTTAGAAGGAATGCTTTCAACTTTTCTGCATTTAAGGATTTGTTGGCCTTGGGCTTAGCATAGATAGCTTTTGCAATGTTGAGGTATGTTCCTACAATCCCTAGTTTTTCCAGTGTTTTGAGCATGAACAGGTGAAGTATTTTTTTCAAGAGCTTTTTCTGCGTCTATTGAAATAATCATATGATTCTTGTCTTTAAGTTTATTGATGTGATAAATTATATTTATTGATTTTCATATGCTGAACCAACCTTTAATCCCTGAGATGAACCCCACTTAATCATGGCACACTATCTTTTTAATATGGTTTTGTGTGCAGTTTGGCAGAATTTCATTGAGAATTTTTGTGTCTATGTTAATCAGGGATATTGGTCTGAAATTTCCTTTCCTTGATGTATCTTTGTCTGATTGTGGTATCAGGGTGGCACAAACCTCACAGAAAGAGTATGGAAGGATTCCCTCCTTTTATATTTCATGGTACAATTTGAGGAGTATTGGTGTTAATTCATCTTTGAAGGCCTTGTAGAACTCAACTGAGAATTAATCTGGTCCTGGGATTTTCTTGGTTGGTTAGACATTTGATGATGTCTTCTATTTCATTGTAGTAAATTGATCTCTTTAAATTGTGTATGTCCTCCTGATTCAGTTTCGATACATCACATGTCTATAGAAATTTGTTGATGTCTTTGAGGTTTTGTATTTTATTGGAATATAAATTTTCAAAATAGTTTCTATTTATCACCTATATTTCAATGGTGTCTATCATATTTCCTTTTCATCAAGAATTTTAGTAATATGAGTTTTCTTTCTCTTTCCCTTCATTTTTGTAGATAAGGGTTTATCAATTTTATTTATTTTTGTTTTGTCAATTTGTTGAATTGTTTCTTTTGTTTCAATTTCATTTATTTCAGCTCTGATTTTAATTATTTCCTGTCTTCTACTGTTTTTGGTGTTGTTTTGTTCTTCTTTATCTAGTGCTTTTAGATGTGATGTTATTTGTTGACTTTTTAGTCTTCTAATAAATGAGCTCAATGCAATGAATTTTCTTCTTAGCACTGCGTTCATAGTGTCCCAGAGATTTTCATATATTGTATTGGAGCTCACATTTACCTCTAAGTATTTTTTATTTCCTTCCTGATTTCTTCCGCTATCCTTTTGTCATTTAATAACATTTTATTTACTCTCCAGGTGTTGGAGGAGCTTTTTATTCTTAATTGATTCCTAGTTCCATTCTGTTAAGATCTCATAGAACGCAAGCTAGTATATCTATTTTTCTGTATTTGCTGACAGTTGCTTTGTGGCATAACATATGGTCTATTTTAGAGAAGGATCCATGTGCTACTGAGAAGAAAGTGTATTTGCTCAATGATGGACAAAATACTCTATATATGACTGTTAAGTCTAAATCATTAATTGTATTATTCTATAGTTTCTTTGTTTAGTTTTTGTTTGGAGGATCTATCCAGTGGTGAGAGAAGTTTGTTAAAGTCACCCAGTATTATTGTTTGGTAGTCTATTTGATTCTTGAAATTGAGAAGGGTTTTTTTTTTATGTACATAGATGCTCCATTGTTTGGGGCATACATATTTACAATTGTTATGTCTTGTTGTCTATGATTCCCTAAAGAAGTATGAAATCTCCTTCCTTATCCCTTCTAACTCATTTGGTTTGAATCCACTTTGTCTGATATGAGGTTGGAAACCACTGCTTGTTTACACAGTCTGTGTGAGTGATGTTTTTTCTCATCCTTTCACCTTCAGTCTTTGAATGTCATTGCCTATGAGGTGAATCTCTTGGAGACAGCATGTTGTTGACTCTTTTTGTTTAAATCCAATCTGCCAGTCAATGTCTTTTGATTGAAGAGTTTGGCCCATTAGGGTTCAGTGTTATTATTGAGATATGATTTGTATTCCCAAACTTTTGGTTTATTTTTGTTTTACATTTAGTGTAGTCCATTCCTTTGCTGGTTTTCTTTTTTCCTTTTCTTTTTTTTCTCATTTCCTCCTCATTGCATTTTGTGGTGAGAATGTTATGTAGTGCAAGCTTTCTAGTTGTAAATTCTCTTACCTTTGTTTATCATGAATGGTTTTTATTTCATCTTCAATGCTGGATATAAAATTCTCTCTTGACATCCATTTTCTTTCAGAGCTTGATATATATATTATTCCATGACATCCTGGAATTGAGAGTTTAGGTTCAGAAATCAGCTGAGATCTGAATTGATTTCCCCATATGTAATTTGATGTTTTTCTTTTGCAGCTTTTAAAAGTCTATACTTATTCTGTGTATTAGTCATTTTCATTTTAATTTGCCTTGGTGTGGATCTGCTGTAATTTTGTACAACTGGGGTCTTGTATGCCTCTTTTGGTTGATTTTCCATTTCATGCTTTAGATTTGTGAAATTTTCTGATATTAAATCATTGAAAACATTGCACATTCCTTTGGTTTGTATCTCCATGCCTTTGTCTGTACTGATAAATCTTAAATTTTGTCTTTTCAATGTATCCCATATTTCTTGGAAGTTATTTTCATGATTTCTTACCATCCTCTCTGTGAAGTTGACTTTATTTTCAAGAATATATATAAGCCAATCCTCAAAAATGTAAAGCCAAATGTTTCCTCTGATATATGAATGCTGATTCACAATAAGGGGGGAATAGGGAAGAATAGAGTTACTTTATATTAGGTAGAGGGGAGCAAAGAGAAGGGAAGGAGTTTGGGGGTAGGAAGGATAGAGGAAAGAAACAGATATTATTACCTCATGTACGTTTATGACTGCATGACCGATGTGATCCTCCAATATGTATAATCAGAAAAATCAGAAATTACAATCCATTTACTTATGATCTATCAAAACATAAAAATGGATTCTACTGTCATGTACAACAAATTAGAACAAATAAAATTTTTTTAAAAGAATATATACATTTTTTCTTCATTGCTGAGGTTCTGTCTTCCAAGAGGTCTAATCTGTTGGTGATACTTTCCATCAAATTTTTAATTTATTGTTTCCTTCATTTTGAGAATTTCTGCTTTTTATGACCTCTGCCTCTTTATTGAAGTCATCTTTCACTTCCTGTATTTTCTTTCTGATGCCATTCTTTAGTCTGAAGATCCATCTAACTATATATCTTCTAAACTGCTTCTCAGATATTTTTTCTACTCTTTTGTCCCTGGATTCTACTGTTGGAGCATCTTGGTTTATTTGAGGAGCTTTATTACCTTGTTTTTATTATTGTTAGTGTGTTTTCCCATTTAGTGGTATGGATCTGAGGCAGTGCAGTTCTACCCTGTAGTCTTACAGTGTCCTTGAAGTCTTCCAGTTCATCGCCTTTAAGGGGGAGACCAATATCAATGGCACCCAATGCAAACAATATACAACCTTAAACCAAATAGTTCCTATTAAGGCATCTACAGTTTTGTCACAATAAACAAAAATGATGTGTTCGATTATTGTTTACAATATAAACAGTAAGTTTGCTAAAATGATTTATTGTTTAGAATGATGGACAAGGAGGGAACAGAAGTAGTGTAGGATATAATGTTTATGAGGGAGAAGGAGAGAAGATGGGGTAAAAATTTGTAGTAAGAGCAAAGGAAGAATTAATAGAAGTTGGCTATTAGCATGAGAGAAGTGAGAAAGAAAATCCAGGGATACAGATAAGTGAAAGCAAAAAATATGTACTGATAAAAATAAAAATATAAGAATACAAAACAAAACTGCAATATACTATTCAGAATCCCATTCCTCAATAAATTTATGCATGAAAATATATGGATTCAAAGATGGTAGCGATGGGAGAGTGAGGGGTAAACAAAGAAGGAAAGTCTCAATAGAAAATGAAACAATCGCTTCCGTTGGCTTTTAAAATTTTTCTCAGCTTCCTTTCTCCACCTCTAGGTGAGGTTGTCTGAAGTTTGATGTTAACTCCAGTGGAGTAGGTTCTGGATTGGTTGGGTGGGTTCTGGATTGGTTGGCTGGGTAAGCCAATAGGAAAATGCCCTCACACCATCTTCCAGTCTTCCATCCATTGTAGCTGGCGCCTTCTGTCCCCATGTACTTCAGGATTCACTGAGCTGTAGAGAGCCTGGTTCCCTACAGTTTCTTCAATCTGTGGGACCCCTGGAGAAATGCCCCTAGTCTCTGGTTTTCCATAGGCCTGTCAGGCCCAGACTGGCCCAGGCAGACCCAGCTGCAATCTAATGGATCTGGAATTTGGACTCCCCAGTCTCTGCCTTGCTGCATTCCCAAGATCTTTATTCCCTTTCAACTTGCAGAGAGACCACCAGGAATGAGGTCCCAGAAAGGAGTGACCCTGTGAAGATTCAGCCAGAAAGAATCCACTAGCACATGCAGCAGGAAGACCTCAGGTGCAAGCAGACCTGAATGTCGAGTAGCAGAAAATGGGCAGGCAAAAGGCAGGCAAATGGGCAAATGGTAGACAATCAGTGTGTGATCTTGATGTTGGGCTTCCAGGCCTTGGCCAGTATCTCAAGATGGAGACTGCCACTTTCAGATGGATATGGTGGTGGGTGTTGAGTTTCAAGGTGGATGTGTCCACTGGGGCTGTGGGAGCCTTGGTGATGGTGGGCAGCCACATTCATAGATGGGGAGCTCACTGAATGGAGGTCTGCACAGCACAAAGTTCTGCCTGAGAGGTTTTTTTAAGTTGAAAAGATCATAATTATTGCTACACAGATACATATAAACCCCAAATTTCTCTATTTTGTCAAATAAGCCATTGTTACTTACAAGCTACATATTCATACATTATATCATTTATAAGTAAAAGTTATATAAGCTACCATCAAATATGTCTCTTGTTTATATCAAAATGAACATTTTTGCCTTGTCATAACATGGCAGTGTTTAGTTTCCATTGCTTCTTGACCTTCATGCTTAAAAGAAAGAAATTTTCATGAATCACCATTAACATACTTTTGTTTCTCTGGGGAAAACTCATAGAAATTTATGGCATTAAAGATGGCTGCAATGTCTTCGCCATTCCTCTTTTTGAGAGTTAAGTCTATTTATCTATTCCTCACATCTGTGTGCTTGCTTTGTGAATTGTTTCACCAATGTTGGCAGAATGACTGTGGAACTTGTGAAGATAGATCTTGAGGGTTTGACAGCATCCACCTTCAAATAGTTGAAGGATTCTTCTTAGAATTCTCTCATGCTGTGAGAACCACAAGCCCTGTGAAGAGGGTGCCTGAATGAGAACCAAAACATTAATGGTTGAAACTCCAAGCTGCAATGCGAAAACTAATCCAGCCAGCATCAATGGTCAGTTTTGGGAATAGTCTCATTGGAAATCCTACTCCATAGGGCTTGCCGATGAGTCTGGACCATGATAGCAAGTGAAGCATAATAATCACTCGACTTGGTTCAGTTGCCCTATAGAATAATGAGAGATGAGGAATGGATGTTCTTGCTGTTACAGTTTTAACTCATGAAGTTTTTGGTGGTCGTCTTCTTAATAGTACATAATTAAATAAAAGAATCTCTGTTGGGGTTCAGTCTGTGGGTCTTTGTTCCCTTCTGGAGTGTAAAGCCAATGAGGTAATCAACGCCCTCGGGAGAGCAAGTTCCAGACCAGTCTCAAATTTATTCAAAGAATTTATTCAAAGAATTACAGCACTTTTATAGACGAAGGGAGTCCAAGAACAAAGAACAGGTAGGGGAACATGATAGTCTGTAAGGATGGTCCAATTAGGAGTCACACAGTTTACCAAAGGGCGGAGGGAGAGATGAGGAGAGCGAAGCTCACCTGGGACATATGTCCGCAGGCGGGTCAGGCCACTTGGGAGTGTTCTCCAGCAAGCATGTAAAATCCTGTGTGTTCAATCAAAGGATTATGCCTTTCCACAGCCTTTTGGAGCACATGCCTCAGTGGCTTTTTTCTGCATCCCCACAACCCTCAGTAACACAAATACCTGAAATGGGTGAAGTAGGTTAACTTGAGAAATAATAAGAGTATTACAGCAAAAAGGATCATATTACATTGAACAGAAAGAGATGAGATCATAGACAAGAAAGTAAAAGTATAGTTTTATGAGATACAGATTAAATCTTCAATAGGAAGGAGAAGAATTTTGAAAAGTTAAGAGCAATGAGTTTGGGACTTCAGGGAGATAAAGGAGATCAAAGGGATTTCAGGCTATATTTCTTTGTCAGATTCAGTGGCATTTCTCTTATGGCCTTTAAAAGAATGTTAAAATGTACACTGGGGCACAATAAAACTTTTAAAAATTTATTTGAGCAAACAGCAATTTTGGGGTCAGGGAGTTTCAAATAAAAGTAGTTTGGACGCTCTGCTGTAGAAGACAGGGGTGGCTTTCACAGGGTGACCGTGGAAGTAAAACACAGACAAAACTTGATTGGTTGCAGTTAGACAGTCGCCTTATAAGATTTATCCTGATGGAGCGTCCCTAGTTATGTTAGTTGGCAACTTCTGACTGGTTAGCCTTACAGTTTATTGATATTTAAAATAGGTATTTACAAGTAATAGGCCAAGTTAAATTTCACTTAATATTTTTCAAGTCAAGTAAGGTGAAAGTCATTTACGAGGCCTACATGACTTTGTCTACTCTGGGATTCTACAGGCGTATTCTCAATTGTCATTTACTTTGTCATTTCTCAATTGTCATTTACATGAGTAAACACCGAAATTACATTTTAATTTACTGATGTGTTTGTTAATTTCTTTCATAAGACCTGTATTTTAGGTAAATCACAATACTGGTATTTGTCAAAAGATAACCCAAGGTTTCTTTAAATACACTTGAACAGGGTGTAATAAAAGGCTGACTTTACCCTGATGCAATGATGCACACCCACAATCCCAGTTATTCCAAAGGCTGAGGCAAGAGAATCACAGACAATTTCTAGGCTAGCCTCTGCAACTCAGTGATACCTTGTCTCAAAAAAGGTGGGCAGCCGGGATGGTGGCGCACGCCTGTAATCCAAGAGACTTGGGAGGCTGAGTCAGGAGAATCACGAGTTCAAAGCCAGCCTCAGCAACTTAGTAAGGCCCTAAGCAACTCAGTGAGACTCTGTCTCTAAATAAAATACAAAATAGGGCTGGGGATGTGGCTCAGTGGCCGAGTGTCCCTGAGTTCAATCCCTGGTTCCACAAAAAAATAAAAAAATAAAAAGATAAAAATAAAAAGGTGGGGAGTGTGGTTAGGTTAGGGACAAAGCTTAGTGGTGGAATGTCCTAGCACCCAGGAGGGAGGGGGGCACACTTTGAGTTTTGATGTTTGCTGAATACTTTTAAGTCTATCTTTTTATTTTATTTTTGATTCCACATTCAGACAGGCTGATAAGAAAGCTTGTGAGGTCACCTCCTCCTTTAGTTCCAGCAGAAACTCAGCCCTTCTACCAACAGGAATTTTCAATAGTAACCCCTGCACTGTCTCCTCACTCACTCTAAGGCAAATCCTCCCCTGCTCCACCCAGACCAATTGGGGCAAAGCAGGGACAAAAACATGCCAAGGAGTCTGCTACTAAGAATCACAGGTTCTTGCTGGTTCACTTTCTCTATTTAGAGGGTTTTGTTCTGTAGCAAATGTACTGTAGTACCAAAAAGTACAGTTAGTAGTGTTAAGATTTTCCTGGTGCTTGTTTTTTAAAGGTTATATAAAATATAAGAGTTTGCATGACAAAGCTACTATATAAAAATCATAAAGGGTGATTTGATAGCAATAATTAATTAGGTTAGTTGATAATGAGCAAAGAGTAGATGATGTTCTTAAAGTCTTAAGCATCAGAGACTGAGCACTGGAGAAATACTTAGGGTGGTGACTGTGCTGAGACATGCCAGATTAAGAACTACAAAGAAATCTTTTTTTCTTCTAAGTATAAAACAGATTTGAATATGCAATAGATGATGAACAAATGAAAGTTGAGAACCTTTGTGGATAATTCCCCAAAATGAAAGAAGGGTTTGAAAGTCCTGGATATTTTGGAAGAAAAAGAGTGAAATAGAAGACTGGGAAAAAGAATTACTGAAAGTGAATAGCACTGAGCCATGCAGAAGTAAAGAAAAGCCAGAAGAGGAATACTTGGGTTTCCTTGTGTCCACCCAGTTCTTCCTGTATTATTTTTTAAAAGTCCATAATACTACTAAAAGCATGATTTTATGAAGAAATGACGATTTCTTTGAACTTCAAAATTAAAGATAAATATAAAAGTCAAGTTTTCTTACATTTTAGTAGCTCTATATCTGTGTACTCCAATATGGTAGAACTTGATCAAAAGCAGCTAGTAATATTTAACTTTAAATGAATGAAAATTACATCAAATTGAAAGTTCAATTTCTCATGCACATTAGCAATATTTTAATGGACAATTACAGAATTTTCTACTCAACAACTGCAAAGTACATATTTTTTTCCAGTGGAAATGGAACATTTACCAAGGCAGACTATATTCTCAGCAAAAATCAATCCCAGTAAGTCTAAAAGAATTCAAATCACGCAAATTAAATGTGATGACCAAAATGTACATTAAATTAGAATTCAGTAGCACAAAGCTATCTGGTATATTGTCTAATTTTTGGAAATTAAAAGTGGACCTACACAGTTCAAATAACTCATAGATAAAAGGGAAAAAAGAAATATTTTAAACAAATGAAATCAGATTTTGTGAAAGGCAATTAAGTAGTTACAGTTTAAGTAGTTACAGAGAACTGAATAGAATTAAATGAACAAAATAGAAAGGACAAAAGGCCTTAAATGATCTATGATACTTTCTTGAGAAATGGGAAGATTAATTTAACAGGTAGAATTAGAATGGAAATAGTAAAGTTAAAAGTTGAAACTTTTAAAATTGAAAGCCAACAAAAAAGTAGGTATTATTATTGTTTCCAAAATCTGGCTCCTTTAGAAAAGGGCACAAATTGATTAACCTCTATTCAGTCTCATATAAGAAAAATAAAAGAGCAAATTACCAACATTATGAATGAAGAAAGTGATATCACTCAGTTAATCTCATTTATATGTGGGATGCGAAGTTGAATTCATAGAAGTAGAGAGGAACAAGATTGACCAGAGGCAGGGATGGGGCTGGGTGGTCGTGAGGAATGCTAATTATTATTAGCATTATAATATCCAAGTAACTTCATATTATCTTCTCCTCCTCCATTCCGTTTCTACCCCAAACAAGTAGACAAATATTCAGTATTTTTGTCCTTATAAAATAAAAACAAACAGAAAAACCTCCTTGAAACTAAACCTTAAGGAAACTTTTCAATATTTAAGCTTAATGACAAAATTTTGTTTACACACAGCCTTAAAATGCTTAAAACAGGATTGTACCTGTTTTAAAGTCTCAAATGACTACTTTTTAACTGGTAAAACAAACAACTGTTTTTTAGGTTATAACCAACTAGTTATATGTATGCATCTGAGAACTATATCTGTCTAAGTCTTTTCTATGTATTATGCAAAAGTTTATAAAATATAAGTTTATGTAAGTTCACTCACAAGATAACATGTTCTCTTTTATACATTGTATCTGACTTAGAAGGACCATGCTGTTATTTGAAAACCTGTCATATCTGTTTGCTTTGACTAAGTTAATTTTGGATCATTAACACTCTTTCCTAAATGTATAAGAGATTTAAGGCTATCCTTTGATTTTTGTTAACCCCTGAGACCTGTGATTATTGTTACCATTCATTCTTGATTCTAAATTGTACTTAAAAGTTAAAGTTAGCTAAATGTAAAACTAGGAAAGCATTTTGGCCAAGTTGGTATTCTACAAACTAAAATTATCTGCAGCAAAAGTCTCAGATTTGTATATAAATAACAAGTTTGATTGGTATTTATTCATGTCATTTGAAGTTTTATTGCTCAATAAAGCAACCTATTGTCAATAAGTTAGATATACAATTTTGTGTTACTTTTCATACTGGACTTGAAATTTAAATGCATTTTTATAAGGTAGTAAAGACAGCCTGATCTGTGTAAAGGTGACATTGTAAAACATTGACACATTCTTCTACATTTTCCACAAAAAGAAAGTTAAAAGTTCTCTTAGCCTTTTTTTGATCCCTGCTTCATATGTAACATTGGATTGTGTTATTGGTCAAGAGCCTTGCCTTACTGAGATAGGACTGCCTCCCACCTTATTCCATTCCATGTTAGAATGGCTCCAAAATAGGCTAGACTTCAGCTCCTTTAGAGTTGTGCTTAAAAGACCAAACTTTGTTGTAAAGATTACTGTGATCCCAAAATAAACAGGGGCTGTAATATTTAAGTAAAGGTTCAAGATTATTAAAAAAAAAAAAAAAAACTAGGTGTAATTCTCCATGTAACAGTTCTAACATATATCCAAAGTGGAGATAAGAAAAAGTACTCATATTTCTGACAAAGGTCTGATTGTTTTAGAGATATAAATTATCATCACTTGTTTTTTAAACTAAAATTTAGGACTAGTCTTTTGAACTTAAAAAATTAAATGTACTGTTCCCAAGTTTCATTATATCCAAGACCAAATATTTGTTCTTTTAAAAACTTTGAATCTGGCAACTTCTTTGAGCCAAAATAATATGGACATGTGTAGGTGTATATTTCCATGTAAATGTCTACATCATAGTGATTGTTAATTGGTCAGCTCTGCTCAACTTCTTCTTTGAGAACGCCCATGCCTCTAAGCACAGAATCAGAACATTTATATGTGGAAAGAAAACATTTAAGTATAAATAATTTTACATGAATACTAAACTGATTTGTTAATGAAGGATTAAAAAAATAAAGACTACTGAAAATATCCTTCAAAATTATACCTCATATAATCCCTTGCAATTATAGTGCCTGTAAATATGATTTGACCTCATTTATAAGTATAAAATTAGATAATAATTAATCATATCATATGTAATATAGCTATCTTCTATAATTTAATTAATTATCTAGTAGTTACATCTTAAAAACTTTATCCATTTCTTTTGACCTATTAAAACTTAATTCTAAGGGATGTATTTACATAAAAGAAAAAGTTACAAAATAAGTTCATATAACCATTTCTCAATACAATAATATCTGTAAATACATTAATACAAATACATGTATATATGTATTTATTTATTTATTTATCTATTTATTTATTTATTTATTAGTACTCTGGATTTAACCCAGGGAGTCTTAAGCACTGAGCCACATCCCAGCCCTATTTTATATTTTATTTAGAGACAGGGTCTCTCAATTTTCCTGCCTCTGCCTCCTGAGCTACTGGAATCACAGGCATGCGTCACCATGCTATGCAATAATACACATTTAGAAAAAGTCCATTGATTCTTATTAACTATTCACAAAAGACTATTAAGTATATTATTTTCTGCTGCAAACCTAATTACACCTGCAGCATTATGGAAACTAATATTCCTAGAGGAAGGAAGCAGATACTGAACACTGGACCCTAGACTCTGATCTTCCACCATTGCCAATTAGTCCCTAACAGAGGAAAGTAAATAGTGAAACTCTGGGAAACCATGAATCCCATAGGAAGAAGAAAAGTAATGGATGGGATCTGAGCTCCTATCTTCTCCTGGTAACAATGAGTTTCAAAACTTTTATAAGTGCCTTCCTGACTTAAAATTTTAGTCTGCTCTTTTCTCTCTCTCACTTTCACTCTCACTCTTTCTTTTCTCTCACTCTCACTCTCTCCTCTTTTCTCTCTCACTCTCACTCTTTTCTCTCACTTTCGCTCTCTTTTATCTCTCTCACTCTCACTCTCACTCTCACTATCTCTCTCTCTCTCTCTCTTTCTCCCTCAAAAAACAAAAAAATTTAATCTGCCCAACTGGTTCCCTGACTGTCCAAACCAACACACTCACAATTTCCAATGATTAAGCGACCCTCATTGTAAACTGTAAAAATTGGTCTCCTTCTGTAACTGAGGGCCATTTTCCTACCCAGAAAATGAGGCTTTCTAGGGCCTGAATGATGGACCCTGCTGTGGAATAAAGGAAAGCTTGCTGATCTGTTTGAGGTTGGCTTCCCATCCCAGTTATTTGTGTTTTGATAATCATGTGGAATAGTTGGTTACTTTTGCTTACAATAGCTAATTACAAAGGTTTCGGACATGTTAAGCCTCACCTGCATCATCAAGACCCTTTATTCTAAAAAGTATGTAGGTAGAGTGGCTGGAGATGTTGTTCAATGGCAGAGTGATTACTTAAATGTCAAGACCCCAGGTTCAATTCCCAGCACCAGGGTGGGGAGGGGGGACACAACATGACACGGGACACACCACACACATGACAACGATTTTCATATATAATAGTCCCTAAAATCCCAATGACAGACCTCATAGAAATAGAGCAAGCAATCATGAAATTCATTTGGAGGAACAGAGACCCAGAATAGCTAAAGCAATTCTTAGCATTGGTACCAAAATAGGTAGATCAATGGTACACAATTGAGAACACAGAGACAAACCCACATAAATACAGGTATCTCATACTTGACAAAGGAGCCAAAAACATACAATGGAGAAAAGATAGCCTCTTCAACAAATGGTGCTGGGAAAACTGGAAATCCATATGCAGCAAAATGAAACTAAACCCATATCGCTCACCTCGTTCAAAACTCAACTCAAAATTTATCAAGCACCTGGGAATTAGACCAGAGACCCTGCATCTAATAGAATAGAAAATAGGTCCAAATCTTCATCATGTTGACTTAGGACCAGATTTCCTTAACATGACTCCCAAAATGCAAGAAATAAAAGCAGGAATCAGTAATTGGGATAGAATCAAACTAAAAAGCTTTTTCTCAACAAAGGAAACAATAAGCAATATGAAGAGAGAGCCATCAGAGTGGGAGAAAATCTTTGCCACACACACTTCAGATAGAGCACTAATCTCCAGAATCTACAAAGTACTCAAAAACCTTTACACCAAGAATACTAATAACCTAATCAATAAATGGGCCAAGGAAATGAACAGACACTTTACAGAAGAAGATCTACAAGCAATCAATAGATTTATGAAAAAAATATTCTATGTCCCTAGTTATAAGAGAAATGCAAATCAAAACCACCTTAAGATTTCATCTCACCCCAATTAGAATGTCTTTCATTAAGAATACAGGCAACAACACGTGTTGGGGAGGATGTGGGGAAAAGGGAACAACTCATACATTGCTGGTGGGATTGCAAGTTGGTGCAGCCACTCTGGAAAGCAGTGTGGAGATTCCTTAGAAAACTTGGAATGGATCCACCATTGACCCAGCTATCCCTCTCCTTGGCCTATACCCAAAGGACTTAAAATCAGATAACTACAGTGATGCAGCCACATCAATGTTCATAGCTGCTCAATTCACAATAGCTAGATTGTGGAACCAACCTAGATGCCCTTCAATAGATGAATGGATAAAGAAACTATAGTATATATACACAATGGAATATGACTCAGCCATAAAGAAGAACAAAATTATGGCATTTGTAGGTAAATGGATGATGTTGGAGACTGTCATGCTAAGTGAGATTAATCAATCCCCAAAATTCAAAGGCTGAATGATCTCTCTGATAAGTTAATGATGATGCATAAGGTGGAGTGGAAGGGAGGCAAGAATGGAGGAAGGATAGATAGCATAGAGGGAAGGGAGGGGAGGAGTCAGAATGAGGGAGTAAGAATAATAACAGAATGAGACAGACATCATTGCCCTGTGTAATGTATGAATGCACAGATGGCGTGTCTCTACTTTGGGTACAACCAGAGAAATAATAGCTGTACTCCATTTGTGTTCAATGGATGAAAATTAAATAAATTTTAAAAAATCCTAAAATATAAAATATGCCAATACTCACTCACAAATCTCTATGGTTCATAATTTGGTCTATATGCCCTCCTCCTACCAAGGCATGATAGATTAGAAACTAAGTTACTAGAATCTACAAAACCATAATAATGTGTTATCTGATTTGATCAATTTCCTAATCTCTCCTTTTTCTTACCTTTAGCAATAAACATAATTGATTATTATATTTTTACCTCTCTTCCAGTTTCTCTTATATCAGTCAAGAACATTTTTGATAAAATGTTGTGGACAGTAGCACAAACTTCTTGTGTAGGGGGAAAAGTACATAGATCCAAGAGACTGCCTGATTTATGTTCCAGTTTCCCCCACTCACATAGTTCATTGCAACCTTGTCAAAGGAATAATAAGACATATTACTCGCATTTATTTGTATATTATAATGAATTATTGAAAAACATGACTTTTCACCAAAACAGAGACATCCAGCCAACTGAGGGCCAGAACTTCTGGGACTAGGAGTTCAATACAATTTGGAAAAATGTGCTTTGGCAGCACATGCTTTCATCACCTGAAAAATTATTAATATATAAGCCCAGCAGTTTTGTGACTGAAGAGGCTATGACATTGGCAAATTCTTGCTTTCAGCTAGATAAGCATAGCCCAGAGCATCCCTGCTCTTTGAGTTGACACATCCACATAATTTTCTGCCATGTATCTAATTATCTACACAATGAGGGGAGGGATAAGGAAAGAAGGCGGGGCTGAGAGGACAAAAGGAATTAACCTGCGTGCCATCAAATGCAGGGTAGGCTGTGTTCTCTCATAAATACTGAATTCAAAATCATTGCCACTGAAGGTCATTCACTCTAACTAGAATAAAACACAATAGCAATGTGATTTTCTTAATCTCCCATATGAATTTCCTTCCATGCACTACACTTCCATTCCTCATTTCTTTTGTCTCATTTTCATGTTTTCTATTATAGTGACTTTAATATGCTTACTCCCCAATCTCTTATTGGCCCTGCTTCAAATCACTTATTGTAGGTAATTAGCTTTAGTGTGTCTGAGCCTGTGTTATCTCGGCCTGCTCTGTTTGCAGGAGAGTCTTTTATGAGTTCCCTTCTTCGTTCAGAATGTAAAAGAGTCAGGACAAAATAAATGTCTGTGGAGAAGTATGCGGGTTAGTCTGCTCATAATTTCAAGGTACTAATTGCTCCGCTTCATTTTCTTGATTAAAAAACACAAACTGAGCAGCAGATACACTGCTTAATTAAAAATAACAAGTGAAGTCAAACGAAAATTATAGAGTAAGGGGATTTTATGTAACTGAATCATTAAATGCAAAAACAAATGCGAAGGAACCACAAAAATGTGTAAATAAAATGCCTTTAGAGAGAATTTAGGTAAGATTTAAACCAAATCAGTAGTTTGGCTTCTACCAACAACAACAACCTAATAATAATAGCAATAATTATAATGATGATGATCCATAAAAGAACCAGCAATTTTTTTCACCAGAAGTAATGCCTCAAGGGAAAAGAGAGAATCTTGTCATAAATTTGAAAATTGGTATTCCAAAAGAAACCCTATGAAAATTCTGTAATGTTTGAATACTGATTCAACCTGCACCTCCCTCAAACATGAAGGGAACAGAAAATATGTTTAGACAATAATAAAAATGTTCAGTAACAGTCACAAATGTACAATCCGCCAGACTGAAGGACCTAGTGTGCATATGAAAAAACGGAATACAACTTCAGCTGAAGCCAGAAAAGAGTTCAGGAGAGTCCCATCTATTGTGCCCATTCGAGATGAAAGAAAAGTGAGAGACAAAAAAATAAAATCATCATGCATCTGTATAATTATTTAAAGTAATAAAAAGAGTGCATGGTCCTTGATCCATTTTGAGTTTTGTACAAGGTGAGAAATATGGGTTTGTTTCATTTTGCTGCATATGGATTTCCAGCTATCCCACTCCTTGGCCTATACCCAAAGGACTTAAAATCAGATTACTACAGTGATGCAGCCACATCAATGTTCATAGCTTCTCAATTCACAATAGCTAGATTGTGGAACCAAACTAGATGCCCTTCAATAGATGAATGGATAAAGAAACTGTGATATATGTACACAATGGAATATTAGCCATAAAGAAGAACGAAATTATGGCATTTGCAGGTAAATGGATGATGTTGGAGACTGTCATGCTAAGTGAGATTAGCCAATCCCCCAAATCCAAAGACCAAATGATCTCTCTGATAAGTGAATGATGATGCATAATGCAGGGTGGAAGGGAGGCAAGAATGGAGGAAGGATAGATAGCATAGACAGAAGGGAGGGATGGGGTCGGGGTGGGAGGGTAAGAATAATAACAGAATGAGACAGACATCATTGCCCTGTGTACATGTATGAATGCACAGATGGTGTGACTCTACTTTGTATACAACCAGAGAAACAACAGCTGTACTCCATTTGTGTACAATGAATCAAAGTAAATAAACTTAAAAACAAAACAAACAAACAGAAAAAGAGTGCATGGAAGCTATGAGACTCTCTTGAGAGTTAACTGCTGGGGCCTGGAATGGAGAAGTACACTGAGAGTTCAAGGTCACACACCCCTTACTCAACTCTGCATGTAAGTCCTCCTTTTCTTTCCCTCTCCTGAACAGAGTAGTAGTAGAAGCCTCTAGAAAGAGACAATCTGTTGAAATAGATTGAACAACCAGGGCTTCAGTTCTCAAAACTAAATTGCAGAAATCCTACACTATAGGATTCTGTTAACATTTTGGGCGTAGTGAAGAGAATATCCATAGATTCTATTCATCAAAAATTCAGAAGAGAAGATACACCAAGCTCCTCTAACAGATGCTATACATTCTTGGCCAAATCCTGCATTATTTCCAAACCTGACAAATCAGAAATGGGGGCATGTAATCAAAAACTCCAATTCTGTTTACTCCTCATCTTTTTCATCACTATCAGAAAATACCTGAAACAGGTAACTTTATCAGGAGAAAAGGTTAATTTATCTCATAGTTTGGAAGTTTAAGGGCATGGAACCTGCATGGAATCATTTATAATGAGGTGCCTCATATCCCAGCAGAGGTAACTCTGGAGAAGAACATACATTGCCAAACAGGAAGTGAGAGACCAGAGTTCTACAATTCTCTTCCAGGGCACATTTCTAATGAGCCACTCACCTCTCCCTAGGTCATACCTCCTAAAGGTCCACACCACCTCCCATTATTGCCACCTGGGGATCAAGTCTTTAATCACAATGAACCCTTGAGGGACAAAAACCTTATTCAAATAATGTCAAGAATGAACAAATCATGTATAAACAGTCATCCATCCCACCAAAACCCATAAGAAATTCTGTGAAGACTTCCCATGACATTAGGAAGTATCCAAACTGATATCTTCAAGCATGAAAAAGGTGGAGAGAAGCAGTGTAGTATCTCTTCCATCTTCTATGAGTGCAAGAGAGAATGGGAGGGAGCAACTAGAAAACAAAACAGATGAAGAACTTGGCTAAGAAGAAAACAATGAAAATAGCAAAAATATGCTCTGAGTACCTTTCACTAGCAAAACCTAATGTGAATCTAAATCCAGTAAAAGATGAGCAAAAATGATGTTAAGCCAACACAATGAAATGGAAAGATAAATGCTGATCCAAGGAAACAAATAAGAATCAAACGTTAACAGACATAACATATAAGTTAGAAACAACAAACATCAGAAATGATAGAGCAAAAACATCTCCGGAAGTGAGATTGACTTGAAATGACCATAGTATGACAAGATGAAAGAGCTGAAGAGCAAAGCAGTTAGAGTGAAAATAATGGAAAATAAAATATTAAAGTGGTGCTATCTTCATTATCTCCGTAGCATTTTTGATTCACTACAAAAAGTGTATTCCATATGGAAAGCTTCTGGCCTTATCATTACTGTTGCTTGGCTTTTGGTTGGAAGGAAGGGTGATTTATCTGATCAGTGAGAGTGTAAGATCCTTGTACTCTCTCTCTCTCTATGCTTCCTTGATTCACAGTACATGCAATTGTCCATGCAGCTTTCTGGGTAACAAAACAGATAAAGGAGAACACTATTGGAAATCAGTCATGACTCAGGCCTAACCAATCTGTCCAGTTTACACTGAAAGAAAAAGGAAATCTTTCCATTTTATAGCCCTTGTCCACTTCTTAATATAGAGGGCAGGAATATAGTTATTAACAATTGTTTCAAATCCATGCATGGAACATAAACGTAAGGGTTTTTTTGGTTTTTGTTTCGTTTTTAATTTTTTTTGTTGTTGTAGATGGACAAAGTACATTTATTTCATTTGTTTATTTTTATGTGGTGCTAAGGATGGAACTCAGTATCTCACACATGCTAGGCAAGCACTCTGCCACTGAACTACAGTCTTAACATATATATATATATATACATACATATATAGTTTTAGTTGGATTTGTCACCACTGTGACCAAAATACCTAGCATGAACAATTTTAGGGGAGAAAAAATGTATTTGGAGCTCACAGTTTCAGAGATCTGAGTCTTTAGGCAGGTGACTCCATTGTTTTGGGGACAATATGAGAGAGAGCAACATGTGGAAGGGTTTGGAGAACAAGAGCAACTCAGAACATGGCAATCAGGTAGCCGAGAGTGCTCTGCTTACCAAGGACAAAATATAAAACTCAAAGGCATGCTCCCTGTGACCTACCTCCTCCACTTACACCCTACCTGTCTACAATTACCAGTTAACCCATTCAAGTGGGTTAATGAACTGATTCAGTTAACCTATCATAATCCGATCATTTCACATCTAAACTTTCTTGTATTGCCTTGAACATGAGCTTTTGGAGGTCACACATCTAAACTAAAACATTATTTGTGTTAAATTTATCCCAAATATATTCTTGAGGTGTTTCTAGATTAGGGTTAGATCTCTTTTCAATTACTTCACAGTGAGTTACAAGTGCATTGGCCTCCTCTACTTCCAGGAGATATCCAAGCAACAACATGATCCAAAAATGGTTAAATGCCTCATGCAAGTAACCTGTCATTCTATAGTTGAGAAACAGGGATAACCTCTTTTTCTGACTCCAAAGGATGAAGACATTGCTCTTCCCTGAGCTACACCGACAGCCTTTATCCCAACCATTTGATGTGAAAAGAATGTGATACAGAAGTTTCTAACTGACTTTTGTACTGGTTATTTTTAGTTGTATATAATAGTAGGATTCATTTTGACATAATTATAAAAGCATGGAATGAAATCTGTTCTAATTCAGTCCTCAGCACTTCCCTTTTCCCTTCCCTCTTCCCTTTCCATTCCCTCTACTCTACTAATATTTCTGAGATATATATATATATATATATGTATATATATATATAAAATCAGTATCTTGTGGATATATATGATAGTGAGATTCACTGTTGCATATTTATAAATGTGTAATAGGAAAGTTGGTTCAGATTCTTTCCAGTGTCTTTCCCTATGCCAACTCTTCTCCCTTCCCTTCATTCCCCTTTGTCTACACCACCAATCTTTCTTCTCCTTTTTAAACCCCACTATTTTGGATTAGCTTTTGCATAACAGAGAAAACATTTAAGCTTCGATTGTTTGGGACTGGCTTATTTCACTTAGCACCATAGTTTCTAGTTCCAACCATTTATAGCAAATGCCATAAATTCAGTCTTCTTCATAACTGAATAATACTCCACTGTGCATATATACCATATTTTCTTTATCCTTTCATCTGTTGAATGTTTTAATGAATTAAAATATCTTCAATTGTTGGGGGTTCATCCCTTTCTCATTCTAAGAGATGAGATGCTAGTCTCTCTCCCAGGGAGTGCTAACCTAGGAAACTAATTATAGCTGTTTGATTTGAACTTCAGGAAACAGAATGATTGAATAATTCACTGGAGGACTTTATCCCCCTAGTATGGGTAGAGCATTAGAAGGTTAGAACTTTTACAAGAACACTGGGAAAGGGCTTGCTTCAGGAAGTTTTAAATACCCATTAAAAAAATATATGATTTTACATAGAGATCAAGTGGGTAGAAAAAAAAAGCAGATTCAATCCTCAAAATGAACATTTGAAACTACAGAACTTACGTACACAGTCTACTTAGAGAAAATTAATCCCAGTGTATTTAGCTGCAAGATATATCCTGGGCAATAATTGGACTTAAAAGATAAAAATTATTTAAGCATTCAGGCAGAAAAAGCAAATTACCTACAAAAAGAAAATGTTAAACTGTAAATTGTCTTTAGACTTCCCTACAGCCTTAAGTGCTCAGAAATAATAGAGCAGACTCTGAAATTTAGAAATAAAATATGGCTCAAGACTTTTAAACCCAGGTAACCGTCTTTCATTTCAATGCGTAACAGACAGGCATTCTCATTTCTCATATGTGCACAGTCCTTTGTGGGTGGGGAAATTAGTGGACAAAATTCAGCCAATATAACACAAATTGTAAAAATATGCTAAAAGGATTAATTAACTTTCTATTCCAAATAATTGCGGAAAGTCTTTGGGTTCTGGACAAAAACAAATAAAACTAAAAAAAAAAAATTGTATGCAATCAGACTCTTCTTTGAGTATACACAGGATGAATATTAGCAAATAAGGAAGAAATGAAAGAGTATATTATCCGTGAACCTTTATGAAAAACACAGCTTCCAAGGGGAATTCAAACAGTTAGGAGTCATGTAGCAGACAGACATTGAGGAAGCTGAATACTGTGAATAATGCAAAATAATGGGCAAGTTCTTACCATTTTAGTGCAAGTTAAAATTGTTTGAGGACATAATTTTTAAAAAACAGACCTGAGTTCTGGGATTGTGACTTAGTGGTAGAGTTCTTGCCTAGCATGGGTGAGGCACAGGGTTCGATCCTCAACACCACATAACAATAAATAAGTAAAACAAAGGTATTGTGTTCACCTACAACTGAAAAAGAATTCTAAAAATCCAGATTTGAATGTTATACCTTCTGTTCCATTTGATCACTTTTAGAAAAATTTAAAAGAGGAAATCATTAAAGATTTGAAAAAGATATGTGATCAGAGGCAATCGTGATATTATCACTGGTAAAAAAGATGAAATTCTTAAATTCCTAATACATTATGAACTGATATACCACCATTTAAGAAGAAAATTTCACATACGAATATTTAAATAGCATGGAAAAAAATATTAATGTCATAAACTATGTCCCCCAAGTAATGCAGAAAATATTCCTTGAAGTGTGCAGAGTCTGCAGCTCCCTCATGCTGGCTGTCTGCAATCCCATGTTCCACCATGTGTGCCACTACTCAGCTTGAGTTTGCAGCGTTAGATGCTCATTGTCATTTGCAGCCAAATTTCAGAACACAGAAATCAAAACAGACACAGAGATGTAAGCTCATATGTTACAGTGTATGCAGTTGGACTATGCTTGACACAGTGTCAAGCATAGTGATGCTGTCATCAGATGTGTCAAGAGAGATGCTGATTAAAGAAACATGATTTGGTGTGAAGCTCTTGTTCAACAATGTAATGTCCTACCATACATCACATACGCAACAATTAGAAGATATCCAGGGTTCAAACCAGAGCAACAGCTCTCTTGTATGTGATCATACAAACAGGTTAGATATTAGGAGTCTCTAAATCGCAGCTCTATTTCTCATTCTCCTGTCTGTAGTGAGGGAGTCTGGCTTCTTGAACTGTGCGTCAGCTTCAATCCACTGTAACACAGGTATGGAGGCTCTGGCAACTTCTCTCTGGTAGTTACCTTTCTTGTTTTGATGGAAAAAGGAGATGATATTAACACAAATCAAGCATTACTGAATATGCACAACTCTGGAATGGGACTTATTCAGACACCAGGTGAGCTCAGATTTTCTTCATAGAAAATTCTTATTGGAAAATTCTCATTTTCTACAGTCAAGGGAGCAGTTTATAAAGTGTGTATTTTCAAATGTACAGAAAAGGTAGAAAATAACTTTCTGAGGAAGACTTACCTCCTGCTTTTGATCATTTACCAAACAAAACAAAGATGAAAAGTACAAAAAGAACAGAATAGAATCAGAAGAAGAAAATGTGGTGGTGACCAATGTATAGAACTTTCCTCTAAAATGCAGATGCTATGGAGGAAAAAGTGAGGCTGTTCTGAGTAGATGGATTCAAGAGATAAAAAAGACTCCAAGACTCAGAAAGTGAAGGAAATGAAACAGAAACAAATGAGACTGAATGAAACAAGATTGGTAGACACTAAATATCCATATTCTGAAAATATTCCACAGTGGTAAAATTTGAACCATAAATGAAAAAAGAAAGACCTGAAACCAAATCAGGAAGTTGAGCCTTGCTAAATCTGGAGATTGCTTCAAAGTTGTCTATTTACAAAGTAAACTTTATACCAGGGAATGAACTAAACCCACCAGCAGAATACTTTGAAGGATCCTATAATATACATATTATTGTTTCATATCCTATGTAACAAAGTGTTTTAGTCAGCTTTTGCACTGCTATGACCAAAAGAACTAATAAGAACAATTTTAGAGGACAAAACCTTTTGGGGGGGGCACAAGTTTCCAGAGGTATCATTCCACTGACACCTGACTCTGTTGCTCTGTGCTGGAGGTGAAGCAGAACATTGTGGTAGAAAGGTATGATGGAAGAAAGCCGCTGAGGACCTGTCACCAGGAAGCAGAGAGGGAGACATCTTTCACCACAGAGAAAATATATACCTCAAACACATGCCCCAGTGACCCACTTTCTCCAGCCACTTACTCCCTGACTATAGTTACCACCCAGTTTATCCCCATAAAGAGATTCATGTACTGATTAAAGTCTCATAACCCAATCACTTTATCTCTAAACTTTCTTTCATTTTTTCACATGTGAACTTTTTTGAAACACCCAATATTCAAACTGTAACAATTTGAAATAAGCAGAATAGTTTAGTCTGATATTGTGATGCCTCCTGCTTCACCCTCCTTGCTAAGAATTGGTTTGACTATTCTGGGTCTCTTATTTTTCCAAATGAATTTCTTGATTGCTTTTTTATTCCTAAGAAGAATGTCATTGGAATTTTAATAGTAATTGCATTAAATCTGTATAACACTTTTGGTAGTATGGCCATTTTGACAATATTAATTCTGCCTATCCAAGAGCATGGGAGAACTTTCCATCTTCTAAGGTCTTTATCAACTTCTTTCTTTCTTTCTTTCTTTCTTTCTTTCTTTCTTTCTTTCTTTCTTTCTTTCTTGTTTTGTAGTTTTTCACTGCAGAGGTCTTTCACCTTTTTTGTTAGATTGATTCCCAAATATTTAATTTAATTTTTTGAGGCTATTGTGAATGGGGTAGTTTTCCTAATTTCTCTTTCAATAGATTCATTACTAATGTATAGGAACACATTTGATTTATCAGTGTGGATTTTATAACCTGCTCCCTTGCTGAATTCATTTATGTGTTCTAGAAGTTTTCTGGTGAGATTTTTTGGCTCTTCTAAATATGTAATCATATCATTGGCAAATAGTGATAGTTGGAGTTCTTCTTTTCCTATTCATATCCCTTTAATATTTTTCTCCTAATTGTTCTGACTAGAGTTTCGAGGATGATGTTGAATAGAAGTGGTGAAAGACAGCATCCTTGTCTTATTTGTTTTTAGAGAGAATGCTTTCAATATTTTTCCATTTATAATGATGTTGATCTTGGGTTTAGCATATGTAGCTTTTATGATGTCAGGGTATGTTCCTATCATTGCTAATTTTCTAGTATTTTAAACATGGAGGAATGCTGTATTTTGTCTAATGCTTTTTCTTCATCTGTTGAGAAAATCATATGATTTTTGTCTTTGAGTCTGTTGATGCAATGAATTACTTTTATTGGTTTCCATATGTTGAAACAACCTTGGATCCTTGAGATGAACCCTGCTTGATACTGATGCACTATCTGTTAAATATGCTTTTGAATGCAATTTGCCAGAATTTTTTTGAGAATCTTTGCCTCTATGTTCATCAGAGATATTGGTCTGAAATTTTCTTTCCTTGATATGTGTCATTGTAGCAGAAAGAAATTAAACCCCTATCTGTCACCCTGGACAAAACTCAAAGTGGAACAAAGACTTAGGTTCTAGAACAGAGACCCTGTCCCTAATAGAAGAAAATGTAGGCCCAAATCTTCAGCATGTCAGCTTAGAAACAAACTTCCTTAACAAGACTCCTAACATGCAAGAATAAGATCACGACTCAATAAATAAGATGGATTCAAACTAAATAACTTCTTCTCAGCAAAGGATACAATCAATAATGTAAAGAGAGAGCCTACAGAAAGGGAGAAAATCTTTACCACATGCACTTCAGAGAGAGGTGCATTGGTAAAGATGCACTTCTCTTATGCATGCACCTCTTTTTATACCCATGATATAAAAAGACCTCAAAAATTTAACACCAAAAAAACAAATAACCCCATCAACAAATGGGCAAAGGAACTGAACAGAAACTTCACAGAAAAAGAAATACAATTGGTCAATGAATATATGAAAAAATGTTCAACATCTCTAGCAATTAGAGAAATGCAAATCAAAACTAAGATTTCATTTCACTCCAGTCAGAATGTCAATTATCAAGAATGCAAGCAACAATAGATGTTGGTGAGGATGTGGGGAAAAGGTACACTTGTACACTGCTGTGTACAATAACTGCAAATTGGTGCAGCCACTCTGAAAAACAGTATGGAGATTCCTCAGAAAACTTGGAATGGAACTACCATTTCAGCCAGCTATCCCACTTCTCAGTTTATACACAAAGGACTTAAAATCAACATACTACAGTGATGCAACCACATAAATGTCTATAGCAGCTCAACTTAGAATAGCTAAGCTATGGAACCAAACTAAATGCCCTTCAACAAATTAAAGGATAAAGAAAATGTAGTATGTATATATACATATATATATATATTATTCTGCCTTAAAGAAGAATGAACTTACAGCATTGTCAGGTAAATAGATGAAGCTGGAGATTATCATGCTAAGTGAACTAAGCCATTCCCAAAAAACAAAAGCTGAATATTTTATCTTATATGTGGAAGCTGATTCCCAACAAGAGGGTGGCAGCTAGGGAAGAATTGAAGTACTTTGAATTTGGCAGAGGGGGATGAAAGGAGGGGAGAAAGTAGGGCAGTAAGAAGCAGAGTAGAATGAATCTGACATTTTTACTTCATGTGCATATATGATTACATGACTGGTGTGATTCTACATTATGCGGCATTCCTCAAGAGTTTCTCCCTTGAAGGGGTAAGGCGAGGGAGCACAGATAACTCTGGGAGAGCAGATTCAAAGATGCAGTCTCAACTTTATTGCAAAAGTACACCTCTTTTATACACGAGGGGAGTTAGTGAACAAAGAAGCTTGTAATATGATAGCCTTTGAGGGCGGTTCAGTCAGAGGTTATGCAGCCATGCAAGAAGAGGGAGACAGGAGAATGGGTGAGACTTTCCTGACACAATGGTCATCGGCAAGTCTGGTCACTTGAGAGTGTGCTGCCCAAGCATGAATAATCCTGGGTGTCCCATAGGATCATACCATTCTGCAGCCTAGGGGAACATGTGCCTCTGTGGCTTCTTCCTACATCCCCACAATCATTACAACCAGAAGAAAGAAAAGTTATACTTCATATATATATATATATAATGTGTTAAAATGCATTCTACTGTCATGTATAACTAATTAAAACAAATAAAAAATAAATAAGCAAAATAGAGGGACTACTTCATTTTTTACAGTCATTTCTATAGTATTTTTAATAATTTTCCCAGAGACTGAATACTTTTAAAAATAATGCTTATGGTACAATATAATATAGGTCTCAAGTTTACATTTAATTTTGTATATTTATTTCAATTTAGCTTTATATATTTTTATTTTTTAATCATATATGCATTGTCCAGGCATGATGGTACATGCCTATAATCCCAGTGACTCAGGAGGTGAGCACAGGAGGATTGTGAGTTCAAAGCCAGTCTCAGCAAAAGTGAGGTGCTAGCAACTCAGTGAGAATCTGTCTCTAATAAAATACAGAATAGGGTTGGAGATGTGGCTCAGTGGTTGAGTGCCCCTAAGTTCAATCCCTGGTGGCAATAATAATAATAATAATAATAATAATAATAACAACAATTGCAGTGAGATACATATATATTTATGGCATAGACACAATGTTTGGATATTTGCAAGCAATGCAGAAAAAATAAAGCAAAATCATTAATATATACATTACCTCATATACTTACAATTTTTCTGCAGTAAGAATACTTAATCTACCCTCTTAGCAATTTTCACATTTGCATTGTGTAATTATTTTAGTTCATTTTTCACTACTGTAACAATGTAGATGATCTTGTAAAGAAAAGAGGTTCATGCTGACTCATGGTTCTGGAGGTGCAATGACCTCATCTAGTCACAGCTTTCTTTCTAATGAAATCATAAATTGGCACTGAGCATTAGATGTGAAGAGACAAGGAGTGTGCATGTGTGATCTGTGGCTCTGATCTCTGTTCCTCTTCCTATAAAGTAACCAGGATTCAATAGTGAAGGCTCCTCCCTAATGAACTTATCAAATCTAATCACTCTCCAAAGGATCCATCTCTAAACACCACAGATTATGTGGTCAAATTCTTAATATCATTAGCATATGATTTTAGAGACTAAGCTCCTGATTGTATGGGGACAAATCATATTCAAATAACTTTAGTTAGTAACTATAATCACCATAAAACAAAGAAGATCTCTTGATCTTTTTATCTAAATGAAATTTTATGTCCTTGGCCAATATCTCCCCAATTCCCCTGCCCCAATCTCTGGTAACCAACATTTTACTTAAGATTTTATGAGTTTGACTTTTTAAAATCCTACACATTAGTAAAATCATGCAGTGAATTTCTTTCTGTCTTTGGCTTATTTCACCTAACATAATGTCTTCTACATTCATCCAGGTAATCACAGGGGGTTTAAAAAAAAATCACAGGGGGTTTAAAAAAAAAACCCTTTTTTTTTAAATAAAGACTAAATACTATTCCATTATACCACATACACTTTACATCATTCATACATGGATAAACAGATTTTATGCACAACTTGGCTATTGTGAATAGTTCTATAGTGAAAATTCTCTTCCACATGCTGACTTTAATTCCATTGGAAATATACCCAGAAGTAGTACTGCTGGATTTTACAATATTCTATTTTTTCACATTTTTTAAGGGATTTCCATACTATTTTCTACAACTGTGCTAATTTATTTTCCCCCAATGTGCAGGAGTCTCTTTTCTCCAGAACCTCACCAACAGGTGTTGTTTTCTTATTACTAATAGCAATAGTAGTAGTAGTAAAAATTGTAACAGATTCAAGGTGATATCTCAATGTAGATTTAATCTGCTTTT
Organism: Glaucomys volans; assembly: GCA_020662805.1. Classification (NCBI taxonomy): domain Eukaryota; kingdom Metazoa; phylum Chordata; class Mammalia; order Rodentia; family Sciuridae; genus Glaucomys; species Glaucomys volans. The sequence goes on from JAJEJO010004927.1 coordinate 297,119, forward strand.
GCTTGATGAGTGGTGATGTTGAACATTATCTATGTATCTATCTATCTTTATGTCATTTGCATTTCTTCTTTTGAAAAATGTTTATTCAGGAATATTTGCTCAATTTTTAATAGTGCAATTTGGCTTCTTATTATTGCATAGTTCAATATCTTTATATATTCTGGGTTATTAGTCCTCTATCTAATGTATGGTTTTCAAATATTTTCTCCCAATATTTTGGGTTTTTTTCCCTCTGTTGATCTTTTCTGTTGCTGTTGTACAAAAGCTTTTTACTTTCATGTGGTATCACATGTCTACTTTTGTTTCTCTTACCCATTCTTTTTGCATCATGTTCAAAAAGTCATTTCCCAATATGGAGATTTTTCTCTACATGAAATCCAAATTCTTAATTATGTTCTTACTTAATTAATAAGATAATGTGACTTTTGTAAGATAATAACTAATTTTGTTTATGTCTAAATATTTTTTCAAAATTTGCAGTAATCATGTATTTATTACATAAACTAAAAATATTTTTAGTTAAAGGTAAAATATGTGGAAGTAAGTGCTGGGTACAGTGGAACATGCCTATAGCCCCAGCAACTTAGGAAGCTGAGGTGGGAGGATCAGATGAATGCAGGAGTTTGAGATCAACCTGGCACATGGCAAGACCACATCTTGAAAATTAAATAAATAAATAGATAAATAAATAAATAAAGTGTAAGTATTCAAAATCTAGATAAAGAACTGACCGTTAGGACAGACATCAGACACAGCCCAGCGTGCAGACAACTGAGAGTTCCCCAATCGGGCGTCAGCCCAGAGCACCCCCATGGGTCCTCCACAGGGCCCTCAGCACAACCCAGAGGTAAGAGTCTCCTGCTGCGTGGGACGTGGGCACTAAGGAGAGGCCACTTGGGTTGGCCTCTCCAGGAGGCCCAGTCCAGAGGCCTGCATTTAGCTCAGCCAAGTCCCATGAGAATTCCAGGCCTGGGGAAGTGGACCCAGCAACAGATTTCAGGCTCAGCCCAGTGTAGTCGGGTGAGAGTTCCCCACCCAGAACATAGGCCCAGAGTGCTCCTGTGAGACCTCTGAAGGGGAATCAGGCACAGTGTAGAAACAGGAGCCTTCAGCATGGGGGAAGTGAGCACAGAGTGCACACTTGAGGCTCCCTCAGTGGGAGGCCGAGCACAGAGGCCAAGTTTTATTCCAGCCTGGTCACACTCCACCATCTAGCGCTACTGAAGACTAGGAGGTGAGAAATTGGAAACCTGCAGGGATGCCACTTGTTTTAAGGGGTAAAGCTGCTATACCTCAGATTCTCATGGACAGAAGGGAAGATACATGAACAACATGAGAAGATAGGGGAAGAAAGTGTCTCAAACAAACCTAGAAACTTCATCAATAGAATCCAGTGATAACATGGTAGAGAAATGTCAGAAAGGGAGTTCAGAATGTACATAATTAAAATGATCAGAGAAGCAAACGATGAGATGAGATGAGAGAGAAAATGCAGGAAATGAATGATCGTACAAATCAATAGTTTAAAGAACAGATGCAGAAAGCAGAAGATCATTTCAATAAAGAGATAGAGATGTTGAAAACAAACCAAACAGAAATCCTTGAAATGAAGAAAACAATAAACCAAATTAATAACTCAATAGGCAGCATAAGCAGCAGGCTAGAACACCTGGACGATAGAACATCAGACATTGAAGACAAAATATTTAATCTTGAAAATAAAGTTGACCAAACAGAGATGATGGTAAGAATTCATGAACAAAGCCTACAAGAATTATGGGATATCATGAAAAGATCAAATTTAAGAATTGTTGGGATTGAGGAAGGCACAGAGATACAAACCAAAGGAATGAAAAATTTATTCAATGAAATAATGTCAGAAAATTTACCACATCTGAAGAATGAAATGGAAAGTCAAATACAAGAGGCTTACAGGACACCAAATGTACAAAACTACAACAGGTCAACACTAAGGCATATTATAATGAAAGTACCTAACATGCAAAATAAAGACAGAATTTTAAAGGCTGCAAGAGAAAAAAATCAGATTACATTCAGGGAGAAACCAATACGGTTATCAGCAGATTTCTCAACACGGACCCTAAAAGCAAGAAGGGCCTGGAATAATGTATTCCAAGCCCTGAAAGAAAATAGATGCCAACCAAGAATCTTATACCCAGCAAAACTCACTTTCGGATTTGAAGATGAAATAAAGATCAACAATGTAAACCAGCATAGGGAGGAACTACCCTAAAGGAATAGCCAAATAAAGGAGAAACCAAGTCAAGTTAAAAAC
>JAJEJO010004927.1:304414-341714 GCA_020662805.1 Glaucomys volans
AAAAATCTTTACACCAAGAACACTATTACCCAATCAATAAATGGGCCAAGGAAATAAACAGACACTTTACAAAAGAAGATCTACAAGCAATCAACAGATTTATGAAAAATGTTCAACATCCCTAGTTATAAGAGAAATGCAAATCAAAATCACCTTAAGATTTCATCTTACCCCAATTAGAATGTCTTTTATCAACAATACAGGCAACAACAAGTGTTGGCAAGGATGTGGGGAAAAGGGTACACTCATACATTGCTGGTGGGATTGCAAGTTTGTGCAGCCACTCTGGAAAGCAGTGTGGAGATTCCTTAGAAAACTGGAATGGAACCACCATTTGACCCAGCTATCCCACTCCTTGGCCTATACCCTAAGGACTTAAAATCAGCATACTACAGTGATGCAGCCACATCAATGTTCAGTGCTGCTCAGTTCACAATAGCTAGATCATGGAACCACCCTAGATGCCCTTCAATAGATGGATGGATAAAGAAATCGTGGTATATGTACACAATGAATATGTACACATAAAGAATGAAATTATGGCATTTGCAGGTAAATGGATGATGTTGGAGACTGTCATGCTGAGATTAGCCAATCCCCAAAATTCAAAGGCCAAATGATCTCTCTGATAAGTGAATGATGATGCATAATGCGGGGTGGAAGGGAGGCAAGAATGGAGGAAGGATAGATAGCATAGAGGAAAGGGAGGGGTGGAGTCGGGGTGGGAGAGTAAGAATAATAACAGAATGAGACAGACATCATTGCCCTGTGTACATGTATGAATGCTCAGAATGTGTGACTCTACTTTGTGTACAACCAGAGAAACAATAGCTGTATTCCATTGTGTTCAATGAATCAAAATAAATAAATTAAAAAAAAAAGAAAAACTGACCATTAGTTTCTATAGCACAAAATTGTCTGAAAAGGAAAGGGGTGTATTACATGGAACAACAGCAGCTTTTAAGTAAATTGGAGATTGTTGTTATCAAAAAGATGACAATTTCAAGAAAAATTTAAAACTAACTTCCATAAGAGGAAAAATAAATATAAAATATATCTTTCATGGATTTCAGTACATTGCAAGCTTTTACATATTTATATTCTTGAATATTTCTTTTACTCTACATTATTTTTACAATATGGTATCAATAATTTTGGAGGATATTGCCTAACTTCTGAGTGCAGATCACTTGCTGAGAGGTGCCTATTGTCTGCCATTTGCCCATTTGCCCTCTTTTTGCCATCCCATTTCCTGCCTTTCATTTACTCATTTCCCACCACCCAACAACCACCCACTGATCACCTGCTGTTAGCCTGCACACCACCTGCAGACCACCACTGAATTGCCTACTGCCCACTGCACACTGATGCCTGGAAGTCCATTGTCACAGTACTCACAAGTTTCATTATGTGCAGGGGTCACCATCTTGAGACACGAGTGAGTGCCTGCAGGTTTGCTGCTACCACAACGGTCATCTTGGGGGTCAGCTGCCTCAGTCTCAGGACAAATGCCAAGGCCTGGAGATATATGGTTGGGGTACCTGCAGGTCTCATTGCACCTGAGGTCTTTTTGCTGGGTGTGCTAGTGGCCACCATCTGTCTGACTCTTTTCAGGGTCGCTACTCTGTGTGAGTGCATCCCAGGTGCTCTCTATGTAAGTTGAAAGAGGATTGAGCTTTTAGGAGTGCAGCAAGGCAAAGCCTGGGGAATCTGAAGCCCAGACCCATCAGATTGCAGCTGGGTTTTTGTGGGCCAGTTTGAGTTTGGCAAGGCTGTAGAAACCTGGAGACTAGTGGCAGTTCCGCGGGGGAGCAGAGGTTGGAGAAACTGGAGAAATTTAGGCTCTCTCCAACTCAGTTAGTCCTAAAGTGTTCAGGAAAAGAAGGAGCCAGGTACAATGGATGGGAAGATTTGAAGAGGATGTGAAGGAATCCTGCTATTGGCTCATCCACCCAGCGAGTCTGGCACCCAACAGACAGGAGCTAACATCAAGCTTCACCTATAGGCAGAGAGGGGAAACTGAGGGTTTTTTGAAAGTCAGTGGAAGCAATTGGCCAATTTTCCATTGAGCACTGAGTCTTTCCTTTATTTTTTTTGTCCTTTCTCATACCACTACCATCTTTGAATCCAAATATTTTTCATTCATCAACTTATTGAGGAATGAGATGTCTGAATATTATGTTACAATTTTGTTATGTATTCTTATATTTTTATGCTTTTAAAAATAAATCTGTATTTTTTGTCTTGCACCTATCTGACTCCTTGGATTCTCTTTCTCACTTCTTTCATACTAAGAGCCAACCTCTATTAATTCCTCCTTCACTTACTATAAATTATTACCTTTATCTTTTCTCCTTCTCCATCATAAGTATCACATATTACAATACTTCTGTTCCCTCATTATCCATCATTGAAATGGTAAACCATTTTAGCAAACTTACAGTTTATATTGTAGAAAATAATAGAACACATCATTTTTGATCATTGCAACAAAACTGTGGACACATTAATAGGAGTTATTTGGTTGAAGGTTGTGTACTATTTCCATTGGGTGCTATTAATGTTGGTCATCCCCTTAAAGATGAGGTACTGGAAGCCTTTAGAGACACTATAAGACTACAGAGTAGAAATTGTACTGCTTCAGATTAATAATGCTAGATGGGAAGACACAAAAGCAAAATGAAAAAAAGAGGAAACGAAGCACTTCAAACAAACCAAGATAATATAATCCAGAGACAAAAATATTACCCAGAAACACAGAAAAAGAAATGTCAGAGAAGGAGTTTAGAATGTATGTAGTGAGACTTATTTTTGAAATAAAGGATAGTATTAGAGAAAAAATACAGGAAGTGAAAGATCACTTCAATACAGAGGCAGAAATTATAAAAAAGGAATCAAGCAGAAATCCTCAAAATGAAGGAAACAATAGACCAAATTAAATGTTCAATGGAAAGCATCACTAAGAGATTAAACCACTCAGACAATGAAGACAAAATATATACTCTCAAAAATAAAGTCAACCACACAGAGATGCAAGAACAGAAATTTCAAGAACAATGAGATAATGTGAAAAGACCAAATTTAAGATTTATCACAATAGATGAAGCTGTGGAGATACAAACCAAAGGAATTCACAATTGTTTCAATTATAATATCAGAAAATTTCCCAAATGTAAAGAATGAAATGGAAAATCAAGTACAAGAGGATTATAGGACCCCAAATGTATAAAATTACAGCAGACCCACACCACGTCACCTTATAATGAGAATGACCAACATACAGAACAATGATAGAATTTTAAAGGCTAGGAGAGAAAAAAATCAAACTACATATAGAGAGAAACCAATTTGGATCTCAGCTCATTTCTCAACCCAGACTGGCAATGCCAGGAAGTCCTGGAATAACATATATCAAGCTCTAAGAGAAACAGATATCAACTGAGAATTTTATATTCAGCAAAAGTCAGCTTCAGATTTGAAGATGAAATAAAAACCTCCATGATAAACAAAAGTTAGAAGAATTCACAACTAGAAAGCTTACAGTACTAAACATTCTCCACAAAATATTCTATGAGGAAGAAAAGAAAAAAAAAAGCAATGAAAACAAGCAAAGGAGGAACTAAAGTAAAGAGAAAAGTCTATCAAAGGAGAAACTAAGTCAAGTTAAAAACCAAAAATAAATCAAAATAACTGGGAACATGAATCATATCTCAGTAAAAACCATGAATGTTAATGGCCTAAACTCATCAAACAAAAGAAATAGACTGGCACTTTGGATTAAAAAAAAAAAAAAAGACCAAACAAAATGTTGTCTTCAAGAGATTCACCACCTAGGAAAAGATATCCACAGACCGAAGGTGAAAGGTTGGGAAATAACATAACACTCACATGCAATGCATGAGCAAGCAGGAGTTTCCATCCCAATATCAGACAAAGTGGACTTCAACCAAAGTTACTCAGAATGGATAAATAAGAACATTTCCTATTCCTTAAGGGAATCAGACCAGAAATCCTGCACCAAATAGAAAAAAATAGACCCAAAACTTGGCTTTGGACCAGATTTCCTAACATGACTCCCAAAGCACAAGAAATAAAAGCAAAAATCACTAAAATGGGATTGATTCAAACTAAGAAACTTTTTCTCAGCAAAAGAAGCAATCAACAATATGAAGACAGAGCCTACAGAGTGGGAGAAAATCTTTGCCACATGCACTTCAGATAGAGCACTAATCTCCAAAATTTATAAAGAACTCAAAAAACTTTCCACCAAGAATACAAAGAACCCAATCAATAAATGGGCTAAGGAAATGAGCAGACATTTCACAGAAGAAGATCTACAAGCAATCAACAGATACATGATAAATATTTAACATCTAGTAATTAGAGAAATGCACATCAAAACTACCCTAAGATTTCATCTCACCGAAATTAGAATGTCTGTTATCAAGAATACAAGCAACAATAGGTGTTGACGAAGATGTGGGGAAAAAGGCACACTCATATATTGCTGGAGGGGTTGCAAATTGGTGCAGCTACTCTGGAAAGCAGTATGGAGATTCCTTAGAAAACTTGGAATGGAAACATCATTTGACCCAACTATCCCACTTCTCAGTTTGTACCCAAAGAACTTAAAATGAGCATACTGCAATGACGCAGCCACATCAATGTGTATAGCAGCTCAATTCACAATAGCTAGATTGTGGAACCAATCTAGATGTCCTTCAATAGAGGATTAGATAAAGAAACTCTGGCATATAAACACAAAGGAATATTATCCAGCCATAAAGAAGAATAAAATTATGGCATTTATAGTTCAATGGATGGAGTTGGAGAATATCATGCTAAGTGAGATAAGCCAATCCCAAAGTACCAAAGGCCAAATGATTTCTCTGATAAGTGGATGATGATACATAATGGGAGGCAGGAAGAGGGTAAGGAAAGAATGGAGGAAGGATGGATTGTGTAGAGGGAAATGAGCGGTGGGGAGGGGATGGGAGGATGGAAAAATAATATGGAAAGACAAACATCCTTACTTTGTGTACATGTATGATTACACAAATGGTATGACTCTACTTTGTGTACAACCAGAGAAATGAAAGCTGTACCTCATTTGTGTATAATGAATAAAAAAAATTAAAAGGAAATAAAAATAAACAGCTCAAAAGTCAATAACATGTGACTTAAAATTTTAAGTTGTTTAAGACTACAGAATGCACTAGCTAAAGCAAGTTTTACAACAACTAAAAAACACAAACAACTGTATACGTTGTCGTTGGTTTTTTTTGTCTGAACATTGGCTTATTGTATTTTTCTCACTCATGAGATGCCTTAGGCGTCATTTAAAATTTTTAGTCATATGTTTCAAATTCTACTCAGCTTCAATAATGCTGTATTGTACTCCATAGCTGTACTCCATTTGTGTTCAATGAATCAATAAGTAAATAAAAGAATAAATTAAAAAAAAATAATGCTGTATTGTTAAATTCATCATTAATACTATTCTGATCCTTATGTGGAAGCAGAAAATTCTCTTTATTTTATTCTCAAATTATTATTTTATTCTCAAATAAATTGTTCATTAAAAAAACAAATATGAAAAACTGTTGAATATCTCTATCAATTAGAGAAATGCAAATCAAAACTATGATTTTCTCTGACTAGTCAAAAGGGCAATTATCAAGAATACAATAATAAGTTTTGGGGAGGATATGGGGGGAAGGGTACACTCATACATTGCTAATGGAACTGAAATTTGGTGCAACCACTATGGAAAGCAGTATGCAGATTCCTCAGAAAACTTGGAATGGAACCACCATTTGACCCAGCTATTCCACTCCTCAGTTTAAACCCAAAGAACTTAAAGTAAGCAGACTACAGTGATGCAACCACATAAATGTTTATAGCAGCTCAATTCACAATAACTTAACTATGGAACCAACCTAGATGCCCTTAACACATGAATGGATAAGGAAAATGTGGTACATATACACAATGGAATATTACTCAGTCTTAAAGATGAATGAAATTATGGCATTTTCACATTTATGGAAGTGAAGTGAAATAAGCCAATCCCCAAAAACCAAAAGCCACAAGATTTCTCTGATAAGCAAATGCTTATCCATAGTGGCAGGAAGGCAGTAGGGAAGGGAGAAGGAACTCTGTATTGTGCACAGGGGAGTGAGGAGAACAATGGGATGGTGGTAATGGGAAGGACAGTAGAATAAGACAGACATTATTACTGTGTGCATATGTATGATTAGACTACTGGTGTGACTCAACATCATGTACAGTCACAGGAATGAGCAGTTATGCTCCATTTGTGTACAATGTTTTTACTGTTGTGCATATCTAATTAGAAGAAAAAAAGGATTTTGATAAAGACAATTAAATTAAATGTATCCTTTTTAAGCAGCACAAGTTTTAGAGAGAAAAAGCAAATACCCCAAAAGCAATGATCTTATTTATTTATTTATTCATTCATTCATTCTTTATTTATTTATTTTTGAGAAAAAGGAAAAAGAAGTCTTATTGCTTTGCTAACAAAGGAGAAACACTGGGGAGTCCTGTACCAAAGGCTGTGATTCAAAATATCACATTTAGATATTTATGAAAATAAATGTCAAATGCATTTTTCTAGAAATGATTTATTATATCATATTTCTAGGGAATGCATACACATAGTAAATATAAACTTTTTCATAAATAAAGCTAATATTAATTATTGTCCTTCTTCCAAAATCTTTGCCATTGTGAAAAATATATGAAAAAAATAAAAGGTAGAAAAAAAGCTAGAATTTGTTACATATTTACTGTATTCTCATATTATATTATATTTTAATATAAGGCCATTTTAATGGTCCTGATGACAGATTATTTAACAAAGAGGTTTGGTAATTTGAAAAGCACTTTTTACAAACATCTTAAATTAAAAAAAATTATTTCAGTTGAAGAGGAGGCATAATAAAATTCTAATTAGTTCCCATTTACTTCTTAACTGTATTAAAATAAATAGTATCAGACAAAACAGACATACACTTTAATTTGCATTATAATGCAAAGTCATAATTGAGACACAATCAACAATTTGGATAATAAATGCTATACACTAAGGTGTATCAGATTACATAAACATTTATTAGTTATTATTAGTACAGTGCCTATTATGTTCAGTGTACTAAGTAAAAATAAGAAATAGACCCTGCCTTAAAGAAGTTCAAAATATACTTGAAGAAAATAGCAATACAAAAAGTGAAACATGCCGGGAATGTAGTTCAAAGGTAGGGTGTTTGCTACCATGTGAGTGTCCTTGTGTTGGAACCCTGACACTGCAAGAATAAAAAGTTAAATAACATATTACAACCATAGCAAAAGTGATGTTGTAAAGATGTACATGAGTACTTATTGACAGAAGGTTGGGGCTGCGTTGTGAACAGGGTCAGGACACAGAAGAAAGGGTTGGCACTGCATAACTGAACTAGAGCATTCAAGAAGCCACCTATAAATGAGCTGTGCTGTTTTCCAGAGTTAACATGCTAAAGACAAGATACCTCCACATTTCTCTTTTGTAAGTGAATTTATAAAATCCTTAAAACCAATAGAAAAACATTGTATTCCATATCTTATTTAAACAAAGAATAATGATAACCTCTCAAGGAGATGTAATTAGTATTAAAACTTACTGACATTTTCCCCAGTTCTCCTGCAAAGATAACAAATGAAATAAGAATAAAATATCATTTTAATGAATACTTCTGAAGTGCCTTCCACATTTTAGTATTCATTTATTTATCCATTCAATGAATATTTATTGAGTAAATAAAACATATCAAAAGCCTTCCATTGTTGAATTTAACTTTGTCGTGAGGGAGGAAAGCATTGAAAAAAATGTATGACATCCTAAAAAATTATAGAATATCTCTCAATGATCAGCACACAAGACAGAGTAGTAGAAAACTATATGAAAAGAAATGAGACTATTTCAGATAGGGTAGAAAGAGTGGTCACTGTAAATATGTAGCAAGTGACCAACATGCAAATCTGAGCTGTCAGTAAGTATAGATAATAAAATTCTTCTTAAAATTTCTCCTTACTCTATATAACTTTTGAAAGAAAGTAAATAATTAAATTTGTAACAATCTGTCCAAGACATACATATGAATATGAGTCAGCAGAACTCTGTTGTAACATGTTTAAATATTACCAACATTATGAATATATACTATTACATAATTATATATAGTAAATATATCTCCATAAGATGTTACATTCCCTGACACTAGTGTTACATAGGACATTCCACGAATAAATATAACCAATAAGATAGAGTTGGAAGAAAAAGTTGGAAAATGTGTGTAAAAGAAAGGGAAGCTCCAGCAAGTGGTAGCCTCAAAGATGCTTGAAAGAAGCTTCAAAGTAGCTTGCTGTATAAATCAGGAGCTGAGTGAAGTATAGTCCATTAGTTTTCTCTTAATCTTTCCTCAAAAGATAAAGCTCAGAGGGCGAGAGATCAACCCAGGTGTTGAATTATGCATGCTACTTGAGTAAAAAGTGGTAAGAAGTGGAGTTCTACCAGAGTAAACATGTTTTAAAGAAATATTTCAAGGAGTCATGCAGGATTGCAGACAAGAGGATCCATTAGAGTTTCAGACAACAGTTGAAATTCCAAACTAGAACTGAAGTACAACAGATAGATTACAGAGAGCAGATATGAAAAATGTTAGATATAGAATCAGTCCAGTTAGGAATCGGATTGATTGACAACTGAATAGAAATATGAAAGTGATTACCATATCTTTAGTTATGTTCATTCATAATAGCTTTATTCGTAATAGGCCAAGACTAAAAACATTCCAATTGTACACATGCTGGTGAATAGATAAAGAAGTTGTAGTATCTCCTTATGATGAAATGCTATTCAGTAATAAAAAGATTGAACTACTAATATATGCAGTAATGTGGGTGAGCTGCAAAATAATAATGGTGAATGAATGTAATAAGCCAGAGAGACTGCAGACTGCATGATTCCATGTATGCAAACTCCACAAATCACAAACTAATCCATAGTGATAGACAGATGAGAACAATTAAAGGTACTTTTTGTTTTAAATATTGAGATTAAAAGTCTCAAATTTATAGAAAAAAAAAACCTGGCATGATTGGCATTTGAAATCTGGAGATTAGGTAAAATCCAAGAAATATAGAAAGAGACTGGAAGGAAGGAACAAGAGAAGAATCCTGAGGAACTTAGGTATATGCTAGGGTTATATTTTTATATTTTTGTCTATTAAAAACTTACAAAAGTATGTGAAACTTCTAGAAGTTAGAAGGTGATAAGTAGTATGCTAGAGAATGATAAAATAGAGTACGTAGAGAAGGAAGAGCTCATGAAAAAACGTATACTAGAGAGAAGCAATGGTCACAAATGTGACATGAGTAGTGGAAGGAAAGGCTGATGGGAAGAGCACATTGTAGCCAAGAAATTCAGAAAGCTACAAACTAACACACAAGTTGCCAATGAAATGCTGGGAGCAGACAGGTAAATTTAAAGAATGAGAATAAGAAGGAGAGAAACAATGCATATGCACTAGAAGTTAATGAGGAGAGAGCTGCAGCATCAAGGAAGGAACGAGCATGTTTACTTTGGTTATTTGGGATAAAATGTTCTAATTACTGAATGGTGACTCTAGACTTACTTCCATTCTGTTTCTATAATTGAACCTCCGATCTGATAACAATCTTTGCCCTTAAAATGAGTGATAACATATGCAGAGATAAGACAAATACAAATTATGCAGACATGTTATCCTCTGTCCAGTATTTAAATTATAATGTTTCCATATGTAGTTACAGCAATTGATAAATACTTACTGGATTTTTTTTAAGTACAAAATAGTATGCTAAGTGCTAGGGAGAAATAAAAGTTTATATGGAATATTTTCTATTCTCACGGGACTGTCAATTTAGTTTATATCTTTATGAAGGCTTATTGCATTCATTTAGAGTTAAAATTAAGAAATACTGTCTACAATGTCAGGGAGTAGGAGAAATTTAACAGCTTTGCACTTACTTCTTGACACTTAAAAAAATAGAAAAGGAAAAAGAAAGAAAAGGTTCTATATTAGCTTTTCATCATTGTGTCCCAAATACCTGACAGGAACAACTAAGTGGAGGAAAGATGTGTTTTGGCTCATGGTGTCAAAAGATTCAGTACATGGTCAGCTGGATCCAAGGCAAAAAGTTGTTCAACTCAGAACATATGGTTCCAATGACCGCACCCCCAGGGACCTACATTCTCTAACCACATCCCACCTGTCTACAGTTATCACTGGGGAGTGTTGGGAACTATATGAGATGGGGTCTGGTCAGAGGAACTGTGGGTGGGGGTGTGCTCTGGAAGGGTATATCTTGGCTCTAGTCCCTGCCTCTACTTCCCACTCTCCCTGTTTCCCAGTTGCTATGAGGTGAACAGCCCTAATACCCAGAACCTTGCATCCTGATGTTTTTCCTTGTCTCAGGCGCCAAACAATAGAGCCAGTGGACCATGGGCTGAAATTTGTGGAACCATGAACCAAATTAAATCTTTCCTTCTTTAAGTTACTTTTCTCAGACATTCTACTGCAGTCACAGAAGCTAACACTAAAGGAAAATAATAGCCTCTCTGTCTTTCTCCTTTTTTTCTCAATTTTTCTCTGTCAAAATTCTATTTATATCTAGAGTCATTTAAATTTCATTTTTTCCATCAGGAAACTATCCATGACAGAATGATATAGTGAAGTCTCCTTCCTTTTAACCCCATTGCATTTTTATTTCTTCTAAAACCTAATAGTATTCACTGTTTTATTTTCTAATTTCTTCATTTAAGAGGAGGGATTTTTTTCAAAGATATCTACATATAGGAATTAGTCTATAAACGTTTCATTAATGTAAAAAAGAAACATAAGCATGTTTAATCTATACAGGTAAACTTATAGATACTTATAGGTATCTCCTAAGATTGGCTTTATTTTAACTTCAATTCAAAAATTTGTGTGTGTGTGTGTGTGTGTGTGTGTGTGTGTGTGGAGTTGTAGATGAACACAATACCTGTATTTTATTTATATACATTTTTGTGGTGCTGAAGATTGAACCCTGTGCCTCACACATGCAAGGCAAATGCTCTAGTACTGAGTTACAACCCCAGACCCTCAATTCAGTTTTTAATCCAGCTTATATGTTGGAAGTTATTTCCATGTGAAGCCATATCCATCATTTAATTTAAATTATTAGAAACTATAATTTTATGTTTCCTCTAGAAGACCATCCAGTGTAGAAAAGAATATGATGGTAATAAAGTTACAGTTTGTAGTTTAAACTATCATTTTCAAAAACAGTGTATTTGAAACTGTTGATCCCTTAAAATAAAAGTCATGTAATGATTTTACTGTTTTGAATTCACATCATTCACTGAGTATGGTTAAATTGAACTGTTCACTTGTTAAAATATTCATAAAGTACAAATCAGTGTTCAATATATTGGCCAAGCAGAAGCTATTCCATGGCATGATCTGAAATTCACTATGCATTATTAAAGAAACTCACTATATATACATGACCAAAGAGGAATTGATTTTGTCACCTCCTAGAAAATGCTGAAAGATTGAAGAACTATCAATGAGAGATCAATTTGAAGTTCAGCATTTCTGAAATGAAACTCAAAATGCCAATTGTGAGAAAGTAAGTAGCATGATACAGCATTTATTGTGATTAATAGTTACAGTAAATTATATATGCCATTTATTTGGACTGTTTTAAAGACAGTAAATAAGCTTAAAAAGATAGTCCGTGGAATAAATGAAATATATTTACATTATGACAAGTATTCCTATACTTTTGAGAATGTAAACTTCTTCATATGTAGAAAAATAGAATTTTCAGAAACACAGTATTAAATGAATTTATAACCAGATTAACTTCCTTAGAAACAATTCCAACCTGTTAGTACAACAAAATTACAGCCACCTCCTAAGCAAACTTCAAAATCACAGAGGTGATACTAATTGACAACCCCATCTGGACAAACACATAGGAAAGTTTATTAAATCTGTGTGTGTTTCTACAAGTTCACCCAAGCATACAAAAAATCTTTTGCTAAGAAAGAGAACAACTAATGTGGTATCCTCCATGGAATTGCCATTTCAGATTCAATATATACCTACTCTAACCAGGGAAAATATGAGAATAAGAGGAAGAAGGCATTCCTTGTTGTCCAGGCTTTAAATTTAACTTGTTAAGAAACCAGCTATCTAGAGTATGTCCCTAGAGTGACAGGACAGAGGAAGAAGGAAGGGCAACACGAGAGTGAATATAAATGTTTTGCTTAAGAACTTGTGCACCACTAGAGGAATAGGGCACACCTTTTAGCGGAGGTGTCCATGGTGACGTTGGTGTGAGAGCCTTAGGGGCCAATACAACTGTCAACATCACTGCCCTGGGAAAGTTGAGCTGTTACTGGGAAACGCTTGCAGGAACACACTAACAGAATTTGCTATTTACTTTATCGAACTTAACGTGCAAAAGATCACAGGAGCACCCACTGCCCCAACTCTGACTCTATTCCATTTGTATTCTCATTTCATTCCTGGCTTAACTTTTATCATATTCTGAATTAGCCTATGGAGTGCATTTCCCAAAGTCCCTCAGTGCTTGGTATTCCTTTTGTCTTACAGATCAGGAGCTGACTTATTACAGCAGATCCTCCACCCTTTCCTGATGGAGAAAAATCCTGGAGACACCAAGGCCTTTCCTTGATAGAAGGACAAAGCGGAGGACAGGAAATCTGTACAATGAGCGGATCTCTTGGAGCTGGGATCACCAGATCATGTCCAGAGTATTCCGGGTGGCTGAGTTCCCACTAGTCTCTGGTGATGCCTCCTATACCATTGCCACGTGCCATGGCCTCTGCTTTGCTGCACTGAAGGAGGTTGCTGGTTCTCGAATTGGTCGAATAGTCACTCATCCTTACCTCCTCCTGGTATGAAATACAGGGGGCAGGACAGAGTGGGGAAAGTCCCAGAGCCAGCCCCTGGACTGAGGGGGTAAAGGTGTGAAGGCTGCCTGCAGAGTACGGGGATACAAGCAAGCTTATACTCTCATCCGTGTGCACCTTGAACGCGCTTACACACACACACACGCACACACACACACACACACACACACATACACAAAGCATGTATCTGCGCACACAACTTAGGAAGAGCCCAGGGCCAGAAGGGAGTCAGATCAAACCTCCCTGAAGCCTGGACCTCTGAAATTGCCTGCAATGTCCTGAGGAAGCGCCCCTACTGGACACAGATTAGGGAAGCTTCATTCCCAAGAAATGAATGCTTTGAGGAAAACTACAGGTCAATTGCAAGAGGAGTGCTTCTCAGGGTTTTGGTAAACATCTGCACGGGGGTATGCTATATGCTCATATGCTAATGCATCTTCTCCTCCCCAGTCCCAGGAGGGTGAACCTGAGAAGTGGATGAGAAAGAGAAAAAACTCGTTTTACAGTCTGAGAACTGCTCAGTGGAAAGTAGAAGGACACATATGAACCACTTCACTGATCTCCTACTCAAAATCAGTGGTGGATAATGAGCCTGATACAAGGTCCTGCAGGAAACAAGTGACAACAGAGATGTAATTAGGAACTTTGAGTATATTTATAAGGCTTTATGTCACTGCCTATGTGGATAGTCCTCTTATGGAAGTGAAGGAAACTCCCAACTCTCTCAAGATCTCCAAGGACAAATTCTGAGTAAAAACAGAAAGACGTAAATCTAGGTGTCCACTCATAATATTCAAAGAAAGGAGAGAGAACAAAGCTCCTAGCAAAGGATTTTTTTCTTTTCTTCGTAACATGGAATATCTGAAGCTGTTACAGCTCTTACAAAGAGGAGCTTATGTTCTCTTCCTTTTGTCCCGTGACCTGGTTGCATCTGTTAGCTGCATGTCAGTGGGCTTGGGAATCGCAAGAAGCTTCTAACAAGATGCAGGAAATTTTAAGAACCCTTGAGTCTAGAACTGGCAGTCACTGAAGAGGGAGTTTTGGAATTGAATCAAAAATGTTCTAAGGATCTAGTAATTATGAACACTCTTACACTTCAGTGAATAGCTTGAAGTGTTTCTTGTCTACTGATATTTTTGACAATTGGCTAGCAGTTATGCATTTCTGTTACTCCATTATTTTCCTAATCAATAAAATATACAAAAAGAAAATTTCCAATTGGAAATGTTGGTTAGGATTTCAAATCTTGTATATTAGCTCTGGATTTTTAAAATGGTAAATGAATGTATTTTTGTATTAAAACAGTGAATCAGACACCTATGGAGAAATATCCAGCACTTCATTAAATTCATGCTGGCTTTCTTGGTCAAGTACCTTGGATCAGGCTGTGTGTGAAAGTGTGGGAACCTAGAGATAAACAAAATATGGTCATGATCAGACAAGGAGCTCATCATCTCAGGGGAATCACACTTAGAAAGAAATTGCAATACTCTATAACTCTCTCACAGGACCTTGCAAAACTTGTATCTGCTATCTGGGTAAGTTCCTGGAGTTAAATTTTAAAAGCAAGGATGTTGAAGGAAAAAAGAGCAGTTTCTCTGGTGATGAATTGCTAGGTTGTGTTTTCAAGAGTGAATAAGAAATCAGCAAGCAGACAGAGAGTAGAATATCCTAAGCTAAGTAGATATAAAGTCAAAGGCATAAGAAGAGTAGTATTTCAGGGAAAATCAGGCTCTTCAATATAGTTAGAGTATTAAATGGGAAGAGAGACTCAAGAGATAAACATTCCAGTGAAAATGTGTTACTATAGAAATACTTGTAAATAGAACTGTAACAAGAAGTTTTTCAGTGGTATAGTTGTTTTGATAAGTGTTAGGCAAAAATAAGCACAAGCACCTGAGTAAGATAAGCAAATTATTTTTGCAAGAACTTGTTATGGGAAAATCATGATACCAATTAAAATTCATAAAGAGAAAAAGTGAAACTTTTCCATTTTGTACTGTTTTCCTTATGAAAATTGTACAGGATATTTGATATGTATCTAGTTAATGTCAGATTGATGAGAATTCAAGAATTCTGCACCCCATGTTAGGACAACTAATTCAGAATTTTCTAATTAGTGGTTAAAAAATGTTCGTTACTTGGTTAATGTAAGTGACCCATGAAATTCATATTCTTTCAACTTTTCAGTTCAAAAAAGTTAAGTCTTGGCAGGGTGTGATGGCCCAAGCCTATAATCCCAGCAGTTTGGGAGGTTGATGCAGGAGAACTTCAAGCTCAAAATCTGCCTCAGCAATTTAGCAAGGTCCTGTCTCAAAATAGAAACTAAAAAGGGCTGAGGATGTGGTTCAGTGGTTGAACCTAATAAGATTCAAGAACAATACTGATTGGGAAACACCACTGGCTGCAACAAATAATTTTAAACCATCTCTTCCAACTACAACCACATAAAACAAATTTTGTGAAGCAGTTGATATTTTAAGAGTTCATTAAAAGCTTATTATTTGATTTTCATAATGCAGAGGTCTTCACTGACTGACAGCCCAGGAGAAGGAATGAACTGCAGAAATGTTGAATTTATTGGGACAATACACCAGAAGTTTAAAAATTAGTTGCAAGGGTTTATAAAAAAAATAAAATTTTACAAATTTCAAGGTTTTGTTCAAATATAAAAGCAAACTTTGTGACATTGGACTAAACTTCTGACATTATAACAATTGTTTGCTTTGAATAGAAGCTCTCTTTTGAATGGAGATCTTTCTAAAATTTTTCCTATAGCATTCTTAGTAGTAAATCTGGAAAAAATTTCCTTGTGACATCTAACTTTTTGTGTAACTTTTATATTCTTTTCTTTATTTGCACATTTCAGCTATAGGTCTTTCTGGGCATTTGATGTAAAACTTTGTTAATCAGAATTTCTCATCTAAAACACAATATAAGGAAATAATGTTAAGTGGTTATTTCTCAATTATTCTGAGGCTACTTTACAGCTGGTACCATTTCAGATGCATAGGAGAGAAGTAATTTCATTATATTCAATATATGCCTTAGTGCTCTAGTGCTTAATTCTTTCATGGACTTCAGTTCAGAAAGAAGAGGGATAAACACTCTGATTTACCAGTTTTGTAAATGTAACCTTTCATAAACTGGGTTTACTTAGAGTAAGTAGTTGAACAAATAACTATATGAAGCAATTGTGACGTGAAAAATGTGAATCAATGAATGCTTACTGGTGAAAGCCTAAGGGAATAAGGAAAAATAATGAGTCTAATTCACATCTGACCTACTTCTGCCCAAGGTAATATGAATAATTGATCTCTACTCTGCAATGCCACAATTATCTTTCTTCACATTCCTCTCCAAAGCTTTTTGTCAATACATGTGGTTAACTTAGAGAAAATTGCACTCTCCCAATATAACAGCTTAACCAAATTGCATGTTAGTAATAATTGTGACCTATAATTAGAAGAGTCAGGAAAATGCATTTTAAAATTCTCTCAGGAAAATTCAAAATATATCTGTTCATTACCTTCAGTGAAACCTAAAATATAAGCTACTTATCTTTTAGCTATGTGTCTGGATAGACACAAAAGACACTGTAGTGGAAGCCTGGGATTGGGAGATATATATATATATATATACATATATGTATATATATATATATACCTTTAAGATACATTAAGATATATTATTTTGAGATATGTTATATAACATCTTCATCCTGATATATGATATATATTTGGTATATAATATATAAATATTTGAATACATAATTATATACCTATACACATATAAACATTTATATATACATGCTTTTTAAATTTTGTTTCATTTGTTCTAATTGGTAATACATGACAGTAGAATGCATTTTGACATATTGTACACAAATGAAACATATTTTCTCATTCCTCTAGCTGTGCATGATGCTGAATCACACCAGTAGTCTAATCATACATGTATATACAGTAATAATGTCTGTTTCATTCTACCATCCTTCCCATCCCAACCATACTACCCTTCCCCTTACTCCCCTCTGCACAAGCCAAAATTCCTTCATTCTTCCTACCCACCCCCCACTATGAGTCACCATCCACTTATCAGAGAAAAATTTGGTCTTTGGTTTTTTGGAATTGGCTTAATTTCACTTCACATGATTTTCTCTAGTTCCATCCATTTACCTGCAAATGCCATAATTCCATTCTTCTTTAAGACTTAGTAATATTCTATTGTATATATGTGTCACATTTTATTTATCCATTCATCTGTTGAAGGGCATCTAGATAGGTTCCATACTCTAGCTATTGTGAATTGAGCTATATATATATACATATAAAAGAAAAAAAAGAAACAATTCACAGAGAGGGGAGGTCTCAGCAGTGGTTATTGAAACAATGGTAGAAATCATATGGAGAGACACTTGGAATCTTTAAGCAATAAATTCAAAATTAAATAGATGCATTGGAGCACCAGCAAATTCAACTAATCACTTAATCCCATGGGTAACATAGTCAGTTTTGGAAACGTGATTAGCATTATTGTCGAAACTTTGTATATCATGTAGTTCAACCATCTCCTTTGTAGAACTTGAAGTAGTTTTAAGTGATTTGCCTAAATACATCATTCATTCAACAAATGTTTCCAGTGTGCCTCTGTTGTATCTCCAATATTGTATCTAATTCTAGAGATAAATCACAATCAAAATAGATTTTATCTTTTCCTTACATTAAAAAATGGAAATAAAAGTACTTGAGATAATTATTTTAACATGCACAGAAAAGGAAACTCGTGAGGAAGGCAGAATAGAGAATACTTTTCAGATAGGGGGACCAGAGAAGTCCTTACTAAGAATTTAATACTGATAGAATGCCAAAAAGTAAGAAGGAAATGTACTTAACAAAGGAGCAGGAAGAACAGCAAATTTCAAGGCTACAAAGTATAAAATGGTGTGGCTAAAATGACTGAAAATGTGCAAGAGACCATTATAACTAGTGAAGCAAATTGGATAGCAGCAAAAAGAAGGTTTAGAATACATGACAAATAAACAGTATAGTTATATCTGAATCTAGAATATCTCTTGGGTGGTGAAAGAAATAATTTCTACTCAGTGTTAGTTTGAAGTGATGAAATGAAAGAAACATCTTTCATGTACATTTTACCTATACAGGTCAAAATCCCTATGATTAAAGTCTACAGAAGTTGGGGATTTACTAGGGAATATGAAACAAAGAGACAGAGTCACAGAGAGGTAGAGACAAAAGCAAATGCTGAAGGAGATTATCACTTTATGATTATGATAGTGGATAAGTAGTGGTCAAAGGTAAATAAATGGCGGAGTGAAACTGAGGAGTGATGCTCAATATAGAAGAGTCAAGGGGTCAACCAAAGGAACATGCTACTGATGGAGGAGGGTTATTATAATGGGAATGCGAGAAAAAAATTGAGCTGAAAATGTGAGATGTTGGTCAGAGAATGTGATGTCTTCCACTGAGATGTGGGAGATGGTGTGGAAGTGATGAAGTAACGCAAGGTCTGGGGTGTGCTCATGGGAATAAGCACTGAATGAGCATGGAGGAAACATTGGATAGAGCTGAGAGTTGAGAAGCAGAGAGGCCAGTGCGTTCAGGGTTTCCCTCTGAGTTTTCCCAGAGTGATGACAGATACCTGCAGAGAGCTATGCTGGCTGAGCAACCCTTGGGAGTAAATGGGTGCCTTGGAGTTGACAGCATGAGGTGAAGCAGAGGGAAACATCACTGATATGGACTCCAGAGAAGCTGGAGTTCTTTAAAAGGAATTGGTTTTCAGTTTGTGATATGACGAAAAACAGATGAGGCTGCTGTGTTCCCCACCTTCCAGCCCTGTCCATATGACTTGTAAGAGAAAACAGTCTTGGCTTGAGAGGTCTGCTGTGCAGAGAGATCTCTCCTCAAATGCTCAGGATGATGGCTAAACAGTCAGAAGAGTAGCAACTTCATCTTAAGTTGTCATATCTGAAAGACAAAGAAGCCATGTTTTTTAGCAATTACAGATTGCTTAGAAATATATTCTGGGTTTGCCGTAACATGAATTTTCAATCATATAGGCAACATTTTGAGCAGCATTTCCCCACTTTTATTTGATGCATCAACTACAATGGATACGATTTTACATTTCCTTTTAATTGTTATTCTTAAATGAGTTTAAGTTATTACCTAGCTTTATTAGTAATGAATATGAAATATTAGTAGCTTGCAACATGCAATTTTTTCTTTCCTGAGTCAGTTGTGAGTAACTGCAAGTCAATAGGAATAATTCTATTCAGTTTATAAGACAGTGCAGCACCTGACCAAGTCATGGAGAAGCCCTTTTGAGAAGGAGTTCCCTGTCTGCCTGGCACTTCTTTTATTGTTCTCTTAACACAGATCTGTTGTATTTGCATGAATGAACATTTTAGCCCTACATCAGTCTGACTCTTAAAGCATCTTCTATGTTTATCAGCAGAATAAAGTAAGCTAATCCATGATTATGCTGCTGTTTATTCTCTGCTCTCTACTAGGCTGGTACCAGGTCAGCTACTTTAAATGAACCATAACACTCTGTATTCCTCTGAGGATTACAAAATGTTTCTCTAAAGAAAATTTGAACTACATAATAAAAAATCAGCTCATATCTAAAGCTCTTTCCACCACCAACTCTAATAGTTGAGCACTGTACAAAAATTAAGCTACTGAATTAATTCCTAGAATTTCTCTCTTCTCTGAAGATGAAAACAAAAAGAGAAAAATGTAAAACCTATGTATTTCATATAAAGATTGTGCCTCTTTCTGTCTGAACCATGCTATTCTTTAACCTCGGGATATTTTATTACTTGGTCTTTAAACTTTCATGTCAAATTTAGTGCCACCAATACATATAGTCTTATTGAAATAAGGGCATGGCAAGCATCTCAACTCTATTACTTCTTTGCCATAATATAATAATGTTGAGAGCCATTGAGCTAGGCATCACAGTGTAATAGTACACTATGGTGCCTATTATACTTGTAGTATAATATCCCAGAGATGATACATATGGACTTGTACCTCACAGTAAGTTATTGTAAAATTATGGGTAAATGACAGTGTTTTGTGAGACATTGCACATTCAAACACACTAAATGTTCAGTGTGGCATTTACTTTGAAGTGTGATGGAAGATTTTTTTTCTAATTTCACAAATGATCACACAATTGCACATTAGATTCAGAAACACCTGTTTTGTCATCTCCATGCACTGAATTAATGTTCAAATCTATAAACACCTCAATGCAAGATTAATAAACATAAATCTACTTTATAGTATTGTATATATCATTATCTAAATTAATATATTGAGGGGTCCTTTGTGACTTTCAAGAAAAAATGGAATGAAGTTTAAAAGAATGCTTATGCAGCTATTCCAAAGAATCAAACAAAAAATGAAGGTACATCAGATGCCATTATATTTAATCATTCACAGATCAAGGGAGCATAATGGGGAACATTTACAGAGTGTTTGGGAAGTGTTCTATAAATGGGGATGGCCTGACTTCTGGTTGAGAGCCTGGAAGAATTCCAATTTCAAGCTCTCCTTGATATATAAGTACAGAATTCTGTTCAGTGTCTACTTGTTTTTCCATGTGTTAAATTAATTAAGTTTAGCTGAAAGCTGCCTTGGTACATAGTTTAAGTTTGGAGTGGAGGCTGTCCCTGTGTAGTGAACAGACTGTAACCTACTCTTAGAACAAGAAGCTGAGTCTCAGCCAATCACATCTTCAGTCAATTGCAGTCAGCCAACTGTTCAAACCTGGTTTAAATAAGACAACTGCCAAGTTTAACAAGTCCAGCTGTCTTTGCACCTCACTTCCATTTTCTGTATGTCACTTCTGTTTTCTGTTAGTAAGTGTTACCCAGCAATGTGACAGCTCTGGAGTCATTCTGGATCTATTCTGGTTCTGGGTCTGTCTGATTTTCAAATCCTTCCCCGCTCCACTGAACTCTGTTGAATTTAAAGTATCTCCAGTTTTATTTTTAATAAAACTTAGAAAGCTTCGTGGAACAAAACAAACCAAAAACAAAACTCCAGTCACTGCTCAAGGCACTTTGCATATAGGATGTAAGGAAGCTGTGACTAGTACCTTTTAACTTATTGTGGGAGAGAAGAAAAAAGATAACCGTGCTTGCTGGGAAGACTGCCTACTGGATCACTCAGGAACTAACGGCTTGGCTCTTGTCTTGGGACCTAAAGGGATACTCAGACAAATGGAAAAGAAAAGCATATGCTTCTTATATGTTGGGATAGGCGCCAGGTATAATATAAGGAAAAGGAGCACTTTCAGGAAGTGCTAGTGTAACCCCTGCTGCATTTTCTCTTTGGACTTGTGTATACCCATGGGTAAGACATAAGAATTGCCTTGATTAAAACTGACTTACATTAACAATGCAGTGCTTTCAGCATATGACATGTGCAGGCTCTGACACAGTTATTGCTCATGAATGTTCACCAGTGTCCCTTTGGGCCCTTGGAAGATGAACACTTATGATAGTAGTACATACTGGGATTTAATAAAAGAAAGAAAATATGACACTAGTCTTTTCTAACATCGCCTAGCTGATTAATCCCTATTTTCCTTCACTTCTTCTGTATTATTCTCTTTTCTCTTCCCATTCCAAATCCCTATTAAATATTTTAATCATGGGCACATTGTCTTTTTGTCAGTCCCATTAATTTTTGAGATATCCTTTTTGTCTTTATTTGATCAGGTTCTAAATAGGTGATCACATTAGCAGGATTTTATGCAGTAAAACCACACAGAATTTTAATCCACACAAATTAAATCAAAGTAAAGTTGATATAATTAACTGGGTCAAATGATTTATCCTTTCATTGTTGTCTTTCTTCCAAGGATATAGCTTAGTGTCTTCAACACCCTTTGACTTATCTTTTTAATAGAAACACTGATGTCAAGCACTATGTAACAGAGCTTCTTCTCAAGGGAAGGGTCAAAGGGCTCCTATTGCAGTCCAAAATAAAACAATGAGGTTGGGGGGAAGGAGTAAAAGAGAAAGGTAATGAAAAATTTTTGAGAGATTATGTCGTATTCTTGAGACAAAAGAGAGAGAATATGTAGTCATATAGCCACAGAGCCTTGAATTTACAATGCAATTTTTAAATCTGGGTTTTATCATTCTGATTTTCCTACTTAGCTAGAGTTATAGGACCAACTGAGCAATGAGAAGTTTATACTTTTTAAAACTAATTGTTACACTAACATATCTACTATACTCTAACGACCACTGGTACTATCATATACTTCAAATGTAGAATTTGTCCAGTCATGACAGAGAAGTAGTAGTGAAAGAACAAAAGATGTGGGCTGAGGATATAGCCCAGTTGGTAGAGGGCTTGCCTTGCAAGCACAAAGCCCTGGGTTCAATTTTTTTTTTTTTTGCAAAACAAACAAACAAAAAGAACAAAAGACATATGAATGACTTGAAGAAATAAATACAGAAGCTTTGTGTGCTAAGTCTTGCTCCTTTCACATGCCTTTTCATTTAATCCACAGCTCTTTTTTGAAGCATGTCTCAACATCTCCCTGTTTTATAGAATAGAAGTCTATGGCTCAGCTTGGTCCATGCTTTCCTACGTCTCATGCTCATAGGGAAAGAGGTCATTTAGAAGCAGACATCTAACTTCAGGTCCACTGTCCTCACTGCATCCTCTTCTGTGCAGTAGCCAAGGTGGATCATGAACAATACTAAGTACAGACTAGTTTATACACCAGAAAGTTTCTGCTGTAGGCTCTTGGGGTTGTTTTAAAGGAAGAAGCACTGGTTTCACCTAAATTGTCTGCACCTTTGTTGTCTCTTCTCAAAACCAGCTTCATTTAGGTGCAACATCTGTAGAACTGAAACAGCACTTTATTCTATGAACATGATGTTTTTGAAGTGCTGTCAGAAGTGTCTTTGCTAAATATATATATTATGTGAATTTGTTTTAAGATCACTGGTTTTTTAATAGTATTAAGAGCCTGATAAACTATATGACATATATTTTTATTTTACACATAAATATGCCCTACGTTGGAGCAGATAGAATGAAGTGCACCATGGTCACCAGGGCTATTTAATCAGCAAAGCCAGAGTCAGAAGAAGGAGAGAAAGAACTCGTACAAAATTTGAAGAAGGAATAAAAAAGAATTCAAGGAAAAAGAGTGATAATTTTAAGTTTAAATTTTTATAGGCAGTTTTAAGGAAAAAGGTGAGGGATGTCAATGTGGTGTCTCAGTTGAACTATGGCTTTGTTCCAATGGAAACTGCCTCAGAAGTCCTGGGAAGAACAAAGCAACCATACGTAAAAATACTGTAATGCAATCATATGTAAAATTATGTAAAAATACTGTCATGAGATATATCTTGCAGCAGAATGGGAGAATGGAATAATTCATTTCTAGGTTTCATAAACATTAAAAAAACCTCTTGATGCGCAAAAGAGACAAGGAAATTTTGAATTTCTTTCCCTTTTTCTTTTGGTCATGGAGCTTGAACACAGGGGTGCTCTATCACTGAGCTACATCCCCAGGTCTTTTTTCATTTTTTGTTTTGAGACAGTCTCCCTAAATTGCTAAGATTGACCTCAACCCCGTGATCCTCCTACCTCAGGCACCAGAGTTACTAGGATTCCAGGGGTGCTAAGACATAGGGACATTTTTAGTTCAGAAAATCATTCATAGTTGGCTTGTGTGTGTGTGCATGTGTGCATGTGTGTGTGTGTGTGAGTGAAGAAAATAAAGAGAGCAATGCTAAAGTGTGTTCAATGATAATTTAAAAGGAATTTTATAGGATATTAAAATAATTTAAAATGATTGTTATTTAGCCATATTTCCACATTAGGGATATATAAATATATGTCTGGTCTGTCAGTATGTATTATGATATTAGCTTGTAATTTACTAATGTAAAGACTGCTTCAATTGAGAATTTAATTAAATATATAGAGAGAATATGAAATAAAAACAGGCCTAAAAGATTAAGAAATATATTAAATAATACTTTAAGTATAAAACCACTTTGACATTTCATTTTTGTATACTATATGCAACAAATATATTTAACCCATTAAAATATGAGCTAAATTTAAGAAATGAGATACAATGCAGAATAGCTATAATAAGGTATTGATTGCATTTTAAATTGATGAGGAATTACAATATTTTAATTATCTCAAACTACAATTATCTTTAAGATAATTGTTATAACTCTTTTTCCAAAGCTTTAATTTTGGAAACCTTTCAGGGATACTTACATATTTCATAGGCATGCTAAATAATATTATCTAGGTAATTACAGAAAATAATTATGTAACTGGTAATCTGTATCAATTTTATATTTTGTTTCCTTCTTATCCCTCTGTAAATCTGCCTGAAAGTTTGAATCAGATGAAACAATTATCATGGATAATGTATGTTTTAAGCATAATACAAAATTATAATAGAAGCTGATTTTAAGAGTTACTATACATATATGGTTCATAATGTTTTTTCCTCCTCTCTAAAATCAGACATCTTCAATACCTTTGCCTTCTCATAGTCTTCTATTCCTATAATATGTTCCAGAGCCATCATATTATTGTAAGTCTGGATATAAAAAGCATCCAAGTTTTTTCTCCCCAAATAATATCTGTGAACAATTGGAATAATTCATTATTCCCCTACTTTTTTTAAATAGAGAAAAGGACTACATATTAACTAAAGCTTTCAGTTCCAGTTACAAATAAATGAATATTAAAGTATTATACTTCAAGACTCCTGGAAGTACTGGTACTAAGCTAACCCATACCTGACCACATTTTTTAGAAAACTGAATCTGAACATGTAAAAAAAACCTAAATATTTATAATCATGTGTACTCCATTCTTTATCTTTTTTTAGATCATCCTTATAGAATATCCTTATCACTAACCTCTTAATTTCAAGAACATACGTTAATAAACACTTTTTGAATGGAATGTTGTAAACTGTCTTGTAGCTCTATTGTGCAACATGAAACTATAATTAATAACAATTTATTGTATTCTTGAAAATTTCTGAAAGTATATTTTAGTTGTAGCTACCAAATATAAATTATATGAGGTAGTACATATGCTAATTAGCTTGCTTTAGCCATTTTGAATGTATAAAATTTTCAAAATATCATGTTACCCAATATAAACATAAACATTTTTTGTCAATTAAAAATACAAAAATAAAGAAGTCCTTTGAAAGAAACAACATGCATTATTATCTTTTTATATTCAGCTCATTGCAAGGTGCCTGAACTGAGCTTAAAAATAGTTGTTGAATGATTGATTGTGAAATCATTACTTTAATGAGTTAAAAATTTATTTTCCCTTCTCTGAAAACTCTCTAAATTCTGGTATGGTATTTTTTTGTATGAAGAGCCTTGGGACCTTTAAGATAGACAACTCAACTCCTCTTATGACTATAGATATCTGTGCAATTTTGTCTTTCAGCAGTTCAGGAACCTCTCCAGGCCAAGACTGCTAATGTTCTGCATTCTCAGGTTCTGGTAGGGTATTTTGTTATTTGTTGTTACCTTCAGATCCTACCACTCTGTCTAGTACAGTTTGATTCTTTATTCTAGTTCCTGCATCTTAGATCACCCTTCAGTCAGACCCATATCTATTTCTAAGGTCTTCTTTTGATAAAAATACATTTTTTCTGTATACCCATTCACTTTAATTTTCTAAGCATCTTACACATTGAACTTTGACAATGTGATCCCTTTTAGAAAACACACTTACTCAAACTGTACCTCAAAAAAGGTATTTTGCCCCTGATTTTCAAAAAACGTATAGATAGAAATTTGAAAAGTTAAAGAACTAATAAATAGTTTGAATCTCTTTTTTAAAGGAGCAGTTTAAAACACATAACTGCATATATTTATTGACATAAAAATGTATACATTTTAGAGCTAGTTACCACATTTTTGAAAAAAAAAAAACTTTGAAAGAGAATAGCAGAGGGATAATGGTAAACGTCATCCAGAGATCATCTGCCTACATTGATAGCATTTTGAATTGCTAGTCATGCACCATCTACATTCACTAGAACTAAGAGATCCTGATACCAGTTTTTTAATCATAAGAAACATTAAACAGTGCAGAAAAGTAAAGAGTTACCTGTGTCACCCTCCCCATACTCCAGGTAAAGAGATGATCTACCAGATTGCATGGCCAGAAGTACCAGAACATGAAAGGAGTGAAAAGTGGCACCCAGATCGTGCAAGATCTCCACCTGTTGCAGAACACACATAAATATTCTTCTCCTTTATTAGTATCCCTCTCTCTCTCTCCCTCATTATTCCTATCCCCTACCAATAATCCTCCTCCAATCCCCTGAAGTTGAGAAGCTACTTTATGAGTAAAGCTTCCTCCTCTCCATTCTTTGGCCATTGAATAAAGCCTCTCTTTCTTCCCAACACCCATCCTTTGGACATTAGCCTCTAAATATGGACTCAGTGACAAAGGAACTCCCTTACCAACATTACCCCAATCTTTGACAGCATAACATGCATCAAGACCCCATTCACTCAGAGCAGAACAAGGACATCATCCTAAGATTCTGCCTTGGAATTCAGTGACATCCTGATGAAACCAACATTGGGCAGATCCTACTGGCTCCCATCTCCAGAGGGCTCAGTAATAGATCCTCTGTAACACTCCTAGTGTCAGGTGCAAACAAACACTCACAACTTGTTAGATTTATATTCCAGCAGCATTAATCTGTGACTATTGAAGTAGACTTGGGTAGTAAGTCTGCAACAAATACAGGCAACCCATAACAGTGTTCGTCTTGGTCCTACCTGAGTACTCTTCTCATGTTGGCGGGCAATAGATTAAGGTTGTGATACAGCCTTGTAGTATTGATTACCACAGGCATGACATATGATCTTGGGTGTGGTTCATGCATTAAAACTCTGCCCATAGCCAGGCAGAATCCCACAGCGCCTGACGGTATCTGACTGTGAAGGGGAGGTCTGGGTCTGACCCAGTCCCAGAGAAAGACTTCTGGGATTAGAGCACCATTCTTGGTACTCCACTGATGCTGTACAATACAAACCTGAATTGGGATTGCCTTCTAGTGCTGAAAGAGTGACAGCATACCAACAGTTGACTTGCAGCACACCTGCATTTAAGTCACCATCTAGCTGAAATAACAGAAGTGATTACAGATCCAAAGAAAATAAGCAGTTTGCTTAGAATTTCTGGAAATTCTAAGGCACAAATCACGCCAGAGTATGAAAATTGAAATGAATATGTAATTCTTAAATACTCATATTTCATTGTATACCAAACATTAAAAGCCTTCAGAAAACCATGATCTCACCTATTGGTTCAAATTAGGTGGCAGAAACTGCCTGGATAGTAACCAGTATGGGTTTCTCTCAGGGAATTTAAAACAGCTGCTTTCAGGAAACTTAAATAAGGTTGAGGAAAACAGAGAAATGATTCAATCTTCCAATACAATCATTTGCCATAAAAAGAAATTCTAAGAGATGAAGTTTTTTAGATTCCATGTGTGAGTGAGATCATGCAATATTGTCTTTTGGTGGCTGACTTATTTCTGTTATCATGACTTCTATTCCCATCCGTATTATTGCCTTGTATCTTATTGTATGAGCAATAAAATAGAATAATATTGAAATGTATAATATTTTCAGGATATTACTCAACAGGCTTTTACTTAGTAAAGGTTTGCCTACATCTAAATATATGCTGAAAGCTGCAAAATCATCTTTATCAACATGAATTTGATTATTCCACAACATACACTTGTATCAAAACATCACGTTGCAGTCAGGCGCAGTAGCACACCCCTGTAATCCTAGCGGCTTGGGAGGCTGAGGCAAGAGAATCGGTAGTTTGAGGCCAACCTCAGCAACTTAACAAGCCCTAAGCAACTCAGTTAGACCCTGTCTCTAAATAAAATTTTAAAAAGGCTGGGGATATGGTTCAGTGGTTAAGTATTCCTGAGTCCAATCCCCAGTACCACTCTTGCAAGAAATGTTGTATCGCATAAATATACACAATTATTATTTGTTAATTCCAAACAAAATAAAAATTTTTACAAGAAAATGTCAGCACCTTTCAAAAGTTTCTTATTGTCAGATTTTAAAAAGCAATGTGAATTTTCTTATAAGTGAACAAATTAAAAATGTGAAAGTGAAAAATATGAATTTTATATAAAAATGAGAATATATAAAAAGAATGGTAACTGAGTTTTCATTGGAGGCCCAGGGCATAAAATTGTGTAATTTTCAAAATTTTTTCTTCATGTTACTCATCTTATGATAGCTATTATCAGGATAATAATGTTTCCATTTGCATTTTGCAGCTGTGATATATTAAAAAATTATTAATTCATTATCTTAGTGCTTTTATGGTGACCACAGAAAGGACAAGACAAAGACAAATAACTAATTTATCATACATAAGTAGAGCCTTCCTATTATTACCTAATGTATGCTTATAGTTTGGTTATATCTTCACAAATGCAAGATTGATTACTGAGCACCTTGAAAGAGAATCTACAAGCTATGTAGTTCATATTTCACTGTAAATTCTGGGAGACTTCTGATTGTATTTCCTCTCTTTCAAAAATCCAAAGAACACTTCAATAGTGTAAATCTCTCTCTTAGATTAAAATTTTGTTAGCTCTAGTAAATTGGTACCTTCTGTCACTGCTAAGTGCTGACTTTATTTTTATGATATATGAGATTCGTTATACCAAGGGCACAGCAGAGGAAGCCAAAGCAAGTCTAAAAATGGTGTAATTATTACTGAAAGGCAGACCCCAGATTCCAGCAGTCTGGTGCACAAATTGCCTCTCTAGGAGCACGGTCTCTATTAAGAACTAGAACATCATGTGGAAACAGCACATTAAAGCATTTCACACAGTTTAACCAGAAGCTTTTAACCAAAGGTATATCCTCATGACTTAACACCAATTTCTATGGGGAAGAGGAAAAGGGAAGAAGTGAAGATTTTTTCAAGAAAGGTAAGATAAGGGAAGAGGAGAAATGAAGAAAGAAGGACATTATGTTACCTATCATAACTGTGGAATTTTGAAGTTAAGTGGAATTGCAAAGGCAATTGAATCTAAATCTGACCTAAAAAATGAAATAAAAATCTAATTTTCAACAAAAGAAACATTTGGTAGAACAAAACACTGAAAGTTAAGTTGAAAAATCTCATTTGGTGTTTGTGAGCACATAGGGATGTCATTCAAGCTTTTCAAGTCTGCTCTTGTCATCTCTATAATATGAAATGAAATAAGCATAGAGAAGCCACTCAATGTGTGTGCAAACTTCAAAGAACGACCAAAATATGTTATTTTATTGTGTTTTATTTGTATCTAAACTCAATAAATTACAATTGGAGTATCAACTAAAAGTTTAGATAGTAAAAGAAGATTTATTATGTTTTTAGAAAAGAAAATAAAGTAGAAAAGATAGTATCCAGGCAGAATTAATATTGTTAAAATGATCACACTACCAAAAGTGTCATACAGATTCAATGCAATTCCTATTAAAATTTCAATGACATTTTTCATAGAAATAGAAAAAGCAATCATGAAATTCATGCAGAAAAATAAGAGACTCAGAATAGACAAAGCAATCCTTAGCAAGAAGAGTGAAGCAGGAGGCATCACAATATCAGACTTCAAACTATACTACAGAACTATAGTAACAAAAACAGCATGGTGTGGGCACCAAAATGGTACAAAATAGAACATAGAGCTAAACACACATAAATACAATTATCTCATACTAGACAAAAGTGCCAAAAACATACATTGGAGAGAAGTTAGCCTTCCAGTGCTAGGAAAACTGGAAATCCACATGTAACAAAATTAAATTAAACCTCTATCTCTCACCCTGCACAAAAATTAACTCAAAGTGAATCAAAGACTTAGGCACTAGGACAGAGACCCTGCACCTAATAGAAGGAAAAGAAGGCCCAAATTTTCATCATGTCAGCTTAGAACCTGAAGTCCTTAACAAGACTCCTAAAGCACAAGAAGTAAAATTAAGAATCAATAAATGGGATGGATTCATGCTAAAAAGCTTCTCAGCAAAGGAAACAATCAATAATGTGTAGAGAGAATCTAAAGAATGGAAGAAAATCTTTACCATATGCACCTCAGATAGAGCACTAATCTCCAGGATATTTAAAGAACTCAGAAAAGTTAACACCAAAGAAATAAATAACTCAATCAATAAGTGGGTCAAGAAACTGAACAGACACTTCAGAGAAGAAGAAATGCAATCAGGTTAACAAATTAATGAAAAAAATATTCATCATCTCCATCAATTAGAGAAATGCAAATCAAAACTAAGATTTCATCTCATTCTAGTTAGAATGGCAATTATCAACAGTACCAGCAATAATAAGTGAGGATGTGGGGAAAAAGGCACACTCATATATTGTTGGTGGGACTGCAGACTGCTGCAACCACTTTGGAGTGTGGAGATTCCTCAGAAAATCTAGAATAGAACCACCTTTTGACGCAGCTATCCCACTCCTCAGTTTACACAGAAAGGACTTAAAATCAGCACACTACAGTGGTGCAACCACAACAATGTTCATAGTAGCTCAATTCCCAATAACTAAACTATGGAACTAACCTAGATGCTCTTCAATAGATGAATAAAAAAAAAATGCAGTATCTAAACACATAGAATATTACTCAACCTTAAAAAAGAATGAAATTATAGCATTTTCAGGTAAATGGATAGAAATGGAGAATGTGATGGTAAGTGAAATAAACCAATCTGGAAAAACCAAATGCCAAATGTTTTCTCTGATAAACGGATGCTGATCCATAGTGCAGGTGCAAGGTAGGGAAGAGTGAAGGAACTTTGGATTATACAGAGGGGATTGAGGCGAGGGTGGAGGCAGTAGGGATGGGAAGGCGGTAGAATGAGACAGACATTATTACCCTATATACATACATGACTAGACTACTGGTATTACTTAGCACTATGTAGCCAGAGTAATGAGAAGTTATGCTCCATTTGAATACAGTGTGTCAAAACACATTCAACTCTCATGTAAACCAATAAGAACAATATTTTTTTTTACAAAAAGATATTATCCAAAGAGAGGAAAGGCTTTACTTTATAATCATTCAAGAAAAGTAAATTGAGTTATGAAAACAATGAGCTATTTAATCCAAAGACAAAGCTATGTGATTAGTGGAAATAACTTATTCACAGTGAAAGTAAATGAAAGAGAAATTGTTACATTTTAAGATTGAAGGTACAAAATGTTTTACCTGCTGCAAGTAAACAGCCAGAACTTTGTTCAACATTGAAAGCAAACTAGAATCATTCAACAACTTGAAATAAGTTTCTTTGAAAGTATTACTTATGATGTGTAAATGCACATTCATAAACAAGCAGTTTATACAAAATACAAGATCAAAGAAATAATATTCACAGGAACAAGGTAAATTGTTGAAAAATTGACCAGCCACTTCAGATCATTTGAGCCAAAGGAGTACTGAGTCTTGGCATGGCAAAGGATAGGCAGTGAAAGGATGCTGATTCAAGTAATAAATAAAGCCAGAAAAAGACTCATTCTTAAGACTGTGAGGTCACTCATAGAGCTGGAGACAGGACTAAGGTATGCAAAAATATTTGGTTGAGACAGTTTTTATTCACTTTCACTTTTACAAGCTAACACATATAAGAGAGCTATGATGTATATACAGACCCTGTGTTAGTCACATTTTGATCACTATAACAGAATATTGAGATAATTAACATAAATAGAAAAGTTCATTTTGGCTCATTATTTCAGAGGTTCAATGGGCTCCATTGCTTTGAGCCTGTGATGAGATAATACCTCATGGCAGGAGTTTGTGACTGAGTTAAACTACTCTCCTCATCATCAGAAGGCAGAAGAGAGACATAGGAAGGGTCCAGGGTCTCACAGTCCCTGTTGAGGGTAAAACTACAATAAACAGAGGACTGTCCACTAGGCCCTAACTTCCTTAAGTTCTATCACCTTCCAAAAGCACCACCCTGGAGACCAAGTCTTTAACATATAGGCATTTGAGGACATATAACATCCAAACTATAGTAGCCCCTATATGAATTAGGATTTATAGATCTCATGTCTGTGGTTTTCTAGTTTGGTTGGAGCCCCATTTTGGTTGGAGCCCTTTATGGTGCTTGCTTTTAGCACAGTTCACTGATAAAAGATATCTAGGATCTGATTCTGTGCTTCTGGTGGTACAAACAGTAGAAAGTACAGAAACTCTTACTATATTCTAACTTGATTTTCATCTAAACTCTTCTATTTGAGTTATAAAAATTAATCATATATGGGACTAGCAGACCATGAGAGACTTTCATTTCTGGGGTAGTATTGCGAAGTGG
This sequence comes from Glaucomys volans, assembly GCA_020662805.1. NCBI lineage: Eukaryota > Metazoa > Chordata > Mammalia > Rodentia > Sciuridae > Glaucomys > Glaucomys volans. The sequence continues at coordinate 336,877 of JAJEJO010004927.1, forward strand.
ATAAACATTTTCATCCATATTTTTGGCTAACATTTCTTTAAGATAAAGTCCTAAAGTTAATATTACTGAATCAATGGGTACACATATCATTTGGCTGTATATTCACAAATATTTCTTCACTGAGGTACAACTATTCTGTTTACACACCAGCAATATATTTTAAGTGTATTTCTGGTCTTGCCAACAGAATATAATATTAAATTTTGGAACGACATAATCATTACATACTACATAATCATTGATTGACCTCAATATTTTCCCTATTTACCACTAAATTTTGAATAAGAACTTAGGCAAATCATAAACAAGAAGTAGTAATTCCATGTGGTTTTCCTCAAAGTAGTTTAAGTAGTATTTGCCTTGTTGTGAGTGTGCTAGAGCATTTTCCCATTTGCTAGAAGTAGTTTGCAATTTTTTCTGTAAATTTTATTTTCATATTTCTTGCATATTTTAATGAATTTGTTATACTTTCCATTCTTTGTAAAATCTTTTAAATTTATTCTAATTAGTTTTACATGACAGTGGAATGCCTTTATACATTTTGATAAATCATACATAAAGGGAGTATAATTTCTCATTTGTCTGTTTTTCCCCCACTGATTAGAAATACTGAAATTACCTTGCATTCTATTTTCATATGCAATAGGTTTTATATCTAGATTTCCAGTCTGTCTCACTCATTCCACAAGCTTTGACAAATGTTTAAAGTTCTGCAACCTCTACTATAACCAAGATACAAAATTGCTCTTTGAACTCAAACGTCTATGCTTCATTGAAATCCAGTCCTCCCCAGGTTCCCAGGCTCTAAAATTCGTTGCTTTTGTCTTTATCAGAAAGCTCATATACATAGAATTATATGCAGTCTGTGACCTATTTAATCTGGCTTATTTAATGTAGCATGAAGTTTTCCTTGTGAAAATCCAAAGAAAACATACATTGCAATCCAGAGCACACATGCCCACAGCACAGAGGACAAGACGAGGATTGTGTTGGGGCAGAGGAAGCACTTTATTATGAAGGAAAGTTCATCTATCACTTTGGTATACAAGTGAAGTGGGAGCTCTGATTGGAGAGCATGAGCAGTCACTGTAAAGAGCCAGTCTCAAGGTTGTAGCATTTATGTTGAAAGTGTGTAAAAAGAAAATACATTGTCTTCTAAAAAGACAGGCTATTTTTCTGCATTGACCTAGTTGGGCAGTTCCTGGAATGTGCATTTGTGACTGGAGCATTTCCCATGGTCTCTCAGCTCTATTTTAGATGATTTTGACAAGAACATTTTTATTTGGAAGCTCAATTTCCACACCTCTATGTCATGGCAAATTTCTACTGTTTTGTTAATTTTTTGCTTTATATTCAATTTATTAGCTACAGTTTCTCTTTTAGTTGCCATCTTTTTTTTTTTTTTGGAGTGGGGGTACTGGGGTTGAGCCCAGGGGCATTCAACCACTGAGCCACATCCCCAGCCCTATTTTATATTTTATTTAGAGACAGGGTCTCATGGAGTTGCTTAGCATCACACTTTTGCTGAGACTGGCTTTGAACTCGCAATCTCCCACCTCAGCCTCCTAAGCCACTGGGATTATAGGTCTGCACCACCGCACCGATGCCATCTTTTCTAATTATTGTCCTAACCTTACCCTATCTGTCTTTGGGGCATATCTGAGAGGTGTGTATACATTGCTGTTGTTGGCACATGCCACTGGGTCTGTCTCAATGTTGGAGTTTTAAAACAGCAGGAATTCTGCCGGGCTCAAATCCAGCCCAACCACTTATAGTCTGTATAAGTATAGTTTAAAGTTTTTTTTTCAAGTTTTTCTTTATAAAATAGGAGTTAGGATTATATTGCCATATGACTGTCCTACATATTTACTAATTATATCACATCAAATTTTATACGTGTTAATATTGACATTGATAAGTGAATGGTAGGAAAAATGCTTTGAAGACAGGATTTTAGCTACTTTATTATTGCCTTTCCGTATGTCAAAAAAATTTCAAATATTTTATACTGAAGACATTTTATTACTCCAATCAATATTGACATAATAAAGTCTTTGAAAGGTCTAAGCGCAACCAGTCTTATTGGTCTTTATTGGCAAAAGATTAAAATGTGTATAAATAATAAATGTTTCCTCATAAACTGAAAGCACCAATATCTATCTTTTGTTTTTCTCAAACTCAGACTTTTTGAACATTGATGTTCAGCCTGAATCAATGTAGCTGGAGATTATCTTATTTTGGATGAGGGAGAGATGTGGCTAGTGACATCACTATTTTTGCACTGCATTCTCTGACATCACATAAATTTGTGCAATCAGTTCAATTTAAAATCATTCTAAAAGTCAAACCAAGTTTTCAAGAGCAGTATCTGTTTATTTAGTTTTATTTTTTGGACTGCTGCGAATTGAACCTAGGTCTTCATGAATGCCAGGCAAGCACTCTACCATTGAGCCAATCCCCAGCTCAAGTAAGAACTATTTATAATTGAACTTTATAAAGTAAACAAATTTAAGGCAGAAAGAAATAGCATGTAGAGAAAATGTTTTGCTCTGTTAAATCCAAGACTTCTGAGCTTTAATTTTGCAAAAATCACTGATGTTGTTAAAGATGATAAACTCAATTTGAGACAGCTCATAGGGTCAGGCACCTATAGTCCCAGTACTTACAGGGCTGAGGCAGGATGATCACTTGAACCCAGGACTCTAGGACCAGCTAGGCCACAATACAAGATCCTTTCTCAAAACAAAACAAAACAAAACAAAAAAAACAAAATAAAAACAATCTCAGGAAAGGTGTCATTTCAGTAACATTTAGGGAACTATGAATATTTTGCTTTTAAAGCTATTATCATGGGAAAATGAGATGATTTTCAGAAGAGTGGCTAGTAATCATCCTATTAAGAATTAGATGATAAATGTAAATCATTTTTCAATTTATTTTTGCTGAAAAATAATTGATTGAACATTTAATCAGAACAATATTCAATCATTACTTTGATTTATACAAACACACAGAGAGACTGAGAAGTGACTATTTCTAACTAACCTTTGTTGGAAGCATTCTATACAAACAATTATAGTGCTCATATCTTATACAGTACTGTGTTTCTTTGAATAATAAACTATAGTTTTTATACTGGAAATAAAGACAATGTATCATTACAAAAAATAAAACCCACGAATTTACAAAATGAACATTCTGTCCTCCAGATGGTATGTTATTATTTTACAAATATGGTTTTATCCCTGGCAAATAATTTTAGTTTTTTCACCAGTGGGAAACATTTATTAGTTTCAAGTGCTCAGCAACATGAAAGTGACAGTTATGATAGTGGGAAAATAAGCTATGGTTACATTATTTTAATTAATTTACTATGATTATAGTGTTATTTTAATGTCTTTGGCACAAATTATTACAAAATTCAGAATTTTTTATATAACTTGTAGGAAAAAATCAAACACATAAATATTTATTATTAATGATGCATTTGAAATTCAATTCTGCCTTCTCTATTTCTAAGGTTTCTTATCATTTTCTCACTTCAATGTTAATCTGATAATATTAAATCTTTGTTTTAATGAAGCCTACAGTTAATTTAATTAAACACACAGTTTTATTTAAGGGTTACAGCTGACTTTCACTTACTTATGGTATTTGATTTGGGCCAATTTGGTCTTAATTAGCAATTTTAAATTCTACCTCAAATCACGACATTATGTGGTATTAAAATTCCACCCTAAATCATGTTATTGAGATTACACAAAAAAGTATAATTGTGTAAACATATGTACACAAATTTTATTTATGTATATTTGCAGATTATACTGATTTCTCAGGTTATATAACTATCCAGAGTATTTTATTTTGCTCACTAAAATTTTGTTTGCTCTATATACTGATTAAAACTAAAAATGCACTTTTTACCATATCTAGCAAATATTCCTGGAAATGTTGTTAGCAGAGTGAGATTCAGAGAAATTAACATATGGATAATAAAGGGTGAGAAGTTGAGGCACTAGCCACACCCCAAAGAAGAATTTGATAAGTCACTCAGATTTATAAAACCCTATGAATGCAAAGCTGCTTTTTCTCATTCGTCAACATACTAAAGTTTCCACATCTCTTCTTTATTTTCTTGCATTAAAGGGTGTCAATTCCTGTCTGTTCTCACAGGCATATTATTATGGAAGAAAGATGATAACATCACGTTATCTGCAGTTGCTCTACGAAACAAAATAACAAGATTCATGCCTTTTAGCGAGAGTATTTTTAGTCTTGTATTTCCTTAATGTCATTCCAAATATTTGGAAATTATATAATAATTTATGTAAACCTAGGTAATTGAAATTCTGCTCTCACTTTCATCATTGACATTCAATTGATATGAAATGTCATCCTATTGAAAACTAGCTATAGGAATGAAGCTATTTGAAAATATCTCTGTGATAAATTCTAGGTAAAAAGTGGAAGACACATTTTTATTTCTACTTATAATCTCTCTCTAAAATATAATCCATTTTTACCCAATAATTCCCTGATTAGTGTAACATTTTTCAATGACTTATGTAACAGTAACCTGAAAATAAATTTGGAAGAAAGCTTGAGCTCATGTCTTTCTATAAAAAAAGATTCATGGCATTGTCCAAGTGTAAGAACCTAATATATAAAAGTACAAATTCGCCGGGCGCGGTGGCGCACGCCTGTAATCCCAGCACTTGGGAGGCTGAGGCAGGAGGATCTCGAGTTCAAAGCCAGCCTCAGCAATTTAGCGAGGCCCTAAACAACTCAGTGAGACCCTGTCTCTAAATAAAATACAAAATAGGGCTGGGGATGTGGCT
>JAJEJO010004927.1:341814-412015 GCA_020662805.1 Glaucomys volans
GCGGGCGCGGTGGCGCACGCCTGTAATCCCAGCACTTGGGAGGCTGAGGCAGGAGGATCTCGAGTTCAAAGCCAGCCTCAGCAATTTAGCGAGGCCCTAAACAACTCAGTGAGACCCTGTCTCTAAATAAAATACAAAATAGGGCTGGGGATGTGGCTCAGTGGTGGGGTGCCCCTGGGTTCAATCCCTGGTTCCAAAAAAATAAATAAATAAAAGTACAAATTCTAGGGTTGCTTTTAAGACAAACTGGAGGAAATTTAGATTGGAGCAGAAAATATTTAAGTAATCAAAATTATATAGGAACAATCATAATGAAACAAACATCAGTTGATAGTGATGCCCTAAAACAAAAACAGTAATTTCAAGTGATACTGAGAAAACCTATCAACAGGATTCAATGATCTGTTTGATGTAAGGTGAACTAATGAAATAGAAATCTAGTTTCTCTAGATTTTCTAAATAAGTGATCCAGAGAATAATGATATGAAAAATACATAGAAGGTATTTGGAGGGGGGAGTGTATTGAGAAATGAACTCTGGGATACTTTACCACTCAGCTACATTCCCAGTCCTTTTTTTTTTTAAATTTTGAGACAAGTTTCCACTAGGTTGCTCAGGTCAGCCTTAAACTTGCAATCCTCCTGCCTCAGTCTCTCAAATCACCAAGATTACAGGCATGAACCACTACACTCAGTAGAAGATAAGTTTTAAATTAAGAACAGTGGGATTAATATATTGATTGTATTTGTTTTCATTGTACTAATGGTAAAAAGAAAAAAAAAAGATTAAGAAAGAAATTACTGACCAACTTTAAGGAAATTTATAAAGCGTATAAATTACGAGACTAGTGCTCAATCGAAATGGTATTAGTATCATTGTCATAGAAGACAGGAAAAAAGTGCAAGATAATAGCAAGTCCATTTTGAAACAAAGTATGTCAAATGTTAAAATACATCTTTCTGAAGAAACTGGAATATATATCCACAAGTTTGAAAAATGGAGAGTAAGATAATTCTATAAATAGGAGATGTTTGGAAGAATTTAAGAGAAATAAGGAAAATCAAGGGAGACCTAAGTTTGTTACACATCTTTGGAGGAATTTGACCCTGGCAATTCAATAAATGTAAGAGATCTTTCACCACCTACGCAACATTAAACATGGATGCCTTTGTTCTTTCAATAAATTGTATATTGTAGTGCTGAGCTAGGAAAATAAAATTGTAAATAGAAATATTCCTGGGCAAACTAGACCATCTGATGACCATGTAATCTTTGTTTTTTCAGTCCAAATATCACTCATTAAAATCAATATTCAGATTAATATAAATCATTTTCTTTGGTTCAGGTTATGTTTAAATGATAATATTTAATATTTGTACTGTGTTTATAATATTTTCTCTGAAAAATAATCACTTAAATTCTCAGATCATTAATAAAATCTTCCTTGAGTACTTAACCATTATTTGTTACATCTATGTCATTTTAGCATCCTAAGTTACTCTGTTCTGCTAAATGACTTATATCCATGTAAATAGCCACATTACCATGCTTGCTATTAGGTCAGCTGTGCTCACAATGTCCTACTTTGACAATAATAAGCCTTTAGACAAAGATTCAGAAAACTTACATTTAATTCTAAATGTTTTCACATGAACACCAAGCTGATTGGGTAAGGAAGTACTCAAAAAGAAGTACTACTGAAATTATCAAAATTGTACCTCTTGAGATCCTTTGTAAGTCTATTACCTGTGAAAATGACTTAATCTCATAATAGTATAATACATAAGAGGAAAAGATACAAAATAAGTGCATATAACTATCTTTTTCACATATACTGATTTTATAAATATCTTAATATATATGTATGAAAGGTTCATAAATTCTTAGAAACAATTCACATGTAGACCATTAAATGTACTATGGTAACTCATTTATTTCTGCTGCAAAGCTAATTACAACTAATCACCAGGGTTTTAAGCTTGGTTGGCATCACTTGGAATTGCTAAGACTCTTTATTCTAAACAATAATAATTAAAAGAGTTAGAACAAGGGAGAGTGAAAACACCTAGTTTATTCTGATAAACCTGAGTTGTCTATGAACATTTCAGATTTAAATTCCTCTTCCAATACTTTGAAAATCATCCATTAAAAATCCTTGCAAATAATAAATTGGCACAAAATCCTCAAGACTAAAGCAATTAGTCCTAATTAAAAGTTTTCAGAAAAAAAATGTATTTGGCTGATTTTTCACAGAAGATTTATTAAGAAACAAATAACATAAGTGAATCCAAGTAATCCATTAACAACAAAAACCCCTTAATTTTAAAGACATATTTCTGATTGATCCCTATAGTATGGACAGAAAGCATATGGTCCTGGTTTTCTATTTCAATCTAATTATGATCAGTTCAAATGTTTTAGAATTTTTATGTTATTATGAAAAGAATCAATACTTTTGATTAATGTAAGCTGTTCTATTTAGTTCAGGACAAATCCAAAGTCAATACCATTAATTATTTTAATAATACAATGTTTTTATCTTTTGAATTATAGTTTCAGATCTCAGACACTGGAGAGGTACATAATATTATGGATCATGTGATAATAATATAACTCTCCTTTTGGAAATAATATGTGAGAGAAAGGGTTTTTTAAATTATAAAATTAATTAATAAAACATCAATTTTTCTTTTCATATTGCAAAATAGTAAATTAATATATTTTGAATATGTATATTATAGTGAAATCAAAACACACAATGAGCTAATTTTAAATTTAGACTTTTAAAATATTCCTACAATCAGCATTTTTCTCAAATGTCTGCAAAAAATAAATTAAATCTAGGAATTATTCCATGCATTCATTCAAAGTACAAATCCTCCAAACTTCTAATACATCCAACAATCTGCCTTGTAGTGCTCTTACATCCAGTAAATATAGTAGTTTTCAGCAAAATTATCTTCTTTAAAATCATTAATGATACCTCGTCACTGACATAATAAATGGCAACAAAGCATGAAGGACGAGGTTATTAAGATCCTGAGGTTCAAGTCTCCCTTGCACTGCATCCTCAGTCCTCATGCTCCAGCTGTTCAGGATCAGATTTCAATGCTTCCTTTTCCCTCAGTCTATTACAAACACTCACACCATTATGCTCTTACCAATCCTCTATATTACTCCTTACTCTTCAACCAGTATCTAGTGCAAATACAACTTCAGCTGTGTACAGAATGAATAGTTCCTCACTTCTGCTTTCAGAATACCTTCTATAAAATTCCCTATGGTACTTATTGCCTTGTTCTTGAATTATTTGTTTACATTTCTGCAACTGTTAAGGTAAAATGGGCTTAAAATTCACAATCACGTTTATTCTATCTTTGTGTACAAAAATTTTGATTATACTACAGCTAGAAAAAGAAGTCAGAATGAAAATCAAATAAAAGGTTTAAAAAATCATTCAAGATAACTATCAGACAAGGGAAAGTCAACTAAGTGGGTAGATTAGTAAAAAAATAAAATCAGATAGACATATTAAGTATGTACTTTCAAATGCTCTGCTCCAAAAACCAGATTGCATTCAGGCAGTAATTGTAACTCAAATAAATACAGCAAATTATGACAAGTTGAAGAATTTCCATTACAACAAAATAAGTATAAACATTTAGATACTCATTTTTCTTCCACCTTAGAAATCAGAAAATCTTTTCACAGACCTCCCACAAAATGAGATAAAATAATGTGCTGAAATCCAACTTCACTTGTATTACTGCTTATTATTCTCTGGGGTCACAGTGTGATAATGAAGATTTGCCATTTTATGATTAATCATCAAAATTATATGTGTTCAGTTTCAGAGATGTCAATTATGAGAACTTCAGAGTCCTAGCCCTATACAGACTGAATTAAACCTCCATATTGCCTGAGCTAGATAGGAAAGGGAATTTCTCCATTTTCAGACAGTTGTAGAAGGCAGAGCTCTGTGCATAAAAAATACAGTAAAGAAGCAGGATTCCAGATACAGAAAGAGGAAGCCTAATTTATAGTTTTTACTCTACCATGAGATGATGTGTGACCATGCGCAATCAATTCAACTGCTTTGTGCCTCCAGTGTTCTCAAATGGACTTTCAAGAAGTCACATTGCATACATGATATATGAGGTCTAAGCCAGTATTACAATATCAGTTAATGCCTTAGACAAGCTATTTTAAATTTCTATTGTTTAATTTTCTGATAGCATAAACAGGTGTCCTATGTTGTACTTTTTATCTCTTTTCCTAAACTAAATGATTAAGTGGGAAGAACTCAGACACCTTTTTCCAGTGTTACGTCCTAAAAATGTGGACATACCTTAATTTTGATACCTACTTTTTAAATCCCTTTTTACAATGAAATGTTGAGTCCTCCCTGAATAGAATGAGGATCTACTTCACTAATGTGAAATCTGTCATTTACCAATTCACACACAAGTAAGGTGTTTAGAACCTTGATGAGATGTGATTATATAGGTCACTGCCTACAGTGAGGTATTGCATGTTATTTAATCTTTCTTCAAAATATGTGAAAATATGTATTTTCCTAATTAGTGCCTCTTTTAAAAAATCATCTAGGTTATTAGAACAGCTTTCATTCTATATTTCTCCTTAGCTCCAGTTTCCTCACTCATTCCATTCTATTTTATTAGTAAGATTCCTAAAGCACAGTGGTGATGGTGTACTTCCAGTTCAATGATCCCTTACCTCTTCCAGAAGACCAAAGGTATACAGTGATGTAACATTGCAATTTTTTAAAATTTGTTCTTTTTAGGTATCCAGGACAGTAAAGTATATTTTGAGATATTAAACATACATGGAGTATAACTTGTTCTCATTAGGATCTCATTATTGTGGTTGTACATTATGTGGAGTTTCACTGGTGATTTATTCATACATGAATATAGAAAACTTATGTCCAATTCGTTCCTCTGTCTTTCCTATTACTATCCTCCCTCCCTTTGCAGTTTTAATTTTCATTTCCCTAACAACAAATGAGGTTGAGCCCTTTTCATGTGTTTTTTGTCTGTTTACAAACCCTGTAAGGGCTGTTCAGTTTTCGATGATTTGTCTTTTATACTGATATTTAAATATTCTTTCCTAAATTTTTCTTATATTCTGTAAGATTCTTTTTCACATTCAGAAATAGAAATTCTGTTATTAAAATCTAATTGATCATCATCCACTTATCAGAGAAAACATGTGGGTGGTGTGGTTGGGAGTAGGAGAAGAATTTAGGAACTTTAAGTAGAGAGAAGAAGATGGGGGAGGGGCAGGGGTATGAAAGATGGTGGAATGAGACAGACATCATTACCCTATGTACATGCGTGATTACATGAATGGTATGAATCTACATCGTGCACAACCATAGAAACAAAGGTTCTACACCATTTGTGTACAATGAATCAAAATGTAGTCTGTAAAAATAAAAAACAAACAAAATAAAGTTTAAAAAATCTAATTGATCAAACTTTTCTTTCTATGGTAATGCTTTATTAACAAAATGAACAAATTTCTGCCTATTGTAAAAAGAGGAAGATAATCTGCTATTTTATCAACTAAATTTTTATTTTTGATGGTATAGGAATCAAATACAGGGCTTGCACAAAATAGGCAAGTGATCTCTCAATGAACTACATCCCCATACCTCAAACTTTTAATACTTTATCTTCTACATTGAGCTCAGCAATTCATTCAGGAACTAATTTCTCTGTATGGTTTGCTATACTGACAAAAGATTTTTTTGCCATAATTGCTCTAATTTTCACTGATTGAAAATTGTGTTACTGAAATGGATGTTATTTCCCTACTCGGAAACATACTTAATCTCTATGGATGTCAGATAAAACACAGGGCTCCTAGTTACATTTGAGTTTCAGGTAAACATTTTTAAAATAAATGTGTCCCAAATAGTTGTAATGAAATGTTTCATTATATATATTTTATATATATTATATGTTGCCAATAGCACTGATAGTATTTAAAGTGCTCAAAAGTCAGAATGTGATAAATGGCTATTCTAGTGCTCAGTATAGGTCTCAGGTCACTAACAGAATATCCTAATCTAAGTTCACATTTGAAAAGTAAAAATGTTAACCAAAGAGTGAGGTGGGGATGATGTAGACAGCAAGACTCATTCACATGTGACCTTCCAAGGCTCTGGTAGACAACACTTACCAACCCCACACTAACCGGTCTGTGGGCCTAGAAGCCACTTCACATCACTGTTGTTAAGAAAACACAGAGGTGTATTGTTTAACACCTCTGAGTCTGCTGGGGACAGGCAGGATGGCCACTTTCTTTCTCTTTCTTAGAGTAAAATTACAGAATAGTGTGCATGACATCACCCATAAACAGGACCAGACCTTCAGTGCAGGGAATTGTCCAAAATTCCCAGTTTCCTCAAACAATATTTTGATTTTCCAAACCACAACATTTTAAAAGAGTTTTGCCACTATACAAAATGGTCATTCAATTTGTGAAACACTTTGGTATATTAGATATTTTCTTCCTAAGAAGAAAAAGAGTTTTGATGTGGAAGTGTCCATGTCTATGTTTTTAAACAAAACACCAATAAATAGTCAATGCTTGTGCTCAGGTTTTTGAACCCTTGTTTTGGACACTCTGAATGGTTTGTTTCCTTAGACAAAGGTATATTTGAATACTTCCAGACAACTAACCAAAGGAAATATATCATTTTGCATGTCAAAACCTTAAACTGGGCATGGAAGACTCACAGTTACTGACAATGCCAAATATTATCTAGCATCAGAAGAGACATATGACTTGGTAGATGTTAACGTCCACCCTCCAACGAGGATGATCCTTTCACCTGAACTTTCTCAGTCATAGTTGGGTATCATACATTTTGGCATGTCATGTGTCTATGATCTCTTATCTATATACTATAATGCATATTGAAATGTTTTCAATTTCAATCAATTTACAAGCATCTAAAACCTGATATTTTAAAGTTTTAAAAATCTATGATAATCTAAGTTATGTATGACATGAACCCATTAATACAACAGTAAATTAAGATTTCAACCATTTTCCTACACTGAAGTGTATATTTGTCATTTATAAATGGTACGTTACATATATATTTGTCATAAACAAATGGTATATTAAATTTATCTGTCATTATAGTGACACTCCAAACAACTGAAAGATAGAATTAGTACTAGGAATGTTAATTTGTGCGATAATGATTAAAAGGAAATGCACAATGCACCAGAAAAATGTAAGTTTGTAGATTGATCAAAAAAATAAAAGCAATTTCAGAAACTGCATCTATATTTTCAGCTACAATATTTTAATACATTTAAATATAAAAATAACAATGCAAAATCAATTTTATGTCTCTATTCATAAATCTCTGTAAGTGCAATACCTCTGTTAAGATTCAGAAGATATATGTTCAGATTACTTTTTAACTCACCCATGCAACTAGAAGAACTACTGAAAAAGTAAATTTCCTGGACATCTGCTTGTTTGTTTCCTTCCCACCTAGTAGTGAACTCCAGGAGCATATAAAATGTCAAAAAGGTGGCATGTTCAAGCAAAATTTATTACAGCAATGGGCTCTTCTGTATTTTTATGATGATAGTGGTCGTACAAGTGTTAGCAGGTTCCTATACTGTCTATAACTTTTGATGTCAAGCTTCAAAAGAAACAATTTTTTAACTTGTTTCTTAAAGTTGGGCATTTTCTTTGTCCTTGGAGGATTTTGACTCAGTCTTTTACCCTAATTAATCTGTCCTTGGATCTCTAATATCTGTGGGGGAAAGCTGTGTTCACATGCAGATACACCGGTGTGCAATCACACACAGAGAGATAAGGTGAAGAAAGGTTTCAGTCATACGTCTTGGGTGGGCATGCTTCTGTGAATACCAAACTAGTTGGAATCTTTAAGAGTCATGTCATTTACACAAAATGTAGACAAAGAATAAATAACAGATGGACGATGCCTGTACTACTGTTGAAGCTGTCAGGGTGACAGAGAGTCACATTAAGGTCATTATGTCCCTAATGCAGCAATTACAGATGAAAGTCACAATATATTTTGATAGTTGTCATCTAGGGGGCATACAAAAGTGTTTGAAGTGGAGAGTTTATTTCTCTTCTATGATGTGGACCCAACAGACCTTATCTATTAAGTTTCCCTTTAATAGCTCCTGTTTTCCTACTTCCTGAGTCATGATTTAGGTGACAGTTTCTCATGTTTCAAACAAAAGAACACTTACCTGAGAAGAAAGTATAAAATATTAACAATAGGTTTTGTATGGATTTTCACCCTCAACCAAAACTTAAGAATCAATAGACTTAGCTAGGCAGAGTGACACAGTGACTCAGGAGGTTGAGGATGAAGGATTGGAAATGGGAGGCCAGCCTCAGTAATTTAGCAAAACCCAGTCTCAAAATTTTAATTAAACAAAAGGAATGGAATATAGCTCAGTGGTAAAGCGTCTCTGGATTCAATCGCCAGTATCAAACAACAACAACAATAATAACAAAAGAATCAATAGACTGGGATTCAGTGGTAAGTGTGATACAAACTCTATGGTCAGATGTGTTTTATAAATGTGAATTTAAAATTTCTTTCTTTATGATATGAATTCTCAGGTACTTTAATGGGATGTTTTAAAAGTTTTTTCCTTCAGAATATTTTTATTTTAACAAGACACAAAGCTTTGTGTTCAGATGAATTTCCATTTTACCTCTCATCATCTAATAAAAATCATCCTAAAAATCCCAAAGTATATTTTGGATGGCTTATGGCTGATGAATATTTTCAGTTTTACTAAAAAGCTCATTGTAGTTTTATTTTGGTTTATTCTTTTGGTTAAGTGGTTTTGTAATTGGCTAATTACAAGTATTAAGACAATTGAAATAAATAAAATTTTCTGGCATGTTTAACATCTGGTATCTAGGCATAAACATATGGCTAAAGTACAGATGTATTCAGATATTTGGCTATTGTTCTCCCGAGAATCATAAATCATGGTTACAACCAAAGGCTCCAGAGCTGCAATAGCTAATTACCTAACTAACAATAAACAAACAACTTGATGTGAGCATTTCTTAAAATGGGAGGAGTGACGTTTGGTTAAAATAATACACTAAATCTGTTTTTTTCCCTATTATTTTTGGTTGTCTTTTTCCCATGCCATTAATATTTCCTATCAAGTTCCTAAATGTAGGGAGATAAGAGGGAGACAATGCATCTGAAATTCTGTTGGCATTTATTCCTCCACAGTCTATTATTACAGTAATAATAAAAAATAGCTGATGTTTACTCCGAGTTTCCTCTGCACAAGCTACTGCACCAGCTACTGCTCCAATTGTTTCACATAGATTACCACATTACATTCAAAAATTTCTCAGGATATGGCAAATCCAATAATCATCCTTACTTTTAATATGAAATTTATAAGCAGAGTCTGAGAAATTTTACTTCACATGCTTTTGGATTCAGGTGCAACTCTAGGAAGTGAGACTTCAGATTCTGTGGCTAAAGTACATGCTATGATGAGTAATTTTATGAAACCCACATGACAAGGCTATATTACCCAATTATTGATAAATGCAGTAGTCTGTACATTGTTGTGAAGGTATTTTGTAGATCTTTCAGTAAAGGAGATACCTTGATACCATGATCATCTTCATCTAATTGACTGAAGGGACTTAAGAGTGAAGATAGTGGTCCTGGAGAGGAAATTTTGCATTCAAGACGGACAATGCAGCAGGCTGCATTTCCAGCCTGCTGTTCTGACTTAAAAAGTCAATATTCATTATGCATAACTATAATGCACTAACAAAACAACAAAATTCAGAACTTGCTAGTTCCCCAAGTCATTTGAGATAATTTCTGAAAATAATTTCTTAACATAAATGCATATATTTATTGTTTTTTTTTTTCCTTGAGAGAACCCAGAGTGGTATACACAGTATACTATAAGGTACCAAAATATGTGATGTTATCTAAACTATTAAATATGTAATGTTATTCAAAATGCCCTTACTGGCATGTGCCTATTGTTAAATGCTCGAAAAAGCTGTCCTTGTGATTTGGTAGTTCATTTTTTATGAAAACTTGGTATGATCATGTAAATTAATGCTTAAATGATGTTCCAAGAATTCTATAACTCTACTTAAGAGTCTGATGTTCATCCCAAGGGACCTTAGAATGAGATGAGGCTGCATATATCCATGCTCATTTCCTTCCTTTCTCCCTGCCCCTTTCTCTATTTTATTCTTTCTTCTTATTTTTCAGTAACGGGTTTGTACTCAGAGCCCCTCAAAATGCTAGGCAACACTCTCCCTCTGAGCTTCATCCCCAGCCCTTTGATGCTCTTTTAATTTGCTAAAATTGTGCTTATCTTTCAAGACCTGGGTTAGACCCCATGTCCCCTATGAAAACTCTGCCAATTATTCAAGTCACATTGATTTTTCCTCACTTGAATCAACTGAGTGCTGACTCCATTTTTCATCTCACCCTACACAAGAGTGTGTAGCTTAGGTCTGTAATCAGATTCTGAGATCCTTTACCATCACTCACTAACATCCATGAATTTTAGCAGGTGACCCATTAAACAAAAGTTAAGATACTTGCTGGTTTGTCAATTTGACTTCTCATATCATGGAATAAGGCTCTTTTCAGGAGTATGGCTCAAAAAGAAATATTTTATCTCTTGTCCCAAGATAGCAATGTTCAACTCATTACCATGAAAGCCCCCATAGAGTACAACATATCTATATAGATAGAACAAAGGATATATTACACTGTACACTAAGCAGTAGTTCAAGAATGTGCTCAAGTTCTGCTAATTGTTAGTTATATATTATGATTCGCATGATATTATAACATATTATATATTATGTGAAACTATACTTTCAATATTTATTTTTTTTCTGGCATTTGAATCTAGGAGCACACTTCCACTAACAACCCAACCCTTTCTCTTTCTCTTTCTTTCTTTCTTTCTTTGATACAAGATGTCACTTAATTTGTGAGGCTGCCCTTGAACTTGTGATCTTCCTGTCTCAGTCTCTTGAGTTGAAGGGATAATAGGCATATGTGGTGAATTATTCTTTACTAACAGAAATATTTGATAATCTTGACATTGTTCATCACATATACAAAACCATCATAAACATTTTAAAATCATAGTTCTATTTTACACAAAGTAATCATATTAAACCAATTAGAACTAAAGACAAAAATTCATAATTTTCACTGGACTACATACTTTATTGCATAAATATTATTAGATAGCTAGGAGATATCTTTGATATTTAAAATTTATTTTCAGAGAAATTTACTTAGAGAATAAAAGTTAAATCACTTTAATTGGGATATCATTTATATGTTTCAACATACAGAGATAAGAAACAGTTTATTGAAATTTACATAGTTTAACAATCAACTGAGTAACTCTTTCCCTTATACAGATTTCACATGTGAGTTTTCATATGTAAACTTCAGAAAATTCTTACTTCTCTACCTCTCAGAAATCACTGAGAGTGTATTATTGGTAAAGCATAAGTGTTAATTGGAAATAATGAAAATCTGGGGCACTAATCTGATCAGAAGTGATAAAAATGGAAACTGGGAATTTGAAATCACCACATAAATTTTTCTTTTGTTATTTCATCATTATTCCATCATAATTACCTTAGTTGGGATATTTCACATAATATTTTGTATTTATGAGTTATTTATAAATATCAAGACTTTTGCAACATATATGTGCTCCTGCATGGCTAACCCTGAGCATTAGTTTTCTCTCAAGACATGCATTTATTCTTCTGTCAGCTACAATCATTGTTTTATATCACAACTGATTAAGCACAGTCATTTATAAGTGACCTGACTGTCCTCTACAGGATTCTGAGGGTAGTGACAAGCTTTAGCAACATTATTATTCCAGAATCCTCTTCATCTTTAAGGCTGATCCCTGATTCATGACCTATTTTGTGTGAGATTCTCATTATAAATTCATTTTTCCTGTCCTACCTCCTCAACCATCATCCCAGGTGACATTACTCTGTGAAAGACAATAGTACCACTGAAGTTCCCATGCTGCTTCAGAAGATAAAGGACATTATGCAGAATCACACATTTGAGCATGTATCCAACATCAGTGATTTTAAAATTCATATTTCTTACATAATCCTTCTGAACTCCTTGCTTCTATTCTCTCATTCATATCAATGATAATTCTATTAGGGAGAAGTTGATGGAATGGTTTCAGAAAGTCATAATAAATTACTGAGCACAGATTTTTCTTTAATTAACAGAAATCTTTCTGTTTTCATCCAGAAGTATCTCTACACAAAGATGTGATATCACTGATACTAAAAATACTAAAATGCAGAAATGGAAAAGTGGCATCTAGCTGACTAGACTGGCTCCAAATTAAGCATATTATGCTGCCCAACATGGGGAGTCCATGGCAGAGGAATTAATTAATTCATCAACACAATAGGCTTGAAGGAAACCCATTGTGTTAATTGTCCTCATAAATGAAAACCACTGTCTCGTTAGTCCCCTCCATCGCTGTTCCCAGGCAACTCCTGTTTGGTAGAATAATGAGCGACTCCACGGGCAGCGCTGCTCACCACACAGAGTGCCACTTCTATATCTTAATACCTCAGACAACACAGGACTCCCCCTGTGCTCTAGAGCCCATCATTCTTCTGAAAAATAAAATAGAAACCATAACATTTAAAATCAAGACTGGGGAGTAAGGCACATATGGAAACATTTCAAGGAGTTAGGGGTCCTCTCTTTCTTGTATCGTCTATTTCCTAAGAAAATGAATAAGAGTGTGAGCCTGACATTTTCAATCCCATGCTTGCATGCTGATTTTATCACTCCTTTCCAAATAAAAGAGCAATAGGAGGAAGTGTTAGAAACTTGTATATTTCTAAGTAAATTGACGCATCTCATGTACATGACACAAGTAAGTCAGGAGCAAACATTTAACACGTGCTTTTTCCTTCAAGAGGACAGAATGACCAAGGGGAAAGGTACTGGTTCTCAAGTCTTTCACTAACCAGATTTTACCTAAATTCTATAGCCTGCCTAAACTTCATTGGCTTCCTGGAAACCTAAGAAAATAAAATAATTACAATGTTAAAAAAGTTATAAGAAAAAATGGACATACAGGTAAAGGTTACAAATGCAAATCTCAGCTATAGCAGAAGTGATAGAAATCACTGTCCTATAGGTGCTTCCTCATTGAACCCCCATGGAGAGTTCATAGCACTGCATCTCCACTTCCACCTCAAGCACATGTGTTGAAGTGTTGAATGCATGTAGGCTATAGCTCTGTTCACAGGGGAAGAAATCCAAATCAATTCCTAATCAATTTACTTTTCACTTTAGATGAATAAAGCCACATCCCATTTAATCAAAGCTATCCTAGTAGCTTATCAAATAAATTTCATTGCTGTTATTATTACATTAGGGATTAATTTTAAACATAAAAAATTACAATGATCACAGTGTTAATAATGAGGAGAAATATATTCCAGAGATCTTCAAGTGGGGGACAGTGCTTTTTATGTACAGATATGGCAGATAACATCCTGTATGTGCAAACATGTATTTTATACATATTATCTCATCTGTCTCATACATAATGCCTATATTGTTTCATATACATAAAACCCTATGCTATCACCTTTTATCTAAGTCACACCAGAACCAGGTGCTAGATCTGACCTCCTGGATAAGTTTTCTTATTCCTCAAAGTGACAAGAACACCTTTCTAATTTTGAAACCAAAGAAATATGGAAAGGAATTTTATACACAGTGGCTTTTAGTAGAAAGCTTTTAAGAAATATCTCCTAGCAGAGTAGTAAAGAAACTATCTGTTCAGACTATATAGAGGTCAGGAATAACATTCAGACCAGTCTAAACAATACAGTAAAGGGAGAATATGTGAAACAATCCCCTGGATGAATGTAGAATTCATTTGACATCATGGCTTTGTGCGTAAGGGCAATTTAACTGCTCTAACAGAGAGATAAACAAATCTTTGTGGCTTAACTGTAAAAGTTTATTTCTCACTCTCTTCAGTCTGGTGCATATCAGCCACCCTTCCTGAGTCTTAAACCTAGTTAAAACAACTATAAAATGCAGTCCCGTGATTATGTAGCAGGAAAAGTGAGTAATGTAATATACAGACCAACCATTACATGCTTACATCTCCGTTACACATTTGCTTCATTTCCAAACATGCAGCTGTTGGAAATGAAGACAATCTTATTGAAAAGGAGGCTGATATTATAAGTGATCTATTGTGGCCATTCCACAGAGAAGAAATTGACCAACTGACCTGAAGTTGATTCAGATATCCAGACATATGAGACCAAACATGCACCAAGTGGCAGTGAAAGATATAGTACTCACATATGAGGATTTCTGGAATGAGTTTGGGATAGGCTTCCAAGTTCAAAAGCATACAGATGGGGCCAATTTCAGGCCAGCCTACCCAGAGAGAAGTGATTGGCTTTGGAACTATGTGACCGTAAAATCATGTGGCAGGGTTGAGAATTGCCTCACAAAGGTTTCAGCTTCCCACTGGCAAGAAAGGAGAAATCATCGGTACTTGTTATCATCCATGGATGTAGGGCAGGAAGGGGAAGGGGAGACATACAGCTTGAAAGCTACAAGCAGTCAACCATCAAAACTAAAGTCAAATGCTTAATACACCCCTGGTGTTTGATGCCTGAAGTGTGCCAAGTCTCCTTTATTTGCATTTGAAACAATTTAGGTAAACCATTGTGCTGTTTGAGGCCTGTACCCCCTGGCCATTGAGTGAAGCAAAAGTTTGAGTAATTTATTCAAGAGCCTCACTTTCTATATTTGGGGAAGTGGAATGTATGCCTTGGTCACTATCAGTGATGACTAAATACTGAAGGAAATAAGAAATACTTTGTTAAAGACTTACATTGCAGTGTTCATATGTGTAGAGACATGTATGCCTTTGACTTGATTTATATTTTTAAAATATGTGAAGCAAAAGATTCCAGAGTTCTTTATTCTTAAGACAGAAATTGAATAAGAAATTGTCATTGCTTCCGTTGGCCAATTCAGAGGGAAAAACAAACAGTGAGGGTTTAAGATTTTATAGAAACATTCCATTAGGTTTTATTGCTTTCCAGGGATCTATTGCTAAGAGGACTTCTCAAAGTTCTGGCAATTGTGCTAACTCTTGGACTCCATCATAAATCAGTGACATTTGAAGTAAAAGATGGAAAGTAGTTGTTCTTCAATGACCCTATTACATGCATTAAAGGACTATCATCCATGTATGCACAATTTTGCTTTGATATTCCCAAGGTTTCCCAGATATCCCAGGGGTTCAAAATATGAGTGACCTCATCCAGTATCATGATATTGGACAACCAACTGAGGATAAGAAAGATCCTTTCCTCCTGAAGTAGTGTTACTCTGGAGGGTCAGACTTGTCTTTCACCTGTAGGTATCAATTCTCATTTCACTGTGCTAGGTGCAATGGTGCATGCCAGTAATCCTAGCATCTCAGAAGGCAGGCAGAGGCAGAGGATTACAGGTTCAAAACCAGACTCTGCAGTTTAGTGAGGCACTAAGCAAATCAGGGATACTGTGTCTCAAAATTAAAAATTAAAAAAGTCTGAAGATGTGGTTCAGTGGTTAAGTGACCTTGGATTCAATTCCAGGTACAAAAACAAACATATATGTATATATGTGTATATATATATATATGTATATATGTGTATATATATATGTATATATGTGTATATATATGTGTATATGTACACATATATATACACATATATACATATATACATGTATATATATACATATATAAATGTATTTTTTGTACATACACAAATATGTATATTTGTTAATGTGTGTGCGTATATATACATATGTATGCACACACACACACGCACACACACACACACATATGGTAGACTATGCCTAGCTTGCAGGGAATGGCATATTTGAATCAAGGAATCTAGGATCAAGAGTTGCAGGCCTAGGTCTGGTTAAAGATTGTGTTTCCAGGAGGTCAAAATGTGTGACCAGCAATCACCACTCTAATGTGTATGTCAAAGAGGGCCATATATTGTATAAGAAGCAAGTAGAAAATGTGTGGTCATTATGAGTGATACAGAGACTACAGAGTCATGAGAGAAAGTTTCTAAGTCCTCTACAGTGAAAGAGGTTTCTGTGAGTAGTGGTGAGGGCATCCACTGCATTGCAAAAACAGCAGTCGGGCTTGTTATAATGTTATGTTTATAAGTGGCCAAGTAGATGTCTTGACAATGTCAGGGATAGAATAGTCTTTAGAGCGCCAAATAATTTTCAGGAATTAATGAGATTATAGGGCCTTGCAGTGTGTATGGAGCAGTGTCCATCTCCTTATTGCTAAGTCCTTTGCGACTGTTCCTCTCTCTGACTGGTATGTCAGATGAATCTTGAAGGGGCAGCACATTGTCAGTACACCATAGCTGCAGATACCGTAACTGCTCCTGAAAAAAGTTGGATGGATTTCAGACACAGCTGTAAAAGTCATTATTTAAAGCAGTCCTCATTTAAAATCTGGCAAATGAAAATATATTAACTGTTCATCCATTTGTGCAACCCTTTTAAATGTCCAATAAACTTTTCCTCCAAATAATCTCTCCTAACTGCCCACTTTACCTTCAAAGTCTTCCATATATCCTTGGATGTCATCACCTTCAGTTGCTCCACTTCTCCCCACTTCCTATGCCCCTCTGCTGAGGAGAAGCAGTGTTTAGTTTGCCTTAGGTTCATTTCCCCGACATATCATTTTACTTATTACTGTAAGGAATTTATTACTGTGACAGAATCTGACAGTTTTCACTCCTCTCACCTACATTGTATGCCATCAGAACACACTCCTTCCAAGAAAAATTAATGGATTAAGGATAAGGTACAGTGGCCTCCCATCTATGGCCACTCATACAACTATTTTTCTTTCTTGTAATTTTCTGATGATATTTTCATGTTATCAACTAAAAGAAAAAAGTGTTTATACTTTTCTATAGACTTTAAAAAGAACATGTAAACATTTTTAATTCCACTATACAACAAAACAAATTGCTTCATATTCTAAAAGAAGGAAATGAGCATCTGGAAAAAAAAGGAGCTCCTTGAGAACACACTGCCAAGGAGAGACAAAACACAAATCAAGTCCTCAATAACTTGGCCCATTCTAGTATATCTGTCTTATGTTTGAGCTCAAACTTCATAGAGTTATGTCCACAGCTTTCCATTTTATCATCATCATCATCATCATCATCATCATTATTTTGTACTAGGGATTGAACCCAAGAGAGCTTTACCATTGCGCCATATCCCCAGGTCTTTTTATTTTTTTAATTTGGGACAGGTTTTCACTAAGCTGCTTAGGGCCTCACTAAGTTGCTGTGTCTGGCCTTAAACTTGTGATCCTCCTGCAACAACTTCCTGAGTTGCTGGGATTACAGGTATATATCACCACACCCAGCTGTACCTTTCCATAATTAAGAACACCTGGAAAATCTTACATGTAACAGGCAGGAAGATGTTTTCATGGTATGTTTTGTGGGAGCTATCCAAAGGCTCAGACATCGCCAATCTTTCCTACCACTATTGGTAGGAAATTGGTATTGGTATTACCATTACCAATATATGCATCTGGATTAAACCATGGTCAATTCCAGGAATATCTTGTAAAATACAACTGGAAAAGGAATTCTCTTTAAGATAACTGATATGTGTGATTGTTGATTATGAGTTAATTTTTCATACTACTTAGTAAAGATGCAGGCATATGGATTATGGAACAGATAACACTTGGCAAATAGGAAAAATAGAAGGATCAATTAAGACTAGGGAGGTCCTGTGTTAAATGAATAGCCTGAGTTTTCAAGTGATTTCTGGATAACATGGGTCCTGGTTTCAGGGGTGAAACTGAGAGAAGATATGGAAACCTGTTGTAATTATTTACATCAGTCTCAAAATTTTGTGTAGATTTATTAACTTCATAGAATATAAGAAAACGGAAGCAGCATTTTATTAATAGTGTCAAGGGCACAGAATAATTTCAAGCAAACATTTCAAAAACCCATCAAATCTGAAATCATTGGAGTTTGAAAATAATGTTAACTCATTTACCCATGTAATTTTCAAATGAAGATAGGAAGACATTAGGTAAATCTAAGCAACTTGTTCAAGGTCAGGGATAAGGTTTGGACAGGGTTTCTTTTATTACCATTTGTATGGTATACTCTGGCCATGATGAAGCATTTGCAACTATAACCATTTGGATCATTTTTCGTCTTTTCTTTGACATTTGCCACAGCTCACTACTCTACTGTGCTCACATGGGTTCCAGTTGGCCCTGAAGGTTCAGTTCAGGATATTCCAGGTAACTTAGTCCAGCTTCAGTCTCCTTCTGTTGTGTTTTTACCAATATAATCTTAGTGTTGGTTAGTACTTATCACATAGAAGATTCTTAACTATTAATTCACCTATTCTTTAGTCCATATTTATAGCCTTATATTCTTATGTTCTTGTATCTTATTCTTCTTTGTATTCCCAATGCTAATAGTTACTCTAATGTCCATACCTAATTCCTCAGTGGTTGACACAAAGTAGGTGCTAAATAAATTTTGAATACTTAAATGAATGGATACCTGTCAGAACTTTCATGTTATTTAAGATAAATGTTGACTCCTATTTCTACTAAACTATAGGGTGAATTTTTCTTCTATACAACATGAAAGTCAAATGGACCTACTTTTCTTCTGCCAGGCTATAATTTACAATATAATAAAGGATACTGGTATTTATTTTTTCAGTTTAATTATATCTCTCCTCACCATATGTTATTGAATTCATTTTATAACTTTAATTCACTGTTATTTCCCAAACTTATTGTACTCCTGTCATTTCCATTCCTTAGTAAGTTCTCCAAAACATAATAAATATGTTTAAAAGGATGCATTATAATTTTCAATTGTCATAGTTCCATTCATTTATTCTACATATCCAACAGGCATTTCCTCCTATATTTTGACAGCTTCAGTTCCACTGAAATATTCATAACGTTCCCAGCCTCAAGCAGTATTTTCCTTAGAAGCTTCTGTAAATTCAGAATACATCAAGAGGATAAGGCATTTCAGGTTATTTCAACTATTTTGCATTGAACACAAACACATTTATCAAATTAAAGGGAGATTGTCAGAAGCACAATAGAGCAATGAGGCTCTCTGCAGAAAAAGTAAGTAATATTTCATATGTAGAGGAACATTTTGTGAAAGTTTTATTTTTATAATTTCCCAAGTAGGAAAGAAAAGGTAGACATTTTATCTATGTACATGACAACTAATTTTAAACTTCTAATATAACTTCTGTTGTAGAAGAAATTTCCTTTGTCTTCTCTAATTGTATTTCACTTGAGACATTTGAATACTTTCAATTAAATGTGGTATAAAAATTACACATTACACAATTCCTCAACCATTATTCTGTGAGACCACAATCTAATTCAAATTGGATGTCTTCATAATATTCAAAGGAGACATTAAGTTTCTCATCACACACAATTTTAATTCTCACCCAACTCAAAAAACAAAAAGTCCTCCCAAAATAAAATAGAAAAAAAATTGGCAAAATATAAAAACCATTATATACCATGATGAAAAGAGAGTACTGTCAGGAATACAAGTTAAGTTGATCATTTTAAAACCAATTAATTTAATACCATATTAAATAAAGATCAAAAACCATATTTTCATCAAAAGATGAAGAGAAAATATTTAATAAAACCAGCAGCCATTGATTTAAAAACCTCAGTGGACTAGCAATAAGACGACGTCTCCTCAAAGTGTAAGGATAATTATAAACACAGACACACACACACACACACACACACACACACCTCCAAAATTGAATTTATTTATGAAAAGCTGAATTTTATTCCTGAAGTGAGAAAGAAGGCAAAGATGTCCACCTTTGTCACTTCTACTCAACACTGCAACAGAGGTTCTAGCCTTCAATAATCTAAAGGAAGGAGAAACAAAAGAGGAGAGGAACATAAAAACAAAGGAAGGAATGAAGACAGAAACAACGAAATGGACAAGAAAAGAAAAAGAAAAAACAGCCAACCAGATGAGAAAGAAGTAAATTTCAATTCTAGACCGCATGATCTTGGATATGTAATCTCAAGGAATGTATAAAACAGAAACTAGTGATCATATGCAGCAACACCTGAAGGATACAAGATTAATATAAAAAACTTAATTTATGCATACGTGTAACCAATGAGCGGGCGATCAAAAAGCAAAATTAACAAAGCAGTATCATTTACCATAGCATTAAAACCACAGAATACATGTTTTTCAAAATAGGCAAATACTGGGAAATTTTTATCTCAAATCTCTGTAGAAAATGTCTGCATACATTAAAACCACAGAACACGTAAACCAGAGAACACTTAACAATTATTTAATAAGAGAGGTTTATAAACTGAAACCTAAAATATGTTGTTGAGAAATTTGAAATTTATGAAAATTTAAATGGAAATTGATTGAATTATGTCAGGCGTAATATTGGAAATTTGGGAGAGGAGGTTGAATGAGAGAAGTGAGGATAGGTGAGTTCTCACCTGGGGTGATGAAATCTAAACCTGGATGGTGACAATGATACCAAAATTCCTTAAAGTCACTAAAACCATCAGAGTGAATTTTATATTAAGTAATAACCCTTAATAAAACTCTTTTAAAAAAGGGATTAACTTAATGAGCTGTTGTTTAGCAGACAGAAAAATTCAGTAAAGCCATCAGTTTAATGGAACATTTTAGTTCTCAACCTCTTAGTTACCATTCTGCCTCCAAAATGAAAAATCTCTATGTAGATTTTTTTTTACCATTTTTAAGTATAGGACAATAAAGTTAAATCTTAAAGTTTGCCTCTTATTATCTGGTATGATTTATTTTTTTAAAAATCATTGATATTAAAAATATTAGGTTGACTAGCCTATAATTAAGTTATCCTAAAGAAAATGGTTTTTGATAAGGAAATTTCTATTTGAATTATTTTCAAAAGTGTAAAGGGACAAAGGCTTTCAGTATGAAATGGCAATTTACATTTTTTTGGCAATTTATGTTACTGATAATAGTCTATTACATTATTATCATATCATAATCAGAAGAAGATGCAAGATTTATGATTCACAAAAACATCAGGACATACAAATAACAGAGTTAAAAAATTCCTCACACTCCTTTCTCAATTCACTCTCAGAAAACAGTTTGAAATGCATTGAATAACCGAAAATGTTATGTAGCTGTCTGATTATGGTATTTACTCAGATATTTATCACAGAGTATGTTAAATAACTTTTTGTTTCTTTCAAGTAAATTAATAATACTGCAATATTATCCTTAGAGCAGACCTGTTACATGACTCCTTTTTTTAAAATGAATAAGCTCATATTATTTTTATAATGCTGTATAGTTTGTTCATGTATTTTCATATCTCTAGAATGTTATAAATGCAACATATAGAAAAAGCTAAAGATGATTAACAATTAAAGGTACCAAATGAAAACAGGTTTCCTGTAGTACCCTTTGTGCTTTTACTATTTTTCTGACAAGAGTATTTGCAATGTGCTTTACCCATAATAAATCTGACAAATGTTTTGTTCTACCACTTTTATATTAGCACAAAATGGTTTAGTGTGGTTTCACATGCAAAACAAGAAAAATAAATGCCCTATGAGGAGAAATGGAGTTAACTCAGGATTACATACTTTAAGCTACAAGAAGCAAAATTCACTGGCTTAAGCAACGCCATGAATTTATTGACTCATGTAACTTTAAGTTTAGTAGCACCTTAGACTTCAAGATACTTAAATCAAGAAACTAGCTGGATTAGTCACATTTTTCTTATGTCTGGTATTTTTCATGCATTGATTTTATTGTTCTTGCATGAGTATAAGGTGGCTACTGGTAGTAAGAAGCACTACAGTTTCTTTTTGCAAACCTATTAGAATATAGCCTTCTATGTTCATGGAACAAATAAATATTCTCACTTTTACCTTGCTTGTGTTAATAAACACTTTATGGGGCCAGTAATATGCCATACTACAATTGGTGTAGTCTGAACCAGTAATATGTCTTACTGTGATTGGTGTAGTCTGGGTCAGTACTCATTATTGACATATCTACTACCAGCTAGACTCCTGATGTTGGAGTTGTCAATCACACCCCAACAGCCCGCTGTTATGCAGAAGGAAACAGTATCTTCCAATGATATAATTTGACTATGATATGGAAGAGAGGGGAATGGATACAGAGAAGCTTAGAAATAGTTTCTTGTTTTTTGAACCTTCAAATTTGCTGTATGAAGACCACAACCATTTTCATTATCGTTACCTGTACTTCTCCCACACACAACAAAAATAACACCATGATAATGCTGCACTTCACACAGAACCTATTTCAGTTTTGACTACTATACATTTACTGAAATCTCAAAAGCTAAAAACAGGAGAATCAACATTTATTTTTGCCATATTCCTCATTTCAAATTGGTTGCAAAGTACTCCTAAGTCTACCTGCTGAGTATTTTTGAGATAAGTGAATAAATATCCCTTTTATATTTTTGATGTGATGATTTATTCATATCTTGCCTAAATTAGTATAATAGCACTGCAGATGCCTTTCCTCCACATTTTCCCATTCACTTTTCTCTGTTTGTCAATCTGATTCCTTTTATTTTTTTCAACCAACTCATGTTAGGCTGAAGTTCATCATAGTGTAACTTTTTTAACTGCCACTGAATTTAGTTATATTCCTATTTACAGTACTTACATTTCTATGTATTCTCTTTTTATCAATACTTCTAGAATTTTCCTAATGTATAGTATTTAAAAATTATTTTAGGGCCAGGTGTAGTGGCACACACCTGTAATCCCAGCAGCTTGGGAAGCTGAGACAGGAGGGTCGCAAGTTCAAAGACAGCCTCAGCAAAACGTGAGGTGCTAAGCAACTCAGTGAGACACTCTCTCTCAATAAAATACAAAATAGGGCTGGGATGTGGCTTAGTGGTGAGTGCCTCTGAGTTCAATTTCCAGGACCAAATACTACTACTACTAATAATAATAATAATTTTATATTTACCATAATTTTATTTTAATTCTATTTTATTTTATTCTTACATTTTTATCATTTTAAATTTTTCATCATTTATTTATTTAATCCCTTTTTCTCTTAATGTTTCATTTTGAAGGGTTTAACAACTTTTTCAAATTTATTGAAGTAAAGTTTTAGCTTCTCCTTTAAGATACATGCATTTGAAGCTATGTGTAAACCCTTAAATACAAATTTAGCTATACACTGTGAATTTCTTATCAATAACAAATAGCTTCTAATATAATTCAACATAAAAGGCTATTCATAAATTCCAAAGTTATAATTTAATTCTTCATGAACCTTTCATTTTTACGTATTAAAGATTTTTTGTGATGTGACATCACATCAATATCTGTACATTTTTCTGTGCTTGTATATTCTCTGTTGATAATGGGGGTTCCAAGTATATTAAAGATACACATTCATTTTTTCTGTGACTAATTAACTTTTATTATTTTTTTCTATTATGCACATTTCTTTTACTAAATAGCTTGAGTGGTTTTCTCGTTTGGTTTTATTTTGTTTTTATTGTTGTCTATGAATTTTTTATCTTTACTGTTATGTTTTAATTGATTACATTTTCTGCATCCAATTGTTTTTGCTTTACATTGTGACTTTTAAAATTCAAATTATATCCGGTATTAAAAGCCCTCGAGGTCTGCATATGTATTTACCTGAAAAGTTGATTTATGTACATTGAACATCCATGTGCTTCAGACAGAGTAACAGTGCATGGCAACTAAATATATCTGCTTTGAGTCTGAAAGGAAAAGAATTAAATTATGGAAAGACAAATGGATTTGTAAGATTAATTTTCTTTAAGCATTTCTGATATATGTCAGTGACATATCTTAAGTTGCAATATCTTCAAACAATACAGAGCATATTCTAAAGGTTAAAAGAAGTGGCTTTTAGAAAAGTTGTAACTTCATTCTCCATGTGTAGACAAACAACATTGAAAGTAGATGACCCTTACTTACATTTTTAAATCCCTGAGAATATTGCACAAAGAAAAATTGCACTTCTCATTTTAAACATATAGTAAGGAAATGTCCATCCTAAAAATACTTCAGTAATTGTACAATTGTCTGAAAATGATGTTTAAAATGGACTACTACTCTGTAGTATAAACTGAAATAAATCAATTTCAAATGTGTAACCATTTATGTTAATTTTTCTTTTCCATCTTGAATCATAGAAAAGAAAATCTCTTCATTTCTTCTACCATCAAGCACACTGACTCAGGGATTTTTGGTCTAATTTCAGAGTCTTGTAGTATTTAGAACCACAGATGCCAATTCTTAGTTTTTTTCAATGCAAACATACATGGAGTCATAAGGAGGAAGAGGCTAAGAGAAAGGCAGAAGTTAAGGGAAAGGAAGAAATTTTAGCCTGCATGTTTATGGATCAATCCAAATCACAGCATAAGGGCAAAACTTCCTAACTGGTGATTATACAGCCAGCACTCACTACCCTATCCACCTTACCATAACACACACAGGCACACCCACATGTCAAAGATGCTTCTCACGTTAACTACAAAATTAATTATTGTTTTCTTCAATTTTCTGTGTAAACCTATCTCAAGCTCATTAAGTAATGTCATTTCGTTCCACTTTTTTGTCTGAATAATTATCTCAAAACTGATTCTCATAGTCACTGTTTTCTTATCTAGATTTTGCTGGTGCACCTTCCCTCCCCAAAATAGAACTTTGACTTTAGTGGTCCTGATATGAGCTAGACAGTCATTTTTCATTAGCATCTGAATGTAAAAATATAAGGTCAATACCTGAGTATCTCAATATTACTCAGAAAAATACATGCCATTTGTAATTTGAAGCATTTTTCTAACTTCCTTTTAAAGGAAAACACTAAGAAATGAAAGCACTATATCAAAACACATTTAAGCCTTATTCAGATCAATTAACTTTTAAGAAATCAATTTGAAAATGCCGTAATCAAGTAGAAATTCAACTCAGAAAAGAAAGGTCAAGTTTTTAAATAAGCAATCTCATTGAATAATCTTTCCTGAACTTTGGTGTGCAGCAGATAGAAATAAAGAAATAGTGTTAAGCAAACACTAAGTGAAATGGTTACAGAACTCTGAAACAAAAACAGACATGTATACTAAGATCACTTACCACAACTGGCCTCTGGTTGGTTTATTTAATATGTGAACACTTCTGTGAAGTGTTACTTTTCTGTGTTGCCCATTGTTCCATTCTTCTGAGAATGGAAACAATATACAGAAGGGCCCAGTTTTTTTCTTATTACCAATTATACATAACGCTGTAGCATTGTTTCAAAGTGGATATGATTTGAAAATGTTCACAAAATGATCATAATGCATTTCTATCCCAAGCAATAGAACAACACTTAGGTCAAAATTCATATTTTAAGAAGATAGTTCTTTATCTTTAAGAAAATTGATTAAGTTGTTAAATTTGCCAGAGTTTAATTTCTACTGATTATGTTTTTTGTTTCTAATACAAGGGTGATAGATACTAACAATCAGCTAAATTTTACTTATAATAAAATGCCATTCAAAATGGTATTTTATATAGTAAAGAGAGCAGATACCATTACAATGAAAAGTTGAGCCTTAGTGATATTTATATTAAAATTATACATATACACAAATATTATATACATATATATATATCTGTATAATTTACCTATGCATATATGTTACTTAGTTATGGTAAAAACACACATAATATAAAATGTACCATTCAATTCTTTTGAATTATAGCATCCAATAGCATTAATTATATTTATAATGTTGTGCAAACATCACTAATTTCATAATTTTTTTCTTTTAGTTTCATAACTTTTTCATCACCCTCTAGGTTACTCTTTGCCCAATCACCACTTAGCACTCTCTCCTCCCCCAATCTCTGGCAACCACTAATTTGCTTTGTCTTCAAGTTTAGGTTTGCTTAATCTTGATTTTATTTGAATGAAATCATACAGCATATGTTCTCTTGTGCCTGATTTCTTTCATTTAGCATAGCATTTCTATGTTGTAACTTCATCAATCATTCATTTTTATAGTTGAATAATAACCTTTAGAATGACTAAATTAGATTATGTTTAGCCACTCATCAATGTTATGATTGAACATTTGGGTTGTTTCCACCTCTTAGCTATCATGAAAAATGCTGCCTTGAAACATTAAGCAAGATACTCATGATTCTTCTGTTTCCAGCGTTAACAAGTGAGAGGAAAGAATTATTCAAATTGAGGGAATAGAAAGAGGACATCATAGTGCTGCAGAAGCACAAGAGAGATTTTACATTCAAATTTTGGAGGTCAAAGGAAATTCTCAGAAAAAAATGAAATATGTACTTAGATCTAAAGGAGAATTTATATTGGTAAGTTTTAGGTAATTGTCAGGGTCACACTTTGTATATACACCACAGGAAACACAAACTCTTGGACCACAAGAGTATGATACTTTGGGGGAATTTATGTATTACTAATATGAGTAAAGAATCTGTGTGGAGTCATAAAAGGTAAAAAGAAATGGAAGCTGGATGCGATGGCTCATAACTATAATCCCAGCAGTTCCAGAGGCTAAGGCAAGAGAATCGTGAGTTTAAAACCAGCCTCAGCAACTTAGTGAGGCCCTCGCAACTCAGTGAGACCCTGCCTCTAAATAAAATACAAAAAAAGGGCAGGGGATATGGCTCAGTAGTTGAGCACCCCTGGGTTCAATCCCCAGTAGGAAAAAAAAGAAAAATAAAAAAAAAAAGAAATGGAGTCGTCCGTCCACCATGATAAGCTCACATCAACATTAATCTAAGAAAAAGAAGCAAATTCTGCTTTCACCTAGAGAACTGAAAGCTGGAAAAGTTGTGGTTCACAATATAACAATAAAGGACATATGTAATTTTCTTAAATCAATCAAATAACTGAGATTATTAATTTTGCTATAGAGTTGAGTTGACTTCCTTAGGTAACATGGAAGTCAACCCCATATCAGATGTACAGTTTTAAGATATATTCTCCCATTCTAAAACTTGTCTTTTCATTCTGCTGATTTTTTCTAACTTAGGGGAATACTAGTCAATCATAAAAAGATGAAATTTTGTCATATGCCACAACCTGGATGAACCTGGAGGATACATTATGGGAATTAAAGTAAGCCAGGCCCAGAAAGACAGATTCTTAATTAATCTTTTCATGTGTGGAATCCAAAAAAAATGATGATCTCATAAAACTGGAGAATAGAATAAGAGTTACTATAGGCTGTTATAGATGGTAGAGGGGAAGGAGAATGGGGAGAATTGTTTGAAAGATACAAATTTACAGTTAGATAGAAGGAAAAAGTTCTGGTATTCTATTGCATAGTAGGATGACTATAGTCAATAACAATATGTCACATGCATATTTCATGTGTTATGTATTTCAAAATGGCTAGAAGAAAAGAAGAATGTTTCTTCACAAGGAATAATTTGAGGTGATATGTTACTAGCTGTGATTGATATGCTACACAATATTCACATGTTTCAAATCATTACATTGTACTCCATAAATTTGGAGCATTATTACCTGTCAAAATAGAATTAAAAAAGAAAATGTACTTTATATGTACAATTGAATACTATTCAGTCTTAAAACAGAAAGAAATTCTACCATGTACCAACACTAATATTCTTAGAGGACATCATGCTTAGTCAAACACATCAGTCATAGGAGGACAAGTACAGTGTGATTCTACTTCTCAGAGGTATCTAAAACAGTTAAAATTATAAAGCAAAACACACTGGTGGTTGACAGCATGGGGGAGGGGCAAATAAAGTGTTGTTCAATGACTATAAGATTTTAGATATATGAAATTAATATGTTTTACTTATTTCTGTGATCTATAGTGCCTATGTTAACAATACAGTACTATGCATATAAAATTTTAGAAGGGTACATCATATTTATATAAAGTGTTCTTTCCACAAAATTTATTTATTTATTTATTTATTTATTATTTTTATTTTTATTTTTTAGCTATCCTGGGGATCAAACCTAGGGCCTCACGCCTGCAAGGCAAGTACCCTACCAACTGAGTTATATCCCCAGCCCAATATGACAAAACCTTTTTTTAAAAAGCAAAGAGACACATGGACACTTTTAGAGGTGACATTCGTTACCACAGCTATAGTGATCTCATCATAGATGTATGCATATATACAAACTTATCAATATGTATATATTTTATATGTATAGGGTTTTGGTATATTAATCATACCTCATTAAAATTGTAAAAAACCATAAGAAGAAACAAATCATTCTCTATGGGTTGTTGTTTATCTAATTGTATTTTGTATACACCAAAGCAAAAATCACTTCATCCCTTGTACCAATGCGGGTACTATCTGGAATAACTATCACCATTTATTATTTGGTGATTTGCCACTTCAGGAAATGCAGTACAAAAATAAGTGCAATTTTATGCTATTTATGAAAAATGCAAAGCATACAATTGTCTGCAGCTTTGCTGACTTTACTATTTGTTAAAACTCGTATGGACAAAGTTATTCTTCAACTTTATTTACTGAGAATTGGGCTATACTAGGATAAATGTTTCTACTTACAATCAGAGAAATTGTGCCAAATTTATTTATTTTTCTTCAGAAGTCTTAATTCTTTTATTTTGTTTCTCTTAACCTCTGCCTCTTCTATTCCTTCCCATGATATTGGGACTTATAAGTTACATTTGCAATTGAAGATTGGAATGAATAGACATATTGATGCCTTCATTCTCCAATACACAATATAAATAACATAAAAGGGGATTTTTGAGACATAAATTCACATAGACCAACAAAAAAAGAAACATCAAAAAAGAGAATATAAATGATAAAGGAAACATTTGGGAAACTGGAAAACAGAGTCTGAGAATGTACAGGGATTTTGCATGGTAAGTTGGTTAGCAATGGCACAAAATGTAAGTTAAGAGGATCCATGATGTTTGCATTCAAACACTAGTTACACCATCCCTTGTGTGATTTGATAGGAAACTGATTTCTTCTTTCAGTTTCCTCAAAGGCAGCATAAAACCAACTATAGACGCACCCACTGCATGTAACTCTTTTCAGTATTCAATGAGTTAAGTACATTACACAGTGCCAGGGACATCATTATTTCTCAGAGCACTGCCATACCAAAGCTCCCATTCCAGTACCTTGACCTCACATAAAATGGCACTCCACATTCAAATCTCCATCTTTTTGCTTGTTGGAAGAGCTGTTCTCAAACTAACTGGTAGGCATGTTACAGTGGTAACTAAAGGAATTGATGATGAGTTACTGGATTTTGATATTCATTACATAATATATATAGCAAATCTTTATATTGTTTACCTTAAATACACACAACTTTTATTTTTTAATTATACCTCAACAAAGATAGAAGGAAAATACAAAATGATGCTTCTATCCATCAATGAACACTTGCCAACAAAATCTATGAAGGTGTCACAGTTCCAGAATCACGGAAAGGTTTGTACTGAAAGGATGGGCCTCTGTTACACATATTACATGTTTAGTAAAGGTTTTAGGCAGTGTGGATGTTTGTTAAGCATACAAGATTTGAAACTGGCAGTTGTGAAGCCAAATATTGGTTCTACGTACCTGTGGCTTTAAGCAAGCAAATTAATCTCTCTACCAGCAGAAATATCAGTCTCCCAAATGGGGTTAATATCTGTCATAGTTCTACTATAAAACACCTACTAGATGTCTTGGCATGTACAGGACACTTTGAACTGAATCAAAGTGGGTTGTGTTCCATGATTTTGTGATTACCTCAGGGTATATCCTGGTGTTGTATATAACAAAATGATTTTTTTTAAATGTTAAAAATCTCTTATGCATTTCTCAAGTATGCTCCAAGTTTACATTTCACACTCGTTAGTATATGAGAGTTAGACACTGTGGTTTAACTGTGAATTTAACTTTTCTCCACTATTTTCCCACAATACTATCCCATGTCCTTATCTAGAAAAAGTGATTTGTTATCTTTCGGCACACTCCATGTTTCTCTGTAATTTTGACAGCACCTACTGTGTGTATATAACAAATACCTGGATTAACATCAACTTCATCCATGTTCAAAAATGCCAGGTTAAGATCCTGATGTTCACAAAACCATCCATCAGTTTTGTGGTTTTCTAAATTTTGCTGTTTAAACTAGAAGTAGCATGGGAGGATACATGAACATCCTGCACAGACATAAGAAGAATCCTTTAATAAATAAAGCATTCTGACAATGACACAAATATTTTGGTATCAGTTTAAATTTGTTACATTTGGACAAATAATTGGATGAATAAATAACATAAAAATATATTGGATTCTGGTAAGCAGAACCAAGAATTGGGCAAATAGATGAGGGGATGTTAATTATGCAGAGTAAAACAAAGAAATAGAAAAGAAAGCATACTCTATTATCCAGAGATAAAATAAGTTCTCCAAGATATATTCATTTAATATTTTGTATGTTGAGCAAGCATAAGTCATTAGTCTATGCCACTGAAAATTAGATGAAACATTTAAACCCACATCAAAATATTGTTTGAGCATTAGAATAAATGCCTCCTTGTCATTGGAGAACTTGAATGAATTTTACAACTTGATCTTGACATAAAATTCATAGGGATTTTTCTCTCAAAGTTATAAATATATTTTGATCAAATGTTTAGTATTGCCTTTGAATAATAAATGCAACCTTGACAATAAATCAAATGACATCATATTCTTTCTTCCTATGCTTTTGTTTGTGATACTGCCTGCATGTAGGTAATGCAAAAATACTTTCCTAGTGATTATAAAATTCCTGAAAATTTTATGATTTAATAATTAGCAAAATTATTTTCTGCTAAAATTGAAGGAAGGTTTGTGAATTCAATGAGTAAGGGTGGACTTGATTGAAGAAAGGAAGTCATGACTAGCACCATTCAAAACAAACTTCCTTCAAATAGGTCATTGTGTATTATCTGGTGACAACTTATGCAACTGTGCAAGTATTTTATGCTTAAAATATTTGAAAAATTTGTAAGACTAATTTCCATTAAGATTGATCACAATGAACATGGTCTTTACTCCATTTTCTTTGATAGGAAACCTCTAAATGAAATTTCTGTTGTATCCAACACCTTGGCAGATGTAGTATCTGTGGACTCTTGAACCAAAAATTTGTTGTGGATTGCTCTAGTATTTACCAGATATGTAATGTAAAATTACTGAACTTTTGTTCATTTTTTCCCTCTTTGAGTAAGTCAAGGAACATTGTCTCCTATTGCTTCCTTTATGATCTTGTAAGAGGGTATTTTATTACTAAACTCACATTTTTAAAGTAAATCCAGAAATTGCCTTCTTATTTCCCAGTATTTATCATAGTGCTATGTACATAGTATGACATTTATGTATCTTTAGAAAGAATGCACCATTTAAGTTGGACAATACAGTGTATTACATAATAAGAGTACTATTTGCTTTTTAAGAGAAATCATTCTTAGATTGCCTGTGCAATCTCAAGTTTTCTAGTATATTATTATTATCAGACATGAGAGGTGTGGCATAGACATCTGTATTTTTCAGCCAAATGGAATCTGACTAAATGCAGATGTTTTATACTCTGTAAAGTAATTTAGGAAATCACTTAGCAAACACATTTTCATCAGTGTTACAACTGAAATCATTCTATGGCCATTCATTTACAATTCAATTCCTGTAAAATATTCTACAAATTCACAAATCACTGTTCCTCTAAGTAGTATCCGCATGTGCCAAAAGGTACCCACTTACTGTGCTCTCTGTATTATTGTCCTGTAGGAAACCAGATACCTTGTTTGATCTTCTGAATCTTTGCAAGTAATATGTTTGTTTGTATTTGACTATATTTTATTGGATAGAAGAAAAGAGCAGTGACAGGGAAAGAGAAAATGAAGTTCCCAAAATAAATATAAAATAAGCAGAACCATAATGAAACAAATAAATAAAGCTGTGTGTCCATCCATCCTTTTTTTTCATTTTAATTTTTAAATTTCATCCATCCTTTCAGTAGACTTTTCTGCTAAGCTTTCCTCCAGGCTCCTTAAAACTGCCAAAAGAATGGTCTTTTCTTTCCTCACCCAAAGATACATGTTATTCTTTGCAAATTCATCATTTACTTGACTCATTGTATCATTTCACTGCATAAATTATCATCTGCCTAAATTAGAACACAATGAAACTGAGAGGAAAATCTCAGTGGAGGACTTTTTTTTTTTTTTTGGTTATACTTTTGCTTTAATGGAATGACATTTGAAAATGGCAAATATCCAGAGAAAAAGGGTAAAGCGGTATTCGATACTTGGAAGCATAACTGTGCTTTAGTTGATGTCTTAATCATAACAACAATTGCACTTCCAGATGAACAATGTTCTTCCAGATGAACAATGTCTTCTAGCTTTGCAATGCATCCAGCAATAAGTACAGTACAACACCACCCTTCACACTACACCAAGTCAAATACCCACTCTATAAATGCACTGTTTCCTCTTTTATTTTTCTGTAATAAAAGGGATAGATCTATAATTCATAATCAGAGTCGGGTGCTTGAAGATTGAGGTATGAAATATTGGCTATCAATTTGATTCTCAAACTGAATTTTTAAAAAACAGTGTAATATTTTCTTTAAAGTAACTTTATGCACATGGGAGTCTAGTTAATTTCATCATGTTGTGGTTGAACAAAAGAACCAAAAAAATGCAGGTATTTGGGCTAGGATGTAGCTCAACGGTTGCCTCTCATGTGTGAAGCCCTGGGTTTTGATACCCAGTGCCAAAAAAGAGAAAAAGAAGGTATTTTTCAGAAAAATAGGATAGAAAACAGCATTAAAGCACAATCATTTAAGGACCATTCATTTAAGGACCTTAAGAACATAAAGAACCTTAAGTTTAAGGTCCTTTTTCAGATATTTTAAAATTTCCATAAAACTCTTTGTCCCAAAACTGATCACTTAACCATGGAACACAAAACACACTGAATTCATTGCCTGGTGCCAGGGTGGGGAAACCCTCATTTTTTTATAATGAAATCTCTTCTAATCCGTCTTGAACCAAGTTGTGGTTGTCTGAGGGCTGATTCCTCTCGAAAGACCTAAAGTTGTAATAGAAAGCATCATTTTCAGCAACTGGTTGGTATTCCTGTTCCACTTCATTTAGGAAACCATTTCCGGAGCCCCTTCCAGATCCCAATCCAGAGCCAGAACCAGACCCAGCGCCTGATCCAGAATAGTCCTCAGAAAGAGGGAAGACATCATTCAAGTTCTGGAATCTTTTCATTGAAAAAGGGTCAGTCCTTGCAGGGAGGATCCTGTCAGATTCGCCTGGAGCGAGGTTGAACAAAGGTCTCTTTTCAATGATGCAGTTTGCAGAGTTACTGGGGACTGCAGTGTACCCACTGGTACCTGGCTCTCCTCATAGGATAACCTTGGACTGGAGGTTCCAAAACCATGATGAGGGCAAGCACCAGGACCAGGCTACTGTACTTGAGGACCTTCTGCATCATGACCAGCCCACGATTAGGAAATGCAGCAGGGTGCTCTCTGTCCCTTTTAGAAAAGGTTCCAAAACCTTAAACCCTTCCCAGAACACATGTTATAGTTTCCTTGAGCCCTTCTCTCTGACTAGAATGTCCTTCCCGCAGATGTCCACCTGGCCCACTCGCTCACCTGCTTCTGCCTCAACTAAAAAGGGACCCTCACTGGAGGATGTTTAGGCAATGGACTAATCATATGAACAATAGGTAAACATTTACAACCATATTTATTGAGTATCATTGTTTGCAGAACATTATGTGTTAAAAAAAGAAATGTCATTTTGAAAAGTTATTACAGAATTAGAGATTAACTGTGGACAATGGTAAATTAACTTTTCTCCTGATAATAAAGTATTATAATTATTAGACTTTTACCTAACCAAGATGCAGTACAGAACATTCTACTCTCCACAAAGTATTAATGCTCTTTCACAAAGTGATTGTTCAACTCCAATAATAATTAGCTCACCAGGAGAATCAGATTTCTTTTTAAGATATGATTTATTCTACCTCTTTTGATTCTGGGAGTCATAAAAGAAGCATTTTATGTACATAAAAGGTAGTCTTTTAGCTGCAGTCAGCAAATTCCCTACAATTCATCCTACACATCTTTTTTCTGTGAGAATATTTCTTGATGATTTGGTTTTCCACAAGCCACTATGTAGAACTGCATAGTATAAAACTGTCACAGTTTGCACTCTATGTTATGCAGAGAGTTTCTGAAGATTTTCTCATGAAAATACTTATTTCATCTTGTGCTTTTAACAAGAGATATTACCCTTCATCTTCAGTGGCTAAATTATTTGAAGCTGATGAGTCATATAATAGTTCTCAACTCCCCAAAGCACTTTCATTATGGGAAACTACTCCAGTATTGTCATTTAGTTTGTGAAATATGAAATGCTGCTATGTGGCTCTTAGGTATTTAGAAAAATCTAAGAGAAGAAAATATAGATGCCAATTGCTCACTAGATAGAAATCTTAAAAGGTTGAACTCATAAGGTTCATGCTAAATTTCTCAAGAGTGCTCTCACAAACTTAGGGTTTGCAACCATCTGTTAATATTGTGATTTAACATTTAAAAACTTAGTTAGAAATGAAATGCAGGCTCTAAAAATCTGCTGTCTCCCTAGTTTATAATCTGAATATCATAGGAAGCAAATAAAATGGTCTAGGGAATAGAATACAATAGTAACAGTGGCAGTATAAACCTGACCAGGTCTCACAGGACACTTTAGAAGTTTGACAAATCTTCCCATTTACTCAAGACCCACATTGGGAAGAGAAAGGTATTAAATAAACATAATCAATTAGAAGAGAAACAAATTTGAGGTAAGCAAATTACTGTGTATATACTATAATAATTTTAACCAGGTGTAATTGTGGAAAACATCTAAGCATATTCTAAGGTGAGTGTTATTTTTGCATATATTTAGGCTAACATTGACTTTTGCTTGCATTTTAGTTGTCATGAAGCTCTTCTCATTGTATTATTGCATTTCTTCTCTCTGATCAATGCTTGGGTCATTCTTTTTGTGTTTTGTTTTTTATGTTGATATAGGCAAAAGGGAGAAAAAATATTAAATGATATTTCAAACTACAGTTCACTAACTTCATGAAATTGCAGATCTAGAAAGAGCAATTAAGAAAAGAAATGTAGAAAATGACTTGTTTTTAGGAGAGAGCACCGAGTAATGATTTGCAAATTTGAGAAGTAACTGTTGTACCACTTGCAGCAGGAAGATGACATTAAAGGAATGGTCGTGAGTCATAATCATGATTTTCCTTTACACTTTTTGCTATAATTCAGAGAAGAATACTTTCCAACAAGTTTGAATGGTTAGTAGGGCATTGACTTGAATGTGACATTTTGTTGAATGTGGCTGCTAGGCAGATTAGTTTTATCTTGGTACCTGTATCAGTATAATTATGGGATGGTGGGAGGACATAAATAAACACATAAGTATGACAGATTAGACAAGTTAGACTGCTTCATAGATTGCATTGGATTATTAAAATTTGAATTGTATTTGTGAGTCTGTTTAAACAGAGTTCAAAACAGTCTAGTAAATGGATTTATGCCACAAAAAGAAAGGGATGATAGTAATTTTAAGAGAGAGAGAGGTAGCAAAAATTGTAACTCTGTGGAACCCAAAATTAAAATTTTTTTGTTTTCTTTGAATATTTCAGAATGTTTTAAAACCCAGTGATTTTTATTCTGTCTGAAAAATGTAGCATTCCTCTTAGAGTGAACACACAAATTCATACAGATAGGTAAGCTTTTATTTTGTTTTGTTTTATTTTTGTGGGTTTGGTTTTGTTTCTGCTTTTTCTTTAGTAAAATATACAAAGTGAATTCACTGTTAGGTTCTTTTGTGAAGAAATTCCTTCTCTTAACCAAATCTTTAAGAAGACGTTATGTTTGATTATGCATTTTTAAGATGATAAAAATTTAAAGTTTCATGCCCTTCCTATATATCATTATAAGATGTGTGTTGATGAAGAAAAGGCCTTAAATTTAACTGAGTTATAATAAGATGCACTTGTATTTGGGTTCATGTATCTGTCCATCACAGAGCACTAGGTGGGCAGGGGTGCAGGTGTTCTGCCACTGTAGTCACCTAGGAGCCCAGACTGAGGTAGTTTTCATCTTGGTACATTCTTCCATGATGACTATTGTGGGTTAGATGTGAGGTGTCCCCCAAAAGCTCATGTGTAAGACGATGCAAAAAGGTTTGGAGGAGAGATGATTGGTTATAACCTTCACCTAATCAGTGAGTTGGTCCCTGATGGGATTAACTGAGTGGTGACTGAAGGCAGGTGGGGTGTGACTGGAGGAAGTGGTTCATTGGTGGGAGTGGCTATGGGGTATATATTTTGTATCTGGTGAGTGGATTCTTTCTCTGCTTCCTGTTCACTATGTGAGCTTCCTGTTCACTGTGCTTCCCTCTGCCACACTCTTCTGCCATGATGTTCTGCCTCACCTTAAACCCCAAGGAATGAAACCTGCCTTCTGCGGATTAAGACCTCTGAATCCATGAGCCCTCATATAAACTTTTACTCCTCTACAGTTATTCTGGTTGGATCCTTTAATCACAG
Source organism: Glaucomys volans (assembly GCA_020662805.1). Classification (NCBI taxonomy): domain Eukaryota; kingdom Metazoa; phylum Chordata; class Mammalia; order Rodentia; family Sciuridae; genus Glaucomys; species Glaucomys volans. The sequence goes on from JAJEJO010004927.1 coordinate 378,729, forward strand.
CAGTGAAAAATCTAAGCAAAACAATGACTAAGGCCAGGAAATACAATGCAATGTGAGATGAATTTTGTTTTTGCTCTTACATTCCTAACTCTATGTAAATGTAGTCATAATCATTTGTTTGTAAACTCTATGTAAACATGCTTCATTGTCTAAAGCAAATCAAATAGCAACACTTAGTTTGAAGGGGACTGGTAACTGAAACCCTATATAATACCCCGACATAAAGAGAACTGGGAACATATAGTGAACTACATGGATAAGTAGTTCACATAAATAAAGATGTGTTCTTTGGAAAACTCTAATCATCTAGACAGCTGCAACCAAACAAAAAGAGCAAATACATGAATTTTTGTAAGAAGGGAATTTGAATAAAGAGCATGATAAATGTGTGAACTTTCAGTTTCCAATGCCAGTAAAAAAAAGAAATACCTTGGTCAGGTGCAGTGGCACATACTTTTAATTCCAGCAGCTCAGGAAGCTGAGGCAGGAGGATTGCAAGTTCAAAGCCAGCCTCAACAAGCTTAGTGAGGCCCTAAGCAACTCAGCAAACTCTTGTATCAAAATAAAAAAATAAATAGGGACTGAGAAAGTGGCTCAATGGTTAAGTGCCTCTGGGATTGTTCCCATAGGCCAAGTAATAACAGCTAAATAGTAGCACCCACAGAGTCCTATGTATATCATACAGTCAAGAATTTACATATCACTAATATATTTTCAGATCATTAAAGTTTGACTTAATAAGAAAAGGTGTTTGAGAATACATGTGGCATGATAACCGCAGCAAATTTTCTCTGTAGTGAGGAATGAATAATCAATGTTTCATTTCATTCTATATCATTATCTGCTCTTATTTGTCTCTCACTGTTTTTGATTGCTTCTTTCTAAGTAGTATCACAGATTTCTCAGCAGTGACTTATTTTCACCCCTGTTATGCCTACTAAACCATAGTGACATTTTCAGTAGCACCTTGTGGACCCTCTTCTTACTTTCGTGACTTTTGCTTTTACCATAATTGTTTACTACAGTCTTCGCTGTACTATCGTGTCCATGTGACTTGACATGCTTCCTCCTCTACTGCTTCTCTTGTTAAATATTCTGTTTGTCTCTCACAAAGACCTTGCATATTGTCTACTCCTTCTTGATTTTGATGTGATAATCACTGGCATTATTCTATTCCTTTATTTCCATTCTTCTCTGTTCCTTGACTTCTGACATTTGCATTAACAAACAACTTCTGTAGCAGAAAAGGTGTATCTGGAATTCTCTTTCTTGTGCCATTACTTACACCAATAAACTGTATTTGCAGTCTACCTAAGGACAGGTTTCCCAGCAGTGCCACCATAAGAACTATTCCCCATAGATAAGATAAGCACCATGGTATGATACATATTATTCCTTCTTTTAAAAAATACCCCCGCTCATATTCTACAAAGCTATGTGAAAAGCTATCCCTGTTGGGATAAAGAAAATAACTTTTGGTGTTTTATTCTTTGTGTTTGCTACTGCACAGAAGGCAATAGGGCATCCCTGACATTCACCCCTTAATTGAAAGTGCCTTGAATTTGTCATGATCGAAAGTTTAAAGCATAATAAAACCGGAGTGCATATTGAACATGTTTAGAAATTTATTTTTCCTACCAAAGTTAATTAAAATGAGAGAAATGTCTGAAGGACATCACTCCTCATGACCATGGTTTTCTTGCACTACCTGGGTACAAATGGGATTTTCATGAAGAAAATACATAATTTGTTGTCCAACTACAGGGAAAGCTAAACCGTTTCCACTTTCTGTAGGAAAGCAAAAAAGAGCTGGAGAAAACAAGGATCCATAGATACAACTCCACCACTAGCACCCCATTATACACTGAAAGAGAAAAAAAGAGAGTTTTAAAAACAGTAAAAAATTCACCTTTGTCATATAATTATAGCTGTGTCAGGAAATTGAATATCCTCTGTAGAGGAACAAAACTTAAAACTATCTCTCATCCTACAAACATATCAACTCAAAATCGATCAAAGGCCTAAGTAAAAGACCAGAAACTTGGCAATGGAAAACTTTTGTTAACAAGAAAACTGCAGGAAACACTTCAACATATAGATAACAGACAACAACTTACAGAACAGGACTCCTACAGATCAAGAAATAATAGCAAGAATCAGCAAATTGGATTACATCAAATTGAAAAGCTTATGCACAGCAAAGGAAACAACAGAGTGAAGACACACCTACAGAATGGGAGAAAATCTTTGCTAGTTACTCTTTCAACAGAGGATTAATATAAAAAATGTATAAGGCACTCCAAAAAGCCTAATCAATAAATGAGCAAGTGAACTAAAAGACACTTCTCAAAAGAGAAGTACAAAATAGCTTATGACAAAAAAATTCAACATCCTTAGCCATCAGGGAAATGAAAATGAAAACTACACTGAGACTGTATTTCACTCCGGTCTCAATGGCAACCATCAAGAGTACAGATAAGAAATAACGAATGCTGGTGAGAACGTGAGATAACTCCTACACAGTGTTGATGGAATGTCAATTGGTAAAGTCACTATGGAAATAAGTATGTAGGTTCATCAAAAGATTAAAAATATGCTAGTTGCAGTAGCGCACACCTAATATACCAGTGGCTCAGGAGGCTGAGGCAGGAGGACTGTGAGTTCAAAGCCAGCCTCAGCAACAGCAAGGCACTAAGCAACTCATTGAGACCCTGTCTCTGAATAAAAGACAAAATAGAGCTGGGGGTGTAGCTCAGTGGTTGAGTGCCCCTGAGTTCAATCCCTGCCCCCCCAAAAAAACCCTAAAAATATACCTACCACATGAGCCAGCTGTATCACTCCTTGGTATTTTTCCTAAAGATTCCAAGTAAGCATACTTTGGAGAAACATGCATACCTGTGTTTTTCACCAAATTTGGAATTAGCCTAGGTTTCTGTCAACAGATAAATGGATAAAGAAAATGTGGCTTATATTCACAATGGAGTTTTATTCAGTCATTAAAAATTGAATTTATGTCTTTTGCAGGAACATGGATGGAACTGTAACTGTAATTCATGTTAAGTGAATTACGTCTTCTCAGAAAGACAAAGATCATATGTTTCTCTCATATGTGGAAGCTAATGGGGATAAAAAGGACACCATGAAAGCAGAAGAGAGATCATTAGGGTAGAGGAAGGGGGCAAGGGAGAGGGAGAGTAAGAGGAGATATTGGGGAATGAAAGTCATCAAATAATGTTATATACATTTACTAATACACCAAAATGAAACCCACCATTCTGCGTAATTAATATGTACCAATAAAAAAGGAAAAATGTTGAGCTTTCATGTACCCTTCCAGTCTTATTTTTCTGGGACTGACACAACCACTACCACAAACTGCATAATAGAAATGTTATTATTTCTGGCACATACCTATAGTCCAAGTGGCTGGGGAGGCTGAGGCAGGAGGATCTAGAGTTCAAAGTCAGTCTTAGCAACTTAGTGAAGCCCTATTCAACTCAGCATAGACCCTGTCTCAAACTAAAATGCCAAAAAAATAAAAATAAATAGGCTGGGGATATGGTTAAGAGCTCTGGATTCAATCCCTAGTATCAAAAAAAGAAAAGAAATGTATTGTTTAATCATTGAGGAGACAAAAGTTTAAGATCTAGATACCAGATCAGTGACAGAATGCACGCCTCAACCAGCTCCTGGTGGGGCTGGAATGTGTGTTCCTTGTTCTCTGCTGCATCATGCTGTTTGCTCTGCATGAGACTGACTCCGGTTTCTCTAATTATCCATCTAGAACTATACTTCTAGGACATACAACCAAGCCTGCTGCCAGTTGGCAACCTCTCTTCTAAATCATGCTACACAGAAGAAATATACTTTCCAAAATTATGTTTACCTAGTTAAAACATCTTAGGGAAATCAAGTTTTTAACAGAGGAAGTTTTAGTGAAGATGAACAATTTATTTTTGATGGGTGAGGCATACTTTTCTTCCCTGCAATACTACAATTCATAGATTCTCTTCTTTATATTTGCTGCATAATCCAGTGACCAGAAGAACTGAATGGCATGTTGTAACAGCTCTATCTTAACACACATGGTTCAAAAATTATATCAATTCTCGCAGTTTTCATTGACATGAATCATGACAATTCCAGTTACTCTTGATAAAGTTCTTAAGTAAATCAGAAGGAACATTCTTACAAAAACTATGAAATGTGCTAAGCTCTTTTTTTCTATTTATGAGCTACATTCTATCCTATTTTACTAGATCATGAAGATATATTAAAACAATTTTCTAATAAGGCATAGCTGAATGATGTACATGTTGGCATGGGCCAAAAGATTTTTGAGGTGCTAAATTTTGTTGAGAAAATTTTTATTCCCTGACCATGAAATCTCTTCAGACTATTGAACATTAAAATTGAGCAATCTTTCTTTAAAATAGCTATCAAGAGTAAAGGAAGGTGAAATAATATATCCTCCACCAGCTCTCTGGAAAAAGTAGATCTACTTTGTCCATCAGTTCAGCTCAAGGGAATAGTTTAATGCTATTTTCACTATAACAGTCTGTCACAAAAATCATCAAATCTGAAAGGAACTTGCAAAAAAGCTGAAACTAGGTGCCTTATTGTAGTCTAAAAATACATTACCATGGAAATAAGAATCAAAGAACTATTTCTCTCTAGTGTAAACCCTCTCTCAAAAGGTATCTTGGTGATATCCAACACCTGGCAAAACAATAATTTTTATAACTCATAATATTTCTGCATCTTGAACCAATTCCTTTTATACAATGACATTTTCCTGAATCTTTGCATGTATATAACACTGCAGGAATGTAATGTCCTTTTTATAAATCATCAAATTAGAAAGTATCTGTATTAGTCAGTTCTGGATAATTCTATAGGAATACAAAATTCCTATACACCAGGTGACAGAAACAGCAAACATTCATTTCTTACATTTCTGGAGACTAGAATTTCAAGCTTGAGTATCAGCTGTATTGAGTTCTAGAGTTCTTGTTGAATACCCTGTTCCTAGTTTGTAGGTGGTCACCTTTCTGAATCCTCATTCGCAGAGAGTAGAGAGGAGAAATAAGCTCTCTGTATTTTTTCTTATAAGGCCTTAAATCCCATTGGGACCCACATAGTCACTTCCCAAAGATCTCAAGTCCTGACGTCATCCCACTGGGGGTTAAGGCTGCAAAGAATGAATTCTTGGGATTACCCAAACATTCCAGTCCATGACATGACCCTAGCAAAGGAAGACTAAATCTGTTTTCTAAGCATCTATTTGGCTTCAGAAATAAACTATGTAAGAAACAAACTCTTTTGACTTCAACAGGTAGGTGGGTAATTCCCTCCCTACAGCCATTACCTTATCCCTGCCAACTGGCTCACAGTGCTTGTCTGTGGTGCACTGTGAGGTAAGAGGGTCACCTTACTTACACACTTATAATTTTGTTCTTCAAATGCAAGGCACTACCTCAGTGGCAGCAATGCTGAGGTAAATTGGTGTTAAAACCTACTCAAACTCTTAGTAGCTATCTTCTTACCATCAGGCATGTCCAAGGTATCCTGTATGTTAAATTCCACTGTGCATTTGACTTCCTTGAGTCTCTTTCCTGGATTTACTTTCTGTCTGACACTTTTTCTCTGTCTCATTGAACTAAGTCAGATAACATTTCTGTAAGAAAGATTTTTTTTTTCTTTGTTCAGTTCTTGGCTATTTAATTTTTCATCTTCTTCCTTGGTGTTCAGTTTCTATTTGATGACCTTGAACTACATCCATTATCTAACCTTGTTTCTGGGAGCATGACCACAATAGAACTCTTGTGTTCTTGTTTAACTGACAAGATGTTCTAGGCAGTGATATGCTGGACTCAGCATATCTGAGTTTGTAAACACCAAATATATATATGTTTCCCCAAAGCTATATTCAGTGACTTTACTTTGTAGCTTGGACTTGCTCAAGAGTGGAAGTACTTAGATCAGTAATGTTGGAAAAATATGCACACTAGGATCTTTTCCCTCGTGGAGAACTAGTATAGTTGTGGTGGTACAACTATGAGGTCTGGGATCTAAATTTCTATATACTTATGGTTCCCTGAATTAATAATAGCAACCTCAGTGGTTTTTAATCATCCTACAAATGACAGGGTAGCATAGGATATTATGACTATATTTTACTGTCTCAATTACATCTTTTCAGTGTACCAAAAAAAACAAATTTTGAAAAGCTATTTTACTAGGTTTAAAGACACAAGCAGTAAACATTTTTATTTTGATTGATAATGTCAAATTGTCCTTCCACTAGTAGTACAGAAAAGTGCGCATTATTTCTCAACTCTCTAGTGAATATTTAGTTCCTCCAAGAATCATTTAACTCTTATGAAAAGTGATAAATATCTTTTTTTGGTTTATATTTTTAATGCAAGTTATATTAAGCCTTATACATTTCTTAGCCATTCTATACCAGTTTCTGTTACAGTTTTTGATTATAGCATTTCCTTTTGATACTTAGCTTCCATCTTTCTTTTACACTATGTGTTCTTTCATGTTGTACACTTTTTCCGGTAATGCACTTGCTGTAGTAATCATAATTATTTTAAATACCTATTCTGATAATTTCAAAATCTCTATGATATCTAAGTCTGGGTCTAATGCTTGCTTTGTTTAAGGCTGCTACTTAATATGGTGTGTAAATTTTTGTTAAAAGCCGAACATGATGTACCAGATACAAGGAGCTGAGATAAAGGCCCTTAAAAATGCTTTATGCTTGTCTGGTTAGAAATTAGGTTATATTTTCTGTTTGCTGTGGCTATAATGTCAGAGGTTAAATTTTTCTGGTGTTCTTGTTTTTGTTCATCTGTTCTCTTTTGATCTCCCCAGAGCTGAGTCTGGCAGTTATTTCAGTTACAATTCCCTGCCAATATACAGGACCCCAACTGGTGTGATGGTAAGGTATGTGTGTGGGGGGCACAGGTGTTGTATAATGCTTCCATGAGACTTCACATTTTTAGTGGACCTAAATCCCAGACTGTGATGTTTACAAGTGTGTATCACCAATTTTCCCCCACTTAGGTGAGACAGGACAGTTAGAAGGTATTTCCCTTCTCCCACAAGAGTTAGGTTCAGGTAAAACCCAAAATGGTGAAACTCTGGTAAAATTATTTCCTTTATAATATACATTTGTTAAGAACAAAAACACTGGGTTTATTCTGAAATGGGTTCTAGTCTTCTCTACCTGCATGAGGGGATTTTCCTCCAGTTTTCCCAATGAGAATCTGGTAAGGTTTTACACAAAACCTAATCTATACCTTGTTTCCACCCATCCTAGCCATTGACCCTGGCCAGTTTTCTCCTTCCTTCAACTCCACCACTGGAGTTCTCACCGGGCAGCATTTCCCATACTGTGCAAACTCTTAGAGCCGGCTGCTTTTAGTCTTCCTAGTGTGGTAAGAGCAATTCTACAAGCCTGCCCTGGGAGCCAGTGAGTAATAACAACAGAGCAAGAAAGCTCTGCTTGTAAAGGCAGGGGTGAAATTGCTTTCAAATGTGAGATTCCTTTTGGACAATGTCCAAATAATCCTACCATGAATCAAAGATACTTTGCAGTCAGATTGACCTAGCTGCTAAGTAAAGACAGACACATTTTTAGTTATCTGTTTTGGGAATGTGAGCTAATCCTATAAATGCACATGAGGTGAAAGAAAAATGCATTTTGAATTATCAACTCTTATTTATGTTTTTATTTCATGTTAAATTTAAATTTCATACTGTATTTTAGGTTTTAATCAAATGTCTGAATTCAATTATACATGTGCCTATTGAACACTTTCTGTAAACAAAGCACAGAGAAATAAAATAAAAGATTGGAAAGTGAATGATTTCCTTATTTTATGCATATATAAAATATAAACTGGGAGTGGTGGTACACTCCTGTAAACGCAGGGACTCAGGAAACTGAGGCAAGAGGATCACAAGTTCCAGGTCATCCTCAGCAACTTAGCAAGACCTTATCTCAAAGTAAAATTAGAAAGAGCTGGGAATGTAGTTCAGTGGTAAAGTGCTGCTGGGTTAAATCCCCAGTACCACAAAAAAGCAAAAAGCATCTCTGGTCTAATTCCTAGGTCCTTGGTCCATTTTGAATTGAGTTTTGTGAAAGGCGAGAGATAGGGGTTTAGTTTCATTTTGCTGCATGTGAAGTTCCAGTTTTCCCAGCACCATTTGTTGAAGAGGCTATCTTTTCTCCATTGTATGTTTTTGGCACCTTTGTCTAGTATGAGAAAACTGTATTTATGTGGGTTTGGCTCTATGTCCTCTATTCTGTACCATTGATCTACCGGCCTATTTTGGTGCCAATACCATGCTGGTTTTGTTACTATTGCCTTGGAGTATAGTTGAAGGTCCAGTATTGTGATACCTCCTGCTTCACTCTTCTTGCTAAGAATTCCTTTAGCTATTCTGGGTCTCTTATTCCTCCAGATGAATTTCATGATTGCTTTCTCTATTTCTATGAGGTCTGTCATTGGAATTTTAATTGGAATTGCATTGAATTTGTATAGTGCTTTTGGTAGTATGGCCATTTTGATTATATTAATTCTGCCTATCCAAGAACATGGGAGATCTTTCCATCTTCTAAGATTTTCTTTAATTTCTTTCTTTAATGTTCTGTAGTTCTCATTGTAGAGGTCTTTCACCTCTTTTGTTAGATCGATTCCCAAATATTTTAATTTTTTTGAGACTATTGTGAATGGGGTAGCTTTCCTAATTTCTCTTTCATAGGATTCATCACTTATGAAAAAAAAAAAAGCAAAAACAAAAACAGGAATATAGTCAATGTATAAATAATATTACAAGTAATAATAAAAGCCATAATGAGTAAATTAATTTATATGTGTATATATATATATGATGTACAATAAGATAAATGTTCTTAAAATATGTAAATGTATGGAAGATCAAAGGAGAAGAGAAAATGCTGTGTCAAGAGAAACCCAAACAGTTAACTTGAGGAAGAAATAATGTGCATAAGTTGAAAAGAGTGGTAGAATTTCCATAACTGGGCCTTTTGGATTAGGTCATTTAATTAAAAGAAACAGGAGCAAACCAGAGAAACAAAAGCATGAGCTACCCAGAGGATGGCAGGTAGCTCTGTTTTGCTATAGATACAGGAGAAAAAGAAGATGAAAATAAAGGTATATTTAGTGTAATATATATTTAGTCTGGTTTGAAATAAGTAATAATTTTTGAGTAGGAAAAGATTTGTTCAGAGGTAAGGTACAAGTTGCCAAATCTGATAAATTTTGTACTATGTGGAATAAATTAGAGGTAATTAGTAGTTAGGAAAAGGGAGGTAAGCATTCAGTACCATATATATATGGAGCATATACATTACAGTATAAAGACAGTTCACTATGCATCATTGGAGTATGCATCCAATTACACATGAGTAGGAACAATCCTGGGAAACAAAGTGCACCATTTGGTCTTTTTTCTAAATTGTAGCTGACATATAGTAGGGACATTGAAATATGCATGCCAAAATATTGACAACTACTAGAGACTGAATTAGAGCAAATTATATTTCATTATTTTATAATTATGTCAAAATAACTCCTAATAGTATATATAACTAAAAGGGACTAATAAGAATGATTTTTAAAAAGTAAAAAGTTCTTTTTAATGTGTATGGTAAACAATTGGTTAGATCAAAGAAAACATGATAACATAGAAACACTGAGTGCTATTTAATATTATTTGAGTCTTTTCCATTACTTTATAATACCAGGCTACTTAAATGCAGTATGGGAAATTTCCTTAATGTTGCTATTTTCTGTGGAAATTAGTAAGTGTTCCTTATGACAGAAGCATGAAATTTATTAAGGATAGAAGTTTTAAAACATACTACACTTTAGTGGACTCTATTTTTAAAGGAAAATAGAACTTATTGCAATGTTATTTATGTTTTCTTTTAATTAACTGCCACATAAAAAGAACATTATCATACTTGGGTGCCAAAAAGGAAACAGCATTCTTACATAATTGGAATTTATTAGTTTACACAGGAGAAAGCAGGGAAGATAAAACACTGTAAATTAGTAATAGTAGTGACTTTTGTAGAAATTATGATGTTTCTCTCTTCATCTTATTCAATTTTTCTATACTTGCAAGTTTCTCTTAAAATCTTAAAACACACAAATCTATAATAATGTGAGAAAATTCTGAGAGCATCACATTAAGTAACAGCTGCAATACTAGATTTCTAGCACTTTACCACCATTAAAATTAATAATTGTCATATTAAATTTGAATGACTATAAACTTCAGGCTATAACTCCTATTTCTGAAGTTATTTCAAATATATGGTCTATTTATTCATTCATTCATTAAAGCAATTAAAATAACACATAAACACAAGCCTGAACTGCTACTATGGATTGAGGATGGGGTTGGTTATAGCAGCTGGTTAACACAGACTTGCTGCTCCAGAGGACCTTCAAATATTGAAGGACCATGGTCTATAGGCAAAGATGATAATAGAATCTTCATAGCAACATTAAATGGTGTTTGGATGGCTTATTTTCATGTTATAGAGACTCTATTTCAAGAACTGGGACTAAGGGAAGAGTGTTCTAGACACACATTTAGGGGGTTATTGTCTCAAGGTCACTCAGCTAAATACTATGCTTTTCATTAATTCTTTTTCCCATGTCTTCTACTCAGGTCATTGTATTAACTTACTGGTCCAAACTTGAGTTTTACTTTTTTTCTGTTATTGTCATTTTTAAAAATTTATTCCATAAGTTTTCTGTCTGAAACTTCTGAAGACATTACTACAAATACTAAAAAGCTAATCTTTAGAGACTCATCAAAAAGGGAAGAAAAAAATTAAGGTACCATCCTAAGCAGAAAAAGAGCAGCAAAGTCTGTTTCAAGTGTTTTACTCCTGCTGCGGCCTCCAGAAGTCTTTCCTGAATCCCTGACATGGAGAATTGGTTTTTCTTTATTTGGACCTTTCTGTGGGCCTAATCCTGCACTAAGGTCAGTGGTTCTAGTTTGCAAACTTTCTGTCTGCTTGAGAAAACTAAGTAAGGAAATATAAACACCTTGTGACCAGAGTGCAGTGACACTGATATCCTGTATATCCCTAAGGATTCCTGCAGTCAACAGCCCTCTTACCTCTACTCATCAGGATATTTCCTTTGTAACTCTGAAAGATTCATTTGTTATGTGCTTCTGTGTTCCTTGTCCTTTAAAAATGTCCTTTTCTTTTTCCCAGTTACAGGGACCTTAGACTTGTGTCTGTGAAGTTTTTGGATAAGGTGCTTGGGTAGACAGGTGTGCTCTGTGCTGGATTGAACATTCAACTTCTTTTCCAAACAACAACTCTTTGACTGATTCTACACAGTATTTACTTAAGAGGGTGTTTAAAGAACCATAATATTAAAAGAAGTGTTCAAAGCAAAATGCTCTTACTAAACTTGGACCATTTTATGAAACTGTTTGTGGTAGTCTAGCTCCATTGGAACCAGTCTGTCTCTGTTACTAGTTTCATGATAGATGTTATAGTGATCATAATAGTCACTTCTCATACGCGAGTCTCACACACCTGGAAAACAGCCTCATTTTCTATTCTATATTGTTCAAACATAATTCATACACACTCAAACATTAATTATGTTCATAAGGCCAATGACAATGGCCAATAAATGCACATAATTTAAAAATAAGGTGGAGAAGCATGCAGTCACACAAACATATACAAATAAGCATATCCCAACTTAAGGTATTATGCTATATTATTGCATTTTTCCAGTAGCATAAAAATCCTTAACATCTGTTAAGGATTCTATTATATTTCATCCAGTAAACAGGAACACAGGGAATATACTATTGAAACATTTTAAGCCTACTTGTTACAAAAGTATCTATCCTTTTTGCAGAAATAGATGCAAAGATATAGTCTATTCTCTTACACTGACACAAGTAATTTGGAAATATCAGTTTTCTGCAAATGGGAGTGTGAATTAACTGGACCAAATAAAAATTTGGTAACTAGTAACCACAAAAGATTCTATGTTACTAAATTTCTAAAAATCAAATGATGTTATCTTTTTTGTGCTTTTAAAATATGATCTTATAATAGTGTGATTCTAGAGCTTGAATCTCTATTTTTTATGGTTTTGGGGATCACACCAAGAGCCTTATACCTGTTCAGCACTCAACATTGAGCTCCACCCCCGTGCCCTAGAATTTGAATCTCTTTAAAGGAAGTTCTGAGCCTGAGATTCTATCACAAACATAGCCTGTGGTCCTATCACATCAATAGGCATATTATAAAATTTACATATTATGCAGTGTCATACCCGCACAATTGGGTATGTAATTCAGGTAAGTTTTGGAAAATATAAAGGTAAGTAGATCATTATATGCATGAGATTAAACATTTGCCACATTTCTGGGTATTGAGCTCAATATATATTGCACAAAAGGAAATGACAGAACTTGAAATTTATAAAAAGGCTACTTGCTATTTAATATAAGCAAAAACTACACTATACTTATTCTAGATCTTCTCTGCAATATAGCTTTTTATACTTTGCTTAAACAAAAAGACCTAACAGAATTATAGATTAAAAAAATAAAACAAACAGAACAAAATGAGTACCTTGAACTGAGTTGAAGTTCTGCTTCCACCTCTGGCTCTGACACAACGGAGAAGTAGGATTTCTACAAGTCCCGTGATACCTCTGTATGTGTTCTTTCTCATTTCTAGCATCAGAAGACAACAGATGAACATTTTAAAGGTTATTTTCCACCACATTACATGATTATATTTTCTACTTTCTTTCAAAATTTAGAAAAAATATTCTTAGCATATTTGTGTGTGTGTACATGAGAGCAAGAGAGAGAAAGAGTTATCAACAGAGCAAGTATGTGGTGAGGGAGGAATGGGCCAGGGATCCTCCCCATCACATAAAATGATGCCTTACCTACACAGTGAGAGTTGCACAGTCTGGCTTTCTCTAATGTTCTTCAAACTGGTTTTACTAAATGGTAGAATGCATTGTGAGCAAACCAACTACCTTAAAGACTTGAGAGGCTCTACCTTTCAAGAATGTTCTCATGTGGTAGAATAATTCCTATAAATCCATTAATTTTAGTTCAATAAACATGCAACTCTGCTAGAGGTGGTAACAGGCTCTAATTTTAGCTATTGGATGGTTAAGGGTTGGTAGAGGAAATAGTTCTAATCAGATCCACAGGAAGGGGCTGAAGATGTGACTCAGTGGTAGAGTACTTGCCTAGCATTCATGAGGCCCTGAGTTCAATTCCAGCTCTGAAAAAATATATGTATGTACATATATTGAATCTGAAAGTTACCATCCATATTCTAATTTCCACTGATAGTAGATTTAAATAATTTTTTATGTTTTGGAATTTTTGGGGTGTACTTTCCTTTCTAGAGTCAAACTAGGCCTACCTCTAACCCCAATTAACATTCTTTCTATAAATTTTTTATTATTATTATTATTATTATTATTATTATTATTATTTGCCACACACTTCAAGTGATTGTGGCAATAGGTTTTAGGAGTCTAATTTTGGTTTTACTTATATTGAAAATTTGATAAAATGGTGTGATCATTAGTCAATTACCATTAAATATTGACTTTGGTTTTGCTCCCCCCAACAATTGCCCCAGTTATCATTTTTGAGAGCTCTTTTTATTTTATTTGTTTTGATTTAGAACCCTGAAATTAAAGTTTTTATTCCCCCTTACCATCTGTACTCACCTCAGAGTGAGCTCACTTTATAGCCGTATGCAAATTTCACAATGCAATTTCAATGGTTCACTGCCTTTTGTCTACTTGGGGTTGTATTTCATGAATTCCCTTGGTATTATTTTTTTCCTCCCCCTAGGAGAGAAGTTAAATTTTTATTATTCTCCTTGTTTCTCGTAAATTAGATAAAGATTTTATTATAGTAGATGCTTCAAAAATACACAGAAATTATGCAGACTAATAAAATGGACTTATAAAATATTTTAGCATATAAAAGGATGGCTGAGAAAAATAAGGATATAGTTAAAGAAGTGAAAACACTAAAACTTTTTGTTTTGTATGTCAATTCTTGGTAAATTTGCATTCCATTTTTATTTTACCAAAAGCAGACTCTTAACAAGGGGTGAAAATACACATATAGACGGACATCTGTAATTAGGTTTATGAGTTTTGTTATGCCAAAATGGCCTTGGGAAGTTTCACTATGATCTTTGCTTTTTTTGTGTGTTTAGTTGTGAAGATTGAAATTTTGTCATTAATTTTTATTTGTTCTAATTAGTTATACAAGACAGTAGAATACATTGTGACACGTCATACAATATGCAGTATAGCTTCTCATTCTTCTGGTTGTACAAGATGTCAAATCACACCAGTTGTGTAATCATATATGCACATTTAATAATGTCTGATTCATTTTACTATCTTTCCTACCCTCACACCCCCTTCCTTCACTCTGCTCTGCCTATTCCAAAGTAAGTCTATTCTTCCCTACCTGTGCCCCGCAATCCCTGTTGTGAATTAGCATCCACATATCAGAGAAAACATTCAACCTTTGGTTTTCTGAGATTGGCTTATTTCACTTAGCATGATATTCTCCAGCTCCATCCATTTACCTGCAAATGCCATAATTTATAAAAGTATAAAAGTATAAATTTCCCTCTAGACACTACTGTACCTTCATGCCATGAATTTTGGTGTCTTTTTTTATTGGTTCTTTTTAATTATACATAATAGTAGAACCCTTTTTTTTCACAATGTAGATTCACTCAATTCATATAATCTTACATTTACATAGGGTAATACTATTTGTATCAGTCTACTATCTTTCCTTCCCCCACCCTCTCCCATCCTATTTTCCTCTACACCATCCACATCTCCTCCATTCTTTTCTTATCCCCCCCATAACTCCTTTCCCCACCCCCCATCATGTAACAGCATCCACTGATCAGAGAAAACATTCGGCCTTTGGTTTTTTGGGCTTGACTTATTTCACTTAGCATGATATTCTCCAACTCCACCCATTTACCAGCAAATGCCATAATTTTAGTCTTCTTTATGGCTGAGTAATATTCCATTGTGTATATATACCACAGTTTCTTTATCCATTCTTCAACTGAAGGACCTCTAGGTTGGCTCCACAATCTAGCTATTCATAACTGCTATTGAGCAGCTATGAACATAGATGTGGCTGCATCCTTATGCTTTGCTGATTTTAATACCTTTAGGTATAAACCGAGGAGTGAGATAGCTGGGTCAAATGGTGGGTCCATTCAAAGTTTTTTGAGGAATCTCCATACTGCTTTCCAGAGTGCCTGCACAAATTTGCAACTCCATCAGTAATATATGAGTGTGCCTTTTTCCCCATTAAGTTTCATTCATTTCAAAATATATTTTTCCTACTGATTTTTCCTTTAACACATAGCTTAGGGTTGTATAAGTCATCAAGTACTTGAAATTTTTCCAAATCTTCTTTTACTGATTTCGAATTTAATTGTATTGTAGTCTGAGAATATTATGTATGATTGTAATATTTTTAATTTATTAGGATAGGGTTTAGATCCAAGCCTATGGTCCATCTTTGAGAATGTACTCTTGTGCTTGAAAAAGAAAATATGTTCCTGTAGAGTGTTCTATAATCATCCAGTAAGCCAAGATGTTTGGTAGTATTATTTACATCTGTTATTTTATTCCTAATATTTTGTCAATTATTAAAAATAGTTATTAAATCTTTCATTGTTATTCTTCCTACTTTTAAGGATTTGCTATTAAATTTGTATGCACACATAATTTATACCTTCCTGATATATTGACCCTGGCATAATGATGAAATATCCTTCCTTGCATTAAAATGGTATATAGTATTTCTTGCCCTAAATCTCTTTGCCTCATATTGCAGTGGTCATTTCAGCTCTTTTAAGGTGGTGTTTACATGGTATAACTTCACCAGGCTGTTGCTTACTTTTATCTTCCTACTTTCAACAGATTCTCTCTTTCTTAGTCTTCAGTGGTTTGGTTAAGTCTGTGTGTTTATGTTTATCCTGCATCAGATCTGATGCTCTTCCTAACATGTTAGACTCTTGTTTCTTATCAAAATTGCTTTTTTTTTTTAATTTATGTGTTTAGTTTTTGTTCACTTTCTCTTTTCCCTCTCCTTCTTGGGTCCTCATTCCACATGCATTTGTTCACTTACTACTGTCCCACAGGTCATTTTTTTCTGGCATAGAAGTAACCAATGTAAAGTTATCATGTGTAAGTAGTAATAAATAATGTCAACTGTCATCTGTTCTTTTTTAATGTATTTTAGAATTTGTCTTTGGGAATTGGACATTTATGATAGTATATTGTTGCAATTCTGAATGTAATATTTGTTCACAAAAATATTTGTTTTTAATTTTTATCTTTTTTTTTTTTTTAAGAAACTTGAGCAATCTGGTGAATTCCTCTCTCTCTCAGTGGACAGTTGCTCATGTGTCTGTTCAGTTTTTAAATTCTTATTTTTATTTTTAACTTAGATTCCTAGAGGATGCTCCCGTGTCTGTATAGCTTAGTATTTGGCCACAAGTTGGGTAGAAGTCTAGTACATTCAAGAATTAGACATTTCCCAAGTTCTTTCAGGGTTTGCTTTTGATCAGGTTGTTTGGATCTTACTTGAATGTTCATGAAATCTCCTAATACACTCTGAATATGTATAGAAATAGTCCCACAAATTGTGTATCACCTGGGATTTTAAGGACAGCAAGGCAATTCATGGAAAGGTGGGCAAAAAGATGAAAGGACCCTTTTAAAAAGCAGAGAACTAGTCAACAAGCATAGAAAGGATGCTCAACATTTCAGTGAAATGTGAATTTGTGAACATGGAAATGTGAACATGGAAATGTGAATTTTAACCAAATAAGAATACTAAACACCACATTAATAGATAAAGTAGAAAGCCTAAAAGTGTTGATAAGTATATTGAAAAACTGCAAACTCTCATATACTGTTAGTATTTATGCTAAATATAGCCCACTATGGACAAGTGTTTGACAACTGCTTTAAAAAATTAAATAAGTGCTTGTAGTTGACCAAACATTCCATTCTTAGGTATTTATTTAAGAGAAATTGAATAGTAAAGATTGTATACAAATGCCCATGGTAGTTTGATTAACATAATCAAAACAAGAAAAAACAGACAATTCAGGATCTATGAAACACAATGCAGCATGAATACACAATAGAATGTTAAACAGTAATTTAAAAATACCAAAGCAAAGACAACAAAATACTGGTAACTGCAACATTGGCTGATACAAAACTAAGTGTTCTGAAAAGATGTCAGACTCATGTAAAAATATAGGGTATTATTCTATTTATATAGAACCCTTGAGAATGCAAATGAATCTCTAGTGACAAAAGTAAACCAGTGGTTACTTGAGGCCAGGAACAGTGAGGAAAATGGGCTGCAAAAGGACACAAGGCAAGTTTGTAGAGAAAGGATGCTGTGTGCCTTGATTGTAGCAGTGATTTCATGGGTGTGTATACATGGAAAAATGTCACCATGCTTTAAGTTCTAATCAATGTAGTTTTTGTGTATGCCTGTCTGTCCTCACATGTATATCTCAATACAGTTTGGAACACTTATTTATAATATACATGTAGGATTTTACCCTTAATCATGTAGCTTCCTCCTGAAAAGCTTGCTTGCATAAATTTAAGAAAGATGAGTAGCTTACCACTGTGACAAAGAAAGCAATACAAAGATAATAGAGAATGTCAAGTCTTGAGTCATTGTATAAGGTCAGCCCTTATGCATAAATGGTCAGCTTAGCTCATATTTGACAATCTTAATTGCACAATATATCCCAAGTATTTCTTTTTTTTTTTTTTATTTACTTATTGATTCATTGGACACAAATGGAGTACAGCTATTGTTTCACTGGTTGTACACAAAGTAGAGTCACACCATCTGTGCTTTCATGCATGTACACAGGGCAATGGTATCTGTCACACACTCTGTTATTAATTTACCCCCCACCCGCCCCCACCCCTCCCTTCCCTCTATGCTAGCTATCTTTCCTCCATTCTTGCCATCTTTCCCCCCCACATTATGCATCATCATTCATTTATCAGAGAGACCATTCGGCTTTTGGATTTTTGGGATTGGCTGATCTCACTTAGCATAACAGTTTCCAACATCATCCATTTACCTACAAATGCCATAATTTTATTCTTCTTTATGGCTGAGTAATATTCCATTGTGTATATATACCACGGTTTCTTTATCCATTCCTCTACTGAAGGGCATCTAGGTTGATTCCATAATCTAGCTATTGTGAATTGAGCAGCTATGAACATTGATGTGGCTGCATCACTGTAGCAATCTGATTTTAAGTCCTTTGGGTATAGGCCAAGGAGTGGGATAGCAGGGTCAATGGTGGATCCATTCCAAGTTTTCTAAGGAATCTCCACAATGCTTTCCAGAGTGGCTGCACCAACTTGCACTCCCACCAGCAATGTATGAGTGTACCCTTTTCCCCACATCCTCGCCAACACCTGTTGTTGCCTGTGTTCTTGATAAAAGACATTCTAATTGGGGTAAGATGAAATCTTAAGGTGGTTTTGATTTGCATTTCTCATATTACAAGTGATCTTGAACATATTTTTATAAATCTGTTGATTGCTTGTAGATCTTCCTCTGTAAAGTGTCTGTTCATTTCCTTGGCCCATTTATTGATTGGGTTATTGGTGTTCGTCGTGTAAAGATTTTTGAGTACTTGGTAGATTCTGGAGATTAGTGCTCTGTCCGAAGTGTGTGTGGCAAAGATTTTCTCAAACTCTGAAGGCTCTCTCTTCACATTGCTGATTGTTTCCTTTGCTGAGAAGAAGCTTTTTAGTTTGACTCTATCCCAATCATTGATTCGTGCTTTTATTTCTTGCGCTTTGGGAGTCATGTTAAGGAAATCTGGTCCTCGGCCAACATGATGAAGATTTGGACCTATTTTATCTTCTATTAGGTGCAGAGTCTCTGATGTAATTCCTAGGTCCTTGATCCACTTTGAGTTGAGTTTTGTACAGGGTGAGAGATAAGGGTTTAGTTTCATTTTGCTGCATATGGATTTCCAGTTTTCCCAGCACCATTTGTTGAAGAGGCTGTCGTTTCTCCATTGCATGTTTTTGCCTCCTTTGTCAAGTTTGAGATACCTGTACTTATTAGGGTTTGTCTCTGTGTCCTCTATTCTGTACCATTGATCTACCTGTCTATTTTGGTACCAATACCATGCTGTTTTTGTCACTATTGCTCTGTAGTATAGTTGGAGGCCTGGTATTGTGAAACCCCCTGCTTCGCTCTTCTTGCTAAGGATTGCTTTAGCAATTCTGGGTCTCTTATTCCTCCAAATGAATTTCATGATTGCTTGCTCTATTTCTATGAGGTCCATCATTGGGATTTTAATTGGAATTGCATTGAATTTGTATAGCATTTTTGGAAGTATGGCCATTTTGACAATATTAATTCTGCCTATCCAAGAACATGGAAGATCTTTCCATCTTCTCAGATGCTCTTTAACTTCTTTCTTTAGTGTTCTGTAGTTCTCAGTGTAGAGGTCGTTCACATCTTTTGTTAGATTGATTCCCAAGTATTTTATTTTTTTTGAGGTTAATGTGAATGGGGTACTTTTCCTAATTTCCCTCTCAGAGGATGCATCACTTACGAATAAAAATGCATTAGATTTATGAGCATTAATTTTATATCCTGCTACTTTACTGAATTCATTAATGAGTTCCAGAAGTTTTCTGGTGGAATTCTTAGGATCTTCTAAATAGAGAATCATGTCATCAGCAAATATGGATAGTTTGATCTCTTCTCTTCCTATTCGTATTCCTCTAATTTCTTTGGTCTGTCTAATTGCTCTGGCTAGAGTTTCAAGAACAATGTTGAATATAGTGGCGAAAGAGGGCATCCCTGCCTTGTTCCAGTTCTCAGGGGGAATGCTTTCAATTTTTCTCCATTTAGAATGATGTTAGCTGTGGGCTTAGCATAAATAGCCTTTACAATGTTAAGGAATGTCCCCACTATCCCTATTTCTCTAAGTGTTTTGAGCATGAAGGGGTGCTGTATTTTATCAAATGCTTTCTCTGCGTCTATTGAAATAATCATGTGGTTCTTGACCTTAAGTCTGTTGATGTGGTGAATTACATTGACTGATTTCCAGATGTTGAACCAACCTTGCATCCCTGGGACGAAACCCACTTGATCATGGTGTACTATCTTTTTAATATGCTTTTATATGCAATTCGCTAAAATTTTGTTAAGAATTTTTGAATCTATGTTCATTAGAGATATGGGTCTGAAATTTTCTTTCCTTGATGTGTCCTTCTCTGGTTTTGGTATCAGGGTGATATAGCTTCATAGAATGAGTTTGGAAGGGTTCCCTCCTCCTCTATTTCATGAAATACTTTGAGGAGTATTGGAATGAGCTCTTCTTTGAACTCAGCTGTGAATCCATCTGGTCCCGGACTTTTCTTTGTTGGTAGGCTTTTGATGACTTCCTCTATTTCATTGCTTGAAATTGATCTATTTAAGTTGTGTATGTCCTCCAGATTCAGTTTGGGTGGCTCATATGCCTCTAGGAACCTGTTGATGTCTTCCAGGTTTTCTATTTTGTTGGAGTATAAATTTTCAAAGTAGCTTCTTATTATGTTTTGTATTTCAATTGTGTCTGTTGTAATATTTCCATTTCCATCACGAATTTTAGTAATTTGGAGTTTCTCTCTCCTTCTCTTTGTTAGCGTGGCTAAGGGTTTATCAATTTTGTTTATTTTTTTAAAGAACCAACTTTTTGTTTCGTCAATTTTTCGAATTGTTTCTTTTGTTTCAATTTCGTTGATTTCAGCTCTGATTTTGATTATTTCCTGTCTTCTACTACTTTTGGTGATGATCTGTTCCTCTTTTTCTAGGGCTTTGAGCTGTAATGTGAGGTCATTGATTTGTTGACTTTTCATTCTTTTATTAAATGCACTCTCTGCAATGAACTTTCCTCTTAGCACTGCTTTCATAGTATCCCAGAGATTTTGATATATTGTATCTTTGTTCTCGTTGACCTCTAAGAATCTTTTAATTTCCCCCCTAATGTCTTCTGTTATCCATGTATCATTCAATAGCATATTATTTAATCTCCAGGTCTTGGAGTAGTTTCTGTTTCTAACTTTATCATTGATGTCTAATTTCATTCCATTATGATCTGATAGTATACAAGATAGTATCTCTATGTTTTTGTATTTGTTAAGAGTAGCTTTGTGGCATATTATATGGTCTATTTTAGAGAAGGAACCATGAGCTGCTGAGAAGAAAGTGTATTCGCTTTTTGATGGATGGAATATTCTATATATGTCCGTTAAGTCCAAATTAGCAATTGTGTCATTGAGTCCTATAGTTTCTTTATTCAATTTTTGTTTCGAAGATCTGTCCAATGGTGAGAGAGGAGTGTTAAAGTCTCCGAGTATTATTGTGTTTTGGTCTATTTGATTCCTGAAATTGAGAAGGATCTGATTGACATACATGGATGCACCATTGTTTGGTGCATAAATATTTATGATTGTTATGACCTGTTGATTTATGCTTCCATTAAGCAATATGAAATGTCCTTCTTTATCCCTTCTGACTAACTTTGGTTTGATGTCTGCTTTATCTGAAATGAGAATGGAAACCCCAGCTTTTTTACTCAGTCCGTGTGCATGGTATGCTTTTTCCCAACCTTTCACCTTTAGTCTGTGGGCATGTTTTTCTATGAGATGAGTCTCTTGAAGGCAGCATATTGTTGGGTCTTTCTTTTTAATCCAGTCTGCCAGTCTATGTCTTTTGATTGATGAGTTTAGGCCATTTACATTCAGGGTTATTATTGAGATATGACTTGTATTTCCTGTCATTTTAGCTTTTTTAGGGTTTTTAGCTTAACTTTGTTTCTCCTTTGATTGACTCTTTCTTTAGGGTAGTTCCTCCCCATGGTGACCGAGATTGTTATTTTTCATTTCTTCCTCTTCGAATATTTTGTTGAGAATGTTCTGTAGGGCAGGCTTTCTCTTTGTGAATTCTTTAAGCTTTTGTTTATCATGGAAGGATTTTATTTCGTCATCAAATCTGAAGGTAAGTTTTGCTGGATATAAGATTCTTGGTTGGCATCCGTTTTCTTTCAGAGCTTGAAATATGTTGTTCCAGGCCCTTCTTGCTTTTAGGGTCTGGGCTGATAAATCTGCTGATATCCGTATTGGTTTCCCCCTGTAGGTAATCTGATTCTTTTCTCTAGCCGCCTTTAAGATTCTATCTTTGTTTTGTATGTTAGGCATTTTCATTATAATGTGCCTTGGTGTGGATCTGTTGTAATTCTGTGCATTTGGTGTCCGGTAAGCTTCTTGTAATTGATTTTCCATCTCATTCATCATATTAGGGAAATTTTCTGATAATATTTCCTTGAATAGATTATTCATACCCTTGGTTTGTATCTCTGCGCCTTCCTCAATCCCGATTACTCTTAAATTTGGTCTTTTCATGATGTCCCATATTTCTTGGAGGGTTCGTTCATGATTCCTAACCATCTTCTCTGTTTGTTCGACTTTGTTTTCAAGATTAAATATTTTGTCTTCATTGTCTGAGGTTCTGTCTTCCAAGTGATCTATTCTATTAATTATGCTTTCTATTGAGTTTTTAACTTGGTTGATTGTTTCCTTCATTTCCTTGTTTCCTTCAAGGATTTCTGTTTGCTTTTTTCTCAGAACTTCTATCTCTTTATTGAAATGATTTTTTGCTTCCTGCAATTGCTCTATTAGCTGATTATTCATAGCCTGAATCTGCTCTCTCGTCACCTCATTCTCTTCTCGGATCATTTTAATTATGAACATTCTGAACTCCATTTCTGTCATTCCCTCTACCGTACTGTCCTTAGGATCTCCTGATGCACCATCCAGGTTTGTTTGGGACACTTTCTTCCCGTGTCTTCCCATGCTGCTCATATATCCTCCCCTCTAGTAGTGCAAATCAGAGGGATTGCAACTTTCCTGTAAAGACCCAGGGCATCCCTGCAGATTTCCAGCAACTCACCAGATGTTTGAGAGGTGCTTGATCAAGTGGTGACCCAAGATAGCTGCTGTCTCACAACCTCCAGGCTGGGAATGATCAATGCTTCTGGGCAGAGGCAACCAGGAGATGCAGCACAGTGGCCCTGGAGCCGCATTGCTGTGTCCCTGCGGAAAGAGGTGGGCTTCAGTCCGAGGGCTCAGAGAGGTCAAGATGGAGTCTCTCCGCCAGGGAAGCTGTAGAATGGTGCTGACCGGGCCCAAATTCCCCACTGGAGTCGGCATGCAGCTCAGCTCCCGGCTAAATCTCACCTCCTACTGCCCCTTTTGTTCTATGAAATTCCCAAGTATTTCTTAATATAACTTGTGACTCATAAACTCTGATCAAAAAAAATTTAACCACTATTTTAAGAATAAGAAAATAAATAAACTTTCACAAATAGATATAGAACTTAAGGGGAATATAAGTGATGAAAATTTGAAAGACTGGTTGAATTGATTAAGAAAAAAATCTCAGCTGTTGCTTTATTTTATATAACCTTACAAAGCAAGCATTTTCTAAAGAATGATCGGGGGGGGAAGAATTGACATATCATTATCAAATATTTATTTGTTTATAGATAATATTATTTGACCTCTTCTCCCTGTTTCAGACCTTGGGATACAAACATAAGAACTTACCCTCATCAAAGTTAAAATCCAATAGAAGAAAGCAGGCAATGAACAGTTAACTTAACAAAATCTTTCTTTTGCATTTTTCTGTTATCTGTGGAATACAAATGTGATGGAGAGTAGTGGTAAGTCTGAGGTTGAGGGTGGGTTACAAAAATTTAAGAATTTGTGCATTTTCAAAGAGGTAATGCTTCTCTGAGATTATGTCCAAGCAGTGATGGTAAGAATGAATGGGAGTCACCTGAGTGAATACCTCCAGGAAGATGCTCAAGGCCTAGGCCTAACTAACTAGCACCAAGTGCTGCAGACCATAATGAGATCCACATATTCTACCTAAAGAAGGAGGCCAGAGCCTGACAGTCATAAATCAGGCCAGAGGTGGGGAGACATTAAGTGAAAAAACATGATCCATTACCTTAATCAATTTGTAAATAGTAATTTTTCTTGACTAAAATTCCTCAAATTCTAGTTCTCCTGACATATTTTTAACATTAACGGTGACCATTTGACACTATGGGATAGACATTCTGGATATACAAAACGATATTAAGCCAAAATAAAATTTAGAGAAGTTTATGCAAAAGTTTTTCTTCAAATAGCACTTTTTAAAAATCTCTTTAATTGTAAAAGACATGACTACTTTAAATTACAAGTTCAGTGTTTGCCTGGCTGATTATATACATGGTATTAAAAACTGAAGATCTTCATTTCATTAATTGAACATGAGATTTATAATTTTAGTTGCAATGTCTTGTTAATCTGAAAGACTGATGAACATAAAAATAATTAATGTCTTAGTTTAACTGGTGTTCAGAATTGTTTAGTCACCAAAATGTGAATGTTTTGTCTTTTCTTCAAGCAGAATTGCTTTTTTTATTTAACTTACATGTTTTAATAGGCTTCCATAATTTGCACAAACACATGTCTAATAAAACGTGTGTAATATGAAGATTCATTTCCTATTCACTGCTCTATTGAATCTGAACTGCTCATAAGTTCCCCTACTCAGAAGTTTCTGGTTGACTGATCTGAAAGCTTTTAACCTTTGAAATTTATTAAATAAATCTTCATCATATATCCCCAAAAAGCAGATTTAATCAATGTTTTAAAACATTCTTTGTCTTAGTCGCTTTTATAATTTAAGATGCCAGATTCTAAGTATTTAGACTTATAACTCTGAAGCAGTTCATACAATATTTGAATAGTGATCTTTAAGCATCAGCTATCTGCTTTCTTCTATTCAGTTTTCATGTTTCAGACTTTTGAGATTTCTTACAAGATAACGAATATAAATTCACTCAATAATCTAAAATAAATGGATTATTGCTCATCTCCATATTTATGGCAGATCAAAATTAGCTTCTTTGGTAAATAAATAAGTGAATAAACATTAAATAAATGTGTGTATAGATAATTAACAAAAAATACACAAGAGGGGAAAAATGTGGCCATCCATGAGGTAGGTAGTGAGGGCTAAGCATGTAGTAAATACTGAATACACATTGTCTAAAACTCTGTTCTGTGTGTACAAAGGTATCTCATCACACATAAAAAGCTGAGGTTCAAAGAAACGGGGCTGAGCTACATGATTAATATAGGGGAGAACCTAGATTCAAAACCAAGTCCTTATGGCCCTAGAGCTCCCCTCTTTCCTTTGTGTCATGTTGCCAGTGGGTGATTTAGTGGCAAAAGCAATTCATTAGTTGTTTTTTATTATCACTCGTTTGCCTTGGTTTTATGTACTCATAGATACTAAAAATTATAATAGGGTTGTTCATGAGGAAGTTCATGAGCATGCATTCCAAGTAGAATAGAGGATGTGTAGCTGCTGACCTCAAGCAGTGGTTGCCTTCTCTTAACCACAAGTCACCACACAACAGTCGCCATTTTATTCATGTCCAACTGCATCAAATCATAGTAAAAGGAACAAGTATTTTACCTCCTATTTTCCCACATTTCCCTTTCTAGCCAATTAAAAATATATATGCCTTATCTCACCATTAGTTTTCTTACTCTGATTTTCTGAGGATACTATCACCAGGGACTCTTGGTAAATTGCAGAAAATAGAAAAATAGAACAAAAATTCTCAAATGTATTTTAATTTTAAAAGTTGTGAGAGGAGCAGTGCTGTGAGCTCAGGGCACATAGGAAGGTAAAAGAAGATGGAGAGCAGTGGAATAAAATTAATGTGCTGGGGTATCTAGAAGGACAGTGTTGAAAGGATTGTTTCTGGAGATGGATGGTGATAACCTGGGGAATTTGAGAAATAGCTGAAGAATGTATCAGTTGATAAAGGAAATTTTAATATATCTTCAGATAAGGTGTTTAGTGTTATGGGCTATGGAACATTTGCATAACCCTCCCCAACAGGCCATACGCTTGACCACTTACTATGGTGCAATGCCTACTCCATCTGTGTACATATACCCAAAAACTTGCTGAAGGAACCTAGCATGACCAGGTTTACTGAAATATCTCTTAGAAGGATCTGTGCCCAAAATGAGAAAGGGGAATTTGTAACTGCTTACCATTCCTATGAATGTACTTGGGTATAGAAGATTGAAGCAAGTTATACAAAAGGGAAGGAGGAAGGGATTAAATCTGTCCTAAATTAAGTTCAGGGACTATCAGACTTTTGAAGGTATTCATAAAGAATGATTTTTATCAGCAAATGAAATATCTGACAAAGAATCTTCTTTTTAACATGATACTTTGTTAAAATACTCTTCTGCCTAAGAGAACTGCATATTTCTTTCATTGTCGTATAAAGAATTTATTAAATAATGTATGGACTAGCAAATATGAGTCTCTTGTTACTTTTTCAAAAACTGTCCCCACTACAACACCCTTTAATCTTTTAATTATATTACGGTAAATGAATTGGCTGACATTTTTAAAAAATCCATCTAGAATTTTGGATTATGTTCTCTTGAAATGCACATAACCTCAAAGCTGGTTTGGTTCATAAAGTTTACAGAACTATAATAAGATGAAAAAAATGAACAACTAGACCAGTGAGAGAGAAGATGGAGTGAAGTGATGGTAGAACATGGTTAGGCAAGAGAATAGTGAGCAGTCTAAGCCAGGAAACTCATTAGTCACAACCAAAAAGAACAATAGAATTTTAGTTACTCAGAAAAACAGTACAGGAAATTATCCATTGATTCAATTTTGTTGTTTTGTTTTCAAGCAGTCATATGTTTTAACAGTGAACATTGTAGCAAAGTTTTAGTTTTTTAAATTTTTTATTTGTTCTAATTAGTTATCCATTATAGTAGAATGCATTTTGACACACCATACATAAATGGAGTAAAACTTCTCATTCTTCTGACTGTTCATGAAGTAGAGTTACACTGGCTGTGCAATCATGTATGTACATAGGGTAATAATGTCAGATTCATTCTACTATCATTCCTACCCCCATATTCTCTTTCCCTCCCTTCACCCCCCTCTGTCAAATCCAAAGTACCTCTATTCTTCCCTCACCCCCACCCCTTATTGTGAATTAACATCTGCATATCAGAGAAAATATTCAGCCTTTGGTTCTTTGGGATTGTCTTATTTCATTTAGGGTAATATTCTCTAATTCCATCCATTTATTGGCAAATGCCATAATTTCATTCTTCTTTAACTCTGAGTAATGTTCCATTGTGTATATATACCACATGTTCTTTATCCACTTATGTGTTGAAGGGCATCTTGGTTTGTTCCATAGTTTAGCTACTGGGAATTGAGCTGCTATAAACATTGATGTGGCTGAATCACTGCAGTATCCTGATTTTAAGTCCTCTGGGTATAAACCAAGGAATGGTGGGATAACTGGGGGTCAAATGGTGGCTCCATTCCCAGTTTTCTGAGGAATCTTCATACTGCTTCCCAGTATGAAGCACCAATTTGCAGCCCTACCTGCAGTGTATAAGTGTACCTTTTCCCTCATGTCTTTGCCAACATTTGTTGTTGCTTGTATTCTTGATAATCACCATTCTGACTGGAGTGAGACAGAACCTCAGCTTAGTTTTGGTTGTTTTTGTTTGTTTGTTTGTTTGTTTGTTTGTACTGGGGATTGAACCCAGGGGCACTCCACCACTGAGCCACATCCCCAACCCTATTTTGTATTTTATTTAGAGACAGGATCTCACTGAGTTGCTTAGGACCTCACTAAGTTGCTGAGGCTGACTTGAACTCATGCTCCTCCTGCATCAACCTCCCAAGCTGCTGGGATTACAGGCGAGCGCCACCGTGCCCGGCCTCAGTTTAGTTTTGATTTGCATTTCTCTAATCCCTAGAGATGTTTGAATATTTTTTTCAAATATTTGTTGATCAATTGTATTTCTTCTTCTGTGAAATGTCTATTCACTTCCTTAGCACATTTATTGATTGGGTTATTTGGGGGTGTTTTTGTGTTAAGTTTTTTGAGTTCTTTATATATCCTGAAAATTAATGCTCTATGTGAAGTATAGATGGTAAAGATTTCCTCCCATTCTTTTTTTTTTTAATATACTTATTGATTCATTGAACACAAATGGAGTACAGCTATTGTTTCACTGGTTATACACAAAGTAGAGTCACACCATCTGTGCATTCATGCATGTACACAGGGCAATGGTATCTGTCACACATTCTGTTATTATTTTTAGCCCCCACCCGCCCCCACCCCTCCCTTCCCTCTATGCTATCTATCCTTCCTCCATTCTTGCCACCCGTCCCCCCTGCATTATGCATCATCATTCATTTATCAGAGAGACCATTCGGCTTTTGGATTTTGGGGATTGGCTGATCTGATTTAGCATAACAGTCTCCAACATCATCCATTAACCTACAAATGCCATAATTTTATTCTTCTTTATGGCTGAGTAATATTCCATTGTGTATATATACCACAGTTTCTTTATCCATTCATCTACTGAAGGGCATCTAGGTTGATTCCATAATCTAGCTATTGTGAATTGAGCAGCTATGAACATTGATGTGGCTGCATCACTGTAGCAATCTGATTTTAAGTCCTTTGGGTATAGGCCAAGGAGTGGGATAGCAGGGTCAAATGGTGGATCCATTCCAAGTTTTCTAAGGAATCTCCACACTGCTTTCCAGAGTGGCTGCACCAACTTGCACTCCCACCAGCAATGTATGAGTGTACCCTTTTCCCCACATCCTCGCCAACACCTGTTGTTGCCTGTGTTCTTGATAAAAGACATTCTAATTGGGGTAAGATGAAATCTTAAGGTGGTTTTGATTTGCATTTCTCTTATAACGAGTGATGTTGAACATTTTTTCATAAATCTGTTGATTGCTTGTAGATCTTCCTCTGTAAAGTGTCTGTTCATTTCCTTGGCCCATTTATTGATTGGGTTATTGGTGTTCGTCGTGTAAAGATTTTTGAGTACTTGGTAGATTCTGGAGATTAGTGCTCTGTCCGAAGTGTGTGTGGCAAAGATTTTCTCAAACTCTGAAGGCTCTCTCTTCACATTGCTGATTGTTTCCTTTGCTGAGAAGAAGCTTTTTAGTTTCACTCTATCCCAATCATTGATTCGTGCTTTTATTTCTTGCGCTTTGGGAGTCATGTTAAGGAAATCTGGTCCTAGGCCAACATGATGAAGATTTGGACCTATTTTCTCTTCTATTAGGTGCAGAGTCTCTGGTCTGATTTCTAGGTCCTTGATCCACTTTGAGTTGAGTTTTGTACAGGGTGAGAGATATGGGTTTAGTTTCATTTTGCTGCATATGGATTTCCAGTTTTCCCAGCACCATTTGTTGAAGAGGCTGTCTTTTCTCCATTGCATGTTTTTGCCTCCTTTGTCAAGTATGAGATACCTGTACTTATTTGGGTTTGTCTCTGTGTCCTCTATTCTGTACCATTGATCTACCTGTCTATTTTGGTACCAATACCATGCTGTTTTTGTCACTATTGCTCTGTAGTATAGTTGGAGGTCTGGTATTGTGAAACCCCCTGCTTCGCTCTTCTTGCTAAGGATTGCTTTAGCAATTCTGGGTCTCTTATTCCTCCAAATGAATTTCATGATTGCTTGCTCTATTTCTATGAGGTCCATCATTGGGATTTTAATTGGAATTGCATTGAATTTGTATAGCATTTTTGGAAGTATGGCCATTTTGACAATATTAATTCTGCCTATCCAAGAACATGGGAGATCTTTCCATCTTCTCAGATGCTCTTTAACTTCTTTCTTTAGTGTTCTGTAGTTCTCAGTGTAGAGGTCGTTCACATCTTTTGTTAGATTGATTCCCAAGTATTTTATTTTTTTTGAGGTTAATGTGAATGGGGTACTTTTCCTAATTTCCCTCTCAGAGGATGCATCACTTACGAATAAAAATGCATTAGATTTATGAGCATTAATTTTATATCCTGCTACTTTACTGAATTCATTAATGAGTTCCAGAAGTTTTCTGGTGGAATTCTTAGGATCTTCTAGATAGAGAATCATGTCATCAGCAAATAGGGATAGTTTGATCTCTTCTTTTCCTATTCGTATTCCTCTAATTTCTTTGGTCTGTCTAATTGCGCTGGCTAGAGTTTCAAGAACAATGTTGAATAGTAGTGGCGAAAGATGGCATCCCTGCCTTGTTCCAGTTCTCAGGGGGAATGCTTTCAATTTTTCTCCATTTAGAATGATGTTAGCTGTGGGCTTAGCCTAAATAGCCTTTACAATGTTAAGGAATGTCCCCACTATCCCTATTTTTTCTAGTGTTTTGAGCATGAGGGGTGCTGTATTTTATCAAATGCTTTCTCTGCGTCTATTGAAATAATCATGTGGTTCTTGACCTTAAGTCTGTTGATGTGGTGAATTACATTGACTGATTTCCAGATGTTGAACCAACCTTTCATCCCTGGGACGAAACCCACTTGATCATGGTGCACTATCTTTTTAATATGCTTTTATATGCGATTCACTAAAATTTTGTTAAGAATTTTTGCATCTATGTTCATTAGAGATATGAGTCTGAAATTTTCTTTCCTTGATGTGTCCTTCTCTGGTTTTGGTATCAGGGTGATATTAGCTTCATAGAATGAGTTTGGAAGGGTTCCCTCCTCCTCTATTTCATGAAATACTTTGAGGAGTATTGGAATGAGCTCTTCTTTGAACTCGGCTGTGAATCCATCTGGTCCCGGACTTTTCTTTGTTGGTAGGCTTTTGATGACTTCCTCTATTTCATTGCTTGAAATTGATCTATTTAAGTTGTGTATGTCCTCCAGATTCAGTTTGGGTGGCTCATATGCCTCTAGGAACATGTTGATGTCTTCCAGGTTTTCTATTTTGTTGGAGTATAAATTTTCAAAGTAGCTTCTTATTATGTTTTGTATTTCAATTGTGTCTGTTGTAATATTTCCATTTCCATCACGAATTTTAGTAATTTGGAGTTTCTCTCTCCTTCTCTTTGTTAGCGTGGCTAAGGGTTTATCAATTTTGTTTATTTTTTCAAAGAACCAACTTTTTGTTTCGTCAATTTTTCGAATTGTTTCTTTTGTTTCAATTTCGTTGATTTCAGCTCTGATTTTGATTATTTCCTGTCTTCTACTACTTTTGGTGATGATCTGTTCCTCTTTTTCTAGGGCTTTGAGCTGTAATGTGAGGTCATTGATTTGTTGACTTTTCATTCTTTTATTAAATGCACTCTCTGCAATGAACTTTCCTCTTAGCACTGCTTTCATAGTATCCCAGAGATTTCGATATGTTGTATCTTTATTTTCGTTGACCTCTAAGAATCTTTTAAGTTCCCCCCTAATGTCTTCTGTTATCCATGTATCATTCAATAGCATATTATTTAATCTCCAGGTCTTGGAGTAGTTTCTGTTTCTAACTTTCTCGTTGATATCTAATTTCATTCCATTATGATCTGATAGTATACAAGGTAGTATCTGTATGTTTTTGTATTTGTTAAGAGTAGCTTTGTGGCATAACATATGGTCTATTTTAGAGAAGGACCCATGCGCTGCTGAGAAGAAAGTGTATTCGCTTTTTGATGGATGGAATATTCTATATATGTCCGTTAAGTCCAGATTAGCGATTGTGTCATTGAGTCCTATAGTTTCTTTATTCAATTTTTGTTTGGAAGATCTGTCCAATGGTGAGAGAGGAGTGTTAAAGTCTCCGAGTATTACTGTGTTTTGGTCTATTTGATTCCTGAAATTGAGAAGGATCTGATTGACATACATGGATGCGCCATTGTTTGGTGCATAAATATTTATGATTGTTATGTCCTGTTGATTTATGCTACCTTTAAGCAATATGAAATGTCCTTCTTTATCCCTTCTGACTATCTTTGGTTTGAAGTCTGCTTTGTCTGAAATGAGGATGGAAACCCCAGCTTTTTTACTCAGTCCGTGTGCATGGTATGCTTTTTCCCAACCTTTCACCTTTAGTCTGTGGGCATGTTTTTTCTATGAGATGAGTCTCTTGAAGGCAGCATATCGTTGGGTCTTTCTTTTTAATCCAGTCTGCCAGTCTATGTCTTTTGATTGATGAGTTTAGGCCATTTACATTCAGGGTTATTATTGAGATATGACTTGTATTTCCTGTCATTTTAGCTTTTTTAGGGTTTTTAGCTTAACTTTGTTTCTCCTTTGATTGACTCTTTCTTTAGGGTAATTCCTCCCCATGATGATTGAGATTGTTATTTTTCATTTCTTCCTCTTCGAATATTTTGTTGAGAATGTTCTGTAGGGCAGGCTTTCTCTTTGTGAATTCTTTAAGCTTTTGTTTATCATGGAAGGATTTTATTTCGTCATCAAATCTGAAGGTAAGTTTTGCTGGATATAAGATTCTTGGTTGGCATCCGTTTTCTTTCAGAGCTTGAAATATGTTGTTCCAGGCCCTTCTTGCTTTTAGGGTCTGGGCTAGAAATCTGCTGATACACGTATCAGTTTCCCCCTGTAGGTAATCTGCTGCTTTTCTCTCGCAGCCTTTAAAATTCTATCTTTGTTTTGTATGTTAGGCATTTTCATTATAATGTGCCTTGGTGTGGATCTGTTGAAATTCTGTGCATTTGGTGTCCTGTAAGCTTCTTGTAATTGATTTTCCATCTCATTCATCATATTAGGGTAATTTTCTGATAATATTTCCTTGAATAGATTATTCATACCCTTGGTTTTTATCTCTGCGCCTTCTTCAATCCCGAATACTCTTAAATTTGGTCTTTTCATGATGTCCCATATTTCTTGGAGGGTTCGTTCATGATTCCTAACCATCTTCTCTGTTTGTTCGACTTTGTTTTCAAGATTAAATATTTTGTCTTCATTGTCTGAGGTTCTGTCTTCCAAGTGATCTATTTTGTTAATTATGCTTTCTATTGAGTTTTTAACTTGGTTTATTGTTTCCTTCATTTTTTTGTTTCCTTCAAGAATTTCTGTTTGTTTTTTTCTCAGAATTTCTATCTCTTTATTGAAGTGATTTTTTGCTTCCTGCAATTGCTCTAGTAGCTGATTATTCATAGCCTGAATCTGCTCTCTCGTCACATCATTCTCTTCTCGGATCACTTTAATTATGAACATT
>JAJEJO010004927.1:415619-448179 GCA_020662805.1 Glaucomys volans
TAACCAGATCCTAAGTGTGGGACTCAGAGAAGATGCACATCCTTATAAGAGAAGATATGAAGGGCACTCACTTTCTCACTCTTTCACTCTCTAAACATGCATCAAAAACAGAGGTCATGTGAGCATGCAGGAAGGAAGATGGTCATCTGTAAGCCAAAAGAAGAGAATCCACCTTGCCAACACCATTGTCTTTGACTTCCTACTCCAACATTAAAGAGATACATACCACTGGGTATTATTGAAGCCCAAGAAGACTAATATAATTAATGAAGGATCTGTCTAAATAAGACAGATTAAAACACTTTTGAAAAAAAAAAGAACACTTTTTAAAAATAATTTTCTGCTAAGCCATGCTGAGAGTATTATTTAGACAAGAAAAAAATCAGTTCAAAGATAAGATAGTGAAGAGTGATTTTAAAAATTGACATGTGAAGAAATATGTTGCCTAAGTAAAAAAAAAATAATGTTGTGTGAATTAAATATAATTAAAACAATATGTATATATTTGAGATCACTTGGATATTCTGGTCCCTCCGCTTTGAAGAATCTGCTGATCTTGAAAGTCGTGTCTATTATAGGATTGCCATGCTTGTGTTTCTCATATGATACTTTTATGAATTCATGACATGTATATTTTTACAATTTTATTTTAAAGTAAGTTTTATATTTACAGAAAAGTTGTAAAGCTAGTACAGAAAACTCCACTAGTTCACCTCCACCTCAACTGTTAACCTATCAACACTACCTTTGTTACAACCAGTGTTGAGATATTATTGATAACTAAAGTCTCTACCCAGTTTCCTCATTTTCTAAAATCTAATAACTTTTTTTCCATTCCAGAACCCCAAATAAGATAACACATCGCATTTTGTAGTCATGTCTCTTTAGGCCCTTATGAGTCAGTTTACCAAGTTTTCTTTATTTTTGATGACCTTGGCAGTTTTAAGATATACTAATCTGGTATTTTGTAGAATGATCTTCAGGGGTTTTGTGTGATGTTTTCGCTTATGTTTATAAAGGGATTATATGGGAGAGGAACAAAAACAGATTTAAGATTTCTCATTTGCTCAAGATATTTTTTGTTATGAGTTTTGGGCTCATTGTAATTCTTAGAATAAATAAAATATAGATTTGAAGAATGAGAAGATCTCAATTAAGAAACCAACCTTACTACAAAAATATGATATCAGCTTAATTCATTATGGGGAATCAAGTAAACAAATTTGGATGAAAAACTGTCTCTAAATACCAAGTAGGACTTGTGTAATTATAGGTTCACATTAGTTTTCTTTAAGGAAAAATAAATATATGTGGACAAATTTTGGTAGCTTTTCAAAGCCTGTTATGCATTTATAAAAGTAAATTCAATTATATAAAATATTAAATATTTCCCAAAACAACTGAGAACAAGTATATTTAGGCACAACATCATTTATTATTTTTCACAGACTAGAATTTGCTTACATGACAAGATTCTTTATCATGTAGTTCCAGATATCAGGTATTACATTTAAAAATTAAACTGGAATAATTAAAGTAACATTTGTTCTTTGAGTTCCTTGGGTATTAATAATCAAGTCACTAATTTTATACTAACTAAATTTTCACTAATTTTTCAATTGTCAAATGATCAAGCATTTACTGAATTTTGATTTTACACTTCACACTGTGGTACTCCTGTATATAGTAGTGTGTTAGTCAGTTTTGTGTTGCTGTGACCAAAATACCTAACAAGAACAACTTTGAGGGGAAAAAATATATTTTGGATCATGGCTTCAGAGGTTCAGTCCAGGGCTGGCAGACTCCATTCCTCTGATCCAAGGTGACAATCAAAACATCATGAGCAGAGGATGAGCATGCTCTACTTGTGATGACCAGGAAACAGAGAAAAAGGAAGAGGCTCCAGGGAAAACCAGCCCTTCCAGGGTAATGACCCACCCACTCCAGGCATGCCTCACCAACCTGTAATTACCACCCTGTTAGCCCATTCAAACTAGTATGGACTTGATTAGGTTCCAATTCTCTTAATCTAGTCATTTCACTTCTGGTCATTGCTATGTTATCTCCTGAGCTTTTGGAGGGCACAGCATACTCAATGACAATTAGGAAATAGGATTATGGTTTCTGTGTTCATATAAGCACAACATTTGCAAAAATACATTTGATACAGACGGTAAGTACAAAATGAATTTAGATATACAACAATGTGAAGAGGCTTCCAAGACTAGAAGTGCCAGAGAAGGAAGACATTTGCTGGAATTGACTTAAAGTATAATTTAGATTATTGAGCAGAAATGGAAGGTTATTCTTCAGAACAAACATCACACTGTGTGGAGGTTAAAATGAGATAAATGACTTGAGAGACCATTAGGCTAGGACCTCAGAACAACTGAATGTTTTATGCCAGGGGTAGGGTTTAGCTTCAGAAATTTACTTTGATTTTTTGGGGGTTGAAAACTACTCAAAGGAGACAGATTTGGGCACCCATGAATCATTTTTGACACATAATAGTTCAGTGTAATATAAAAAACATTACAGAGTACAATGCCCTGGATGGTCAATGGCATTTGCTTGGGTTGTTTCTGTTCACAGGGTCAAGTGGTACACAATAATTCACTGAGTTAAGCTTGGATTCTGGAAAAATGCAGTTTATCTTTAGTATTAACAACCCTAAAACACTTTGTTTTGTGTGATCATTGAATATGGAATATCAAAACAAATGGTGAGAAATAATTATCCATTTTAGCGGGGAATATTTTTGAAAGAACAGAGTTTCATGAAAATTATTAGTAAGTAGTTTGTATTTAGTAATTTAGTATTTCCTGATCCTTATGAGAAAATTCCATTGGTTTGGCAGATTATGTTTAAGAGAGGCCATTTTCCTTTTTTCCTTCCAAGTACTACAGAAATTCGTTAAAGATGGTGTTTGGGCACACTGCATATACACTATCCATGGAACTGACAACATCTACAGAAACAGAGTGTTGAAAATTGAATAACACCACAATCCAGATCAAACTCCCACATTGATGCCTTGTTTTTTTCTACAGTCTATGTGGGAAGAATAAAGGAGGAAGCAGAGGGAAGAGATCAACACACCAGTGCTTGGGTCGCTCATGGAAGAAGGGAGATAAAGACTCCAGCTTTCTCTTGAGCCACAAGTAGTGAAGATTCACTGCTCAGTGTCATTCGGAAGTTGATAAAGAGGCAGAATAAAGCCAGTGTGGAGCCTCTTCCTTGTGAGACGCAGACCCAAGCATGACTAAATAGCACAGTGAGCTGGCAAAGGAGCTGTGCCACTTGGAGCTCCTTTCTTTCTTTAAATCTCAGTTGTCAGCTAAGTAAACCTTTGTGTGAAGTAACCCACTGATCGCGCAGGCATCAGAATGGAAGAGTGGGCTTGTGTTACTTATTCTTAGCTCAAATTTGTTTATTTTTCCCAAAGGAAGGATGAAAATATCCCAGTTTTAGAGAAGCCTGGACCTACATAGATCTCAGTTGTTATATATTTTTGGATGCTAAAGTCATTCCAAATTATGTCATGGAGCTTGGACTGGTTACATCAGATCTCTTTTTGGTTTTATCTGGACAGTCCTAACCATTCTTTAAGCTTCACCTAACTAGGCTTTTTCTTGTCCCTAGAACCCTTTCCTTTCTCTTCTCAGCAGGATTACTTTAGAAAACTTGGGTTTTTTTTCTTTGCTCCCTAGAGAGAGAGAGAATCTTTCTTAAAGCCTCTAGCCACTGTTAACTACCTTTCTATTCAGTTTATGATTGCCTTTTAGATTCTACATATAAGTGAGTTCACAGCAGAGAGAAAAGGTTGGGGAAATGAAGAGGTGATATTCGAAAGATACAAACTTGCAGTTATAAGATGAATATTACCTAATGTAGAACATGTTTCTATATGTAATGATTCAATAATGTATTGCATATTAAAATCACGCTGAGGGATCTTAAGTATTCTCAAAAGAAAAAACAAAAACAGAAGCCGGGCACGGTGGTACACACTTGTAATCCCAGCAGCTCAGCAGGCTGAAGCAGGAGAATTGCTAGTTCAAAGCCAGCCTCATAATTTAAGCAGGGCCCTAAGCAGTTCAGCAAGACCTTGTCTCAAAATAAAATGCCAAAAAGGGTTGGGGATGTGGCTCAGTGATAATGCACCCCTGGGTTCAATCCCTGATACCAAAAATATATATATGTATGTATATATATATGTGTGTGTGTGTGTGTGTGTGTATACATATATACACATATATATCCATATGTATATCAGCATACAAATCAAGGCTCCAGAGCTATATACTGTCAAACAAAATGGCCAGTAACCACATGTCGCTTTTTAGATTTATATAAATACTTAAAATTGATAAAAAATAATATTCATTTCTTTGGCTTCACTACAAACATTTCAAATACTCAGTAGCCAGATATATTTTATCATCACAGAAAATTCTCTGAGATAGTAGAAGGAAGCCGGGCACGGTGGTACACACCTGTAATCCCAGCAGCTGGGATTGGAAGGAAACTGGACACTTGTATAGAGCAGGCTGCAGGTTTGCCTTCTGTGCTTCTCTCAAAATGTTATGTGGAAGATAAATTAACTATCTTTTGAATAAAAAATACAATTTAGGAAGCCCTCTTGCAGTCTTGTCTTTTCTGGGTGTTGTTGTTTTGGTACTGGAGATTTATCCCAGGGGCCCATGGGTACTTTATCACTGAGTCACAACCCTATCTTTTTAACTTTTTTATTTTGAATCAGTGTCTCCCTAGTTGCTTAGGGCCTTGCTAAGTTGCTGAGACTGGCTTCAAATTTGTGATCCTCCTGCCTCAGCCTCCCTTCTGTGTTGCTGGGGTTATAGACCTGCACCACCCCGCTCAGCTGGCCAGTTTTTTCAGTCAAGGAATGTCTGACTTCTCAAGCACCTGGGAGACATCTCTTTGAAATGTATTCATCAAGAAGTATAGACCTCCTATTTCCCAGCATCATGGGAGGGTAGGAGACTGACTTAGGTACTTTGCTCCAAGTAGTAAGACTACCTTTTGCCATGAAGACAGAAGACGATTCACCAACCCTAACCCTTAAAATATT
The DNA here is from genome assembly GCA_020662805.1 of Glaucomys volans. Lineage (NCBI taxonomy): Eukaryota > Metazoa > Chordata > Mammalia > Rodentia > Sciuridae > Glaucomys > Glaucomys volans. The sequence goes on from JAJEJO010004927.1 coordinate 420,712, forward strand.
CTGCCCTTTCTTTTAGCAGATGAGTTCAGTCCCCATTCCCTATTGCAACAGTTTTGAAATCTTCTCTGTCTGTTTGAAGTCTTAAGAAAAGTGGTTGGTTTTCAGCTTGTCCCACTTTTTCTTGTACAAAGGATTTATTTCTGAGCTCTTTCTATATCAGACTTGAAACTGGAATTAATACTTTTATTAATGCAATAATCCAGTAAGATGTAACTGATTTTTTTTAATAATCCTAAAAAGCAGAATAAAATATTTGTTCAAGTGCACATGAAGCAGTCACCAAGACAGATCTCATTTTGGGTCATAAATCACACCTCAGTAAAATTAAACCAATAGAAACAATATGTTGTATATCTTGAATCAGAAAATAATTTATAATATGAAAAATTCCCAGATACAAAGAAATTAAGCAACCCTTATATAAGTAAAAAGTCAAGGGAACATCTTGGGGAAATTAAAAATATTTTTAATTGAACAAAATTGAAAATAGAAAGTTCAAAATTCATGAGAAATAACCAAAACTGTGCTTAAACAGAAACTAATGCATTGAATGTTTACATTAGAAAACAAGAAATATCTCAAATAATCAAAGCCACCAAATTAGAATAGGAAGAATCAACCAAACCTGAAGCAATCAACAAAGCAAGACCCTAATTAATGTTATCCAAAGGATTTTCTGAAAACTCATGATTTAGTAACACTCCTTTTTCTTAATTTTAATCATTTTTTTTCACAGAAGAAAGAAATAATGCAAGCAAAGGCCCATTTACATAATTAATTATCTTGTGGTGAGAAAATAATTAAATTTACTCCCTAATCCATATAGAAATGTCTGTTTCTGGGAACTAGCAGATTAAAATACTGCAGGCCACATAAAATATGAATGTTGGTTTCATTCACTGTTGAATGAATCAACCTTTAGCCAATTTTATATTAGCCTCTGGGATGTATAATAATAATAACGAGCTGTTTGAATCCAAATATCACTGTTTTAAAGTCTGTTAATGGAGATTTACTCTGTAAACTAATGCTGCATTTTATGTCCAATATACATAAAAATAACCAAGAGTACTTTTCAATTTTATAACAAGTTAATAATCCATGGGTCTCTTATTAATGTGTTCTGAACTCACAGTGCAAAGAACAATAAATTTCTAAGAAAACATCGTAACACTAGTGTATTTATAAGCCAAGATCTGAAAGGCAATAGTCCATTGTTAAAATACTTTGGAAGAGAGGTTGTGTGGATATAGTTGAAGTTCATGTTTTTCATGATAAAGGATAGCTATACCTTTTAATTCTGTATTTAAGTACTCAAAATCAAGAATGTCTACATGACTCTAGAAAATAGGAATCATCCATATTACTTTTGGTTTTCAGAATTCTGTATAGGACCTCAGACAAAGCTCTGGACTCAGCTGAAGCAATTGCATAAATTTGGCTCATATAATATTCTGTAGAAGAATATTTTTCAAAGTCGTAAAGAAGAAATTGGGAAATGTGCTTGATATAAAAATTAAAATAAAAATTTAGATTGTAAGTAATTACCTTAGTAAATTCAATAAATATGTGAATATAAATATTATTTCCTATTTCTAAGCTGCCCTCACTATACCAAGTGAAAAGGAACATTTTTATACCTAGTGATGGGGAGTCAAGGTTAACAGAAATCATACAAACCTAACTTATTAAACTAACTCTTACATTCTTTATATTCTCATTTATTTTGGCTACTTTCCCACAATTGCCACTCTGTGTAATATGGAAACATCTAGGCTTAAACACTTATTGGGCTCTTCATTTTTCTTGTGAGAGTTCCATGTACATATAAAAGTTGCTAAATAAAATGGGAGTGCTTTTCTTCTTTTATGTAGGTTTATGTAAGTCCCAAACAGAAACTAAGCAGTCAGAGGAAGGCATTTACCTTCCCCCCACAGTGAAAGGGAGACACTGGTTTAGAGGAAAAGAATGGTCACAGACATTTAGGGCCAGCTTTGACACTTAACTCATTTCCTGACTCTGAAGTAACCAATTCTTTCTTGAAGGAATACATGTATAAAGAAATGAACAATTAAATAGAGACATGAAGACATGAAGCTTCTTTGTGCTATTGTAAAATTAAAAGGGTAAACTGGATAATTTCTGAAGTATCTTCCTTTGTTCTTGGTTTGATGATGCTTTGAATAAATTGTCTGAAGCCTATTTGCAGTCAGACAATTTAGATAATGAATGAGATCCTAAAAGTTAGTAATTACCTCCTTCAAAGTGGGACTTTTAGGCCACTGGCAAATATTCTGACCAAAGTTGCAAACCAAGTTTAAACTGATGGGAATACATACAAATAGGAAAGCAACCCCTTTCAAATATGTGCAGAGTAGCATTTCATCTTCAAAAGAAGCAATGCATTATTTGTCTATTTACAGGGTCAATTTATAAAAAGAATTTTCTTTTTTTACAGGTGGATCAGTGCCATTTACTTCACTGTTTTAGGAATTTTTATTTAAGAAAGAATTTTATAATTCAAATTATGTTTCTTTGCTCAGTTGTCAATTCTGTTATTCTGTCAGAATGTCAGGCCTGACATTCTGAGCTACTCCACAATACATAATTACAAAACTAAAGAAAAGAATGTTTTGCACTTTTGTACTTTGCTGAAAAATTTTTTCCAGGGACTATAAAACATTAATTTGTTTTTATATTTTACCATTTTTGTTTGTTTTAAAATCAAATAATCTAGGACTAGTGTTGTTTGCTAGACCCAGCATTTGCTCAGTACGTAAGATTCAAGGTTTCCTTTCCTTTATTATTTATTTTTTTGGAAAACCATTCCATAAAATTTAAGTTTTTCAACATTTAGATATTTTTATTCAGTGAAGCACTGGCTTATTTTTGTGGTCATTAATCAGTTTTAAACAGTTGAAAGACCAGTCACTTGTTGCAATTTTTCAAACACTGGCTGCAAATATGAATACAGGATGTAGATATTGATATATGCTCTCATTTTTTTAATAGTCTTATTTGTGGCTATATTTTCTATGCCTTAAATGTCTTTTTGAGGCCTACTTGAAAAACTAGAGGAAAGAAATTGCAATATGCCTACCAAAATTCAACTAGTTTTTTATTTTCCTATGACAATATTTTCCCCCACTTCCCCAAATGACATGTATCCATTAACTTTGGAGTCTATGTTTGTTATATTCAAACTTAAATCATAAAATTATTTTACATCATAATCAAAATCAATCTTTGGGACTTAACAACTTAAACTAGGGGAAGGATGGAGCTCAAAGTTACAGGCAATCATATGTCTTCTTCCTTGGAGATTTAGGGATTACTGCAGCAGACCTTCGTTAATGCAAATCAGAAAGATCATGACAGACATATTGAATTATTGAACTCTAGAGAATTATTTTTAAATATAAATATGGTATATGCAGTGAAAAAAAAGTTTCAAATATGAATCCTAAATTAAAAGCTGCATGATATCTTTAATAGCTGGTATGGATTTAAAATCGAACTTCTAAAATGGAAAACTCTATACTCCTGGGTCAGCAGCAGCAGTGATTTATTTATTATCTGTGGTTCCTCAGGTGGGGAAAGGAGATATTCACACAGAATACATGTGTAAGAGTACATGCTAAATTATTAACTGTGATCTCATCCTAGAGAATAAGGAGAAGAAGGAGAAAAAATAAAAAACATACTTTATATACTTGTGGTACGTTTGCATTTTCTCTTCTATTCTTTGTTCCTTGAGATGGACCTTGACCATGTTGGCCTTCTTTTTCTTTTAAATTTTTCTTAGTTCTTTTTAGTTACATATAACATTAGGATTCATTTTGACATAATTATAAAAACAGAAAATAATTTGCTTTAATTGAGTACCCAGTACTTTCCCTTTCCCTTCTCCCTCCTTCCTTCCCCCAGTCTCTTCCCTCTAGTGTAGTAATCTTTCTGCTGTTGACTAATAGCTTTTTTTTTTTTAATTAGTGTCTTGTGGATATAAATGAGAGTGAGATTCACTGTGAATATAAACACAGGAAACTTAGGTCATACTCATTCCTCTGTTCTTCCCTTATCCAGTCTCTTCTCCCTCCCCATAAATCTCCTTCCTTTGCTCTCTCATCTTCCTTCTATTTTGATGGAATTCCCCCAAATTTAACTTTGCTTTGCTTTGCTTTGCTTGCTTTCTCTTTATTTTGGCCTAGTTTCTGCATATCAGAGAAAACATTTGACTTTTGACTTTCTGGATCTGGCTTATTTCACTTAACATGATAATCCCCAGTTCCATCCTTTTGCCATAAATGCCATAATTTCATTCTTCTTTGTGGCTGAGTAAAACTCTACAGATTTTCTTTATCCAGTTCATCTGTTGAAGGGCACCAAGGCTAGTTCCATTGGTTGGTTGTTGCAAATAGTGCTTCTATAAGTACTGATGTGGCTGCATCACTTACATAGGCTGATTTTAGATCTTTTGGACATATATCAAGGAGTTGGATAGCTGGATCATATGGTGGTTCCATTCCTAGTTTTATGAGAAATCTCCATACTGCTTTCCAGAGTAATTGCACTAGTCTGCAGACCCAAGGATGTATGAGTATACCTTCTTTTGCCCCACAACTTTGTCAACACTTATTATTTTTGTATTCTTAATAATTGCCATTCTGACTGAAGTGAGATGAAACCTCAGTGCCATTTTGATTTGCATTTCCTTAATAAGGTTGTTGAACTTCTTTTTTCATATGTTTATTGACCATTGGTATTTCTTCTTTTGAGAAATATCTGTTTAGTTCTTTTGCTCATTTGTTGATTGGATTATTTGATTATTTGGTGTTAAGTTTTTTGAGTTCTCTTTATACTCTGGATATTAATGGCCTGAAGAACAGATGGCAAAGATTTTCTCCCATTCTGTAGGCTCTCTCTTCACACTCATTTGTTTCCTTTGCTGTGTGGAAATCTTTTAATCTGATGCCATCCACTTAATTGATTTTCAGCTTTATTTCTTATACTTTGGGAGTGTTGTTAAGGAAATCAAGTCCTGGGTCAATATGTTGGAGTGTTGGTCCTACAGTTTCTTCTAACAGTTGCAGCTTTTCTGATACAATTCCTAGGTGTTTGATCCAGTTCAAGTTGACTTTTGTGCAGGGTGAGAGGGAGGGACAACTTTTCCTTCTTCTACATAGGGATAAGCAGTTTTCTCAGCATCATTTGTTAAAAAGGCTTCCTTTTCTCCAACTTATGTTTTTGGCACCTTTGTCTAGTATCAGATAACAGTATATATGTGGGTTAGTCTCCTTGTTTTTTACTCTATTCCTTTGGTCTTCATATCTCTTTTGGTGCTGGTATCATACTGTTTTTGTTAATACCTTAATAAGGTTGTTGAACTTCTTTTTTCATATATTTATTGACCATTAGTATTTCTTCTTTTGAGAAATATCTGTTTAGTTCTTTTGCTCATTTGTTGATTGGATTATTTGATTATTTGGTGTTAAACTGGGATCAGGTGGAGCTCTACTCTCTGATGCAGATGTCGATCTAAAGAGTACTGCCAGCCATCTTTATTTATATATGTCTCATTATCAGGTTAGAGACTATTCAACTATTATCCTTTGTATTCAGGAAAGTTACATAAACTAGGACATCTATATAGCTTTTCCACAGCTGCAATCCACAGTCACAAAGTGCAATGCTAGGAACTTTGTGTAACTCTCAAGAAATTTCATTATTTAAAGTTACTGTAAAGAGGGCAGAAAACAGAGAAGCTGAGCTAGGGAAACATTGTGGTTGTCTAGCATAAGAATTACTTCCTTCCCAGGAGCTATGTACATGAGATCAGGATCAGAGCTGATAGGACTCCTGCACAGAGCCTCCTCATGCAGGGCATTGCCACAGCAGCTAAGCATCCTGTTCCCTTGCATAGAGACATTCCCAGGCACTAGGCATGCCAGAGCCATGAAGTCACCAGAGACCCCCAATCTCAGTCACTGTCTCCCATCTTCTGACACCACTTTCCACAACCATGGACCATGTTCTCACTTTAAAAACATCTACAAGGACTCTAATACCCTAAAACTCCCTGAAGCACTTTAGAGGCTATTTTACTCTCCATAAGAGATATAAGGAGATATAATATAGCAGCTGTATATCATGCTGCCCAAATATAAAACACATTGTATAAGATATTGCGTTAATTTACTAGGGCTGCCAATAAAAGCACCACAAACTGGGTGGCTTAAGTAACGGGAACATATTTTGGCACAGTTCTAGAGCCTGAAAGTTCAACATTAGGAAGCAAGAAGTTTGGTTTCCTCTGAAGTCATTCTTTGTGACTTGTAGATGGCTGCCTTCTTGCCCTCTTTTCACTTACCCATCCTTCTGTGCACCCACACCTTTTACTTAAAAGGACAGCAGTTAATTGATTAGAACTAAACTACTAGGCTCCTTCAACTTCATCACCACTTCTAAGGGCCTTTCATCCAAACACAGCTACATTCTATGGTATTAAGCATAAGGAATTCGATATACAAATTTTGGGAAACACGATGCTATCAATAAGAGTCTTTTCTATCTCCTTCTTCTCTCCTTCTGCCTCCTACTCCTCCCCTCCTTATTCCTGGATGGAGGATGCTGGTTAATTCAATATCTCACTGTCGTTATCTGTGTCTCTCTCTCTCTTTCCCACACCTCTCTCTACATATACCCCAACCTTACTCTACTGAGATTCCACACCCTATCAATCTATCTGACTACCCAATGTCCCGGGCTCTGGTGGAGTTATCTTTCTTTCCAGAAGCCTTCCCAGGTGGCTCCAGATTTAGAGCCTGTAGATTTCTCACTCTTCACCTATAGCTACCAAGGTGCCCAGAGCCTCCTAAAAGGAAAGCAAATTTAGCCTCCTCAGAGACACAGAGCCTCAATCTCCTGCATGAGTTGCTGGTTCAGCAGATTTTGAGAGGTGGAGATGTAATTTTAAAAAGCGTTTTAGAAGACATGTCTCTTGGGACATTTCCTCATGCAGGTTGATAAGAATGTATTGTGATGTCCCCACATAACATTTTCAGGGTTTTAAAATATTTGTTACATATATATTTTCATCTTTGTGATTTTTTTTCAATTAAATTCTTGAATTTGTACAAAAGATTTCAACTCTGTCTTATATTTATTGTATTTCCTACTATACTGCTGAATGTGTGTTACTTATGCATTCACCATATTTTAATGGACAAACAAATGAATTTATTCCCTTTAAAATAAATAATTGAATCTCTAAGAGAGATTTTCTTAAATCTGTAATCAAAAATATTTTATTGATTGAGCAACTGATGACCTCCTAATGACCTCATTTAATTTTGTAAAAGACAAGCTTTGGAAATATGATTTACAAAGGATTTGTTAACCAATCATTAAAATCATTTAATTTATCAATATTTGGGAAATGTATTTAAAAGTCTCCCATATAATTTATCCAGCTGTTATTCCTATTATTCTTTACCTCACAGGCCTCTGCCCATTAGTCTTTACCTCACAGGCCTCTGCCCATTAGTCTTTACCTCACAGGCCTCTGGTTTATGGAGCTAAAATTACATGAAACTGGGGTAAAAATAACCTCATATGAAAAGCATTGTGTACTTTAGGAAATTACCCATTGTTTCTGAAGAAGGGCAATATATTAATGCCAAATTTCAATTATCTAGGAATTTATCTCAAAGGTCTTTAAAAGTCATGATACTTGAGAATTATTATATACCAATACAGATAAATTCTAATTTTTGTGTTATGATAGAAAATGACTTATACAATTATATATTTGTTACAATTAGAACATATTTGAACCCGCGAAAGAGAAACAAATTCTAATTAAATGAGGCCATTTTTCTAGAATTTAAAATGCGTATCTCAGAATATAGTGAATGAAAAGCCATGCACCCTCTACTATGCAAGTGTCAAAAAGTTTCCAAACTATATTCTGAGATTTTTTTTAGAATAATTCATCCATTTACCTAAGTTTAAGATAAGAATAAATCATCATATCACTTCCTAAACTGGGAAAATCATGTATGTTATGTTTTTATTTTTCAGAAAAGGAAATATGATGAAACAAGTGTGTTAACACATATGTCCCAAGATTCAAATTATTCTTTGTTCTTATTGCTTAGTAAATGTAATAATGACTTTTGTCAATTTTGTGATATTATTCTCCATGGGATTAATCATTTTAGCAACTATGCCCATGTTTAAAAGTATTGGCTATTTGAAATGGAAAACTATTCATTGGATACCGGCTATCTTGACATATATTAAGCATGAGATATTTACATGCAGTGTAATGTGTCTTGTAAGGAAAAATTCTATCAAATACTAAATTAATTAATGGAGAAAATTGTTGGAAGAAAAAAGGACAAAAATAATAATTTCAATGAATGCAGAAAAGGCATTTGACAAATTTTCCTTTATGATAAAAACTCAACAAATTAGATATAGAAGAAATGTAATTAAACAGAATATAAACCATGTGTGAAAAACTTAGAGCTGACATCATACTGAAAGAGGGAAGTTGTCATCTTTTTCTTTAAGATCTGGAAAAAGACCAGATTCTTACTCTTTTTCTTTTTTTTTCTTTTCTTTAAAATTTACATGTTCCACATTTATTGGAACGTGGCCAGGTGAACTCAGGTGTGAGTTAGGTCGATTGTTAGAAGAAGGGCCCTTGAACAACCATAAGCCTTACAAGCCCAGAGTTCTCTTGAGGAAGTGAGGAAGGCACTGGGGTTCAAACCTCATTCTTGGGCACAACCAGTAGGAGGCAGTCTGCCATGCCCCAGCTGAGCTTCCATGGTCAATCTCACTGAGGTACTGGAAGGGACTTACGCCCCCAGAGGACAAGATCCCCGGTTTGGGGGCCTTCACCTTCCTGTCGCACCACACTCTGCTTCAGGGGATGTTTACTTTCACTTCTTCAGTCCAACAAAGTTCTGGAAGACCTTACAGAGCAATTAGGTAAGAGAAAGAGACTGAAGTATTTAAACTGAGAAAAAAAGTACCTATTCATGTTTTCAGATAGCATGAGCTTATATACAGGAAAAACCTTAAAGACTACATCAAAAAATGTTATAACTAATACACAAATTCAGTAAAATTATAAGATACAAAAGGAATGAGGATGTAACTGAGTGGTAAAGGACCCCTGGATTCAATCACCAGTCCAAAAAAAAAAATTACAGCTAGTAGTAAGGAACAAGTTCTGCTGTTCTATTGCATAATAGGGTGTCAATAATTTTAAAATGTGTCACATGTTATATGTTTCAAATTTGATAGAAGAGAGTATTTTGATGTTCCCACCACCAACAAGTGACAAATGTTTAGGGTGATGAGTATGCTACTTATTCTGGTTTGATCAATATATATTATTGAAACATCACATTGTACACCATGAAAATGCATAATTTTGATGTGTCAATCAAAATATTTTTAAAGTATTAAGAAGAAAAGAACACTAAGGAGAATAGAGAATCCCTTTTTCAAAATATACAAATGCTCTAGAAATTAAACATAACACACTAAGCCATGAAACAACCCTGAATTGTATCTCAGTTTCCTGGAAGAATAAATGACTTCATATAAAAGGCACAATGCCCCTCATGGAGGTCACTTGCTTTCTTTGTATTATGGTTTTGATATAAGGTGTCCCCAAAAGCTTATGTGTGAGACAATAAAAGAACTTTCACAGGTGAGATGATTGGGTTATGAGAGCCTTGACAAAATCAGTGTGTTCATCCACTGATATGGATTAACCAGGGGAGGGGAGTAACTGGAGGCAGGTAGGGTGTGGTTGGAGGAGGTGGATCTCTGGGAAAAGTCTTTGGGGTATCCCTGGTGAACAGAATGCTCTCTCTCTCTCTGCTTCCTTGTTGCCATGTCCTGAGTTGCTTTCCTCCTCCATACCCTTCTGCCGTGATGTTCTGTTTCACCTCAGGCCCAGAGCAATGGAATTGGCTATCTCTGGATTGAGACTTGAAACCATGAGCCCCAAATAAACTCTTCTTCCTCTAAAATTATTCTTGTCAGGACTTTTGGTCACTGTGATGAAAAAGCTACCAATGACAATGACAGGCACCTTTCAGTGATTGACATTAGTCAAACCATCCAGATACAAATGAATCTGGAGCCCAGGAAATGTGGACATCAGGTTCAGCATCACTGAGACACAGAGCAGTACAATGGAGACAAGAAAATACTTGAGAGATAACAGACTCATGCACAGTCATATGGATGTCATTTTCTGCCAAGTTTCAAAAATGAGAATAGAGGCACAAAGAAGTTGGCAGAAGTTGCTGTATGGCTGTTTGCTTCTGTCAGTCCTCCCAAGGAGGCCCAGGGCTGCATTCTAAACAGCAAGCTTCCAGCTTGGTATTGCATTCTTGGTGATTATTATAAATAGTATTGACAAATTTTTATAGGCTGTGTATAAAATATTTGCATATGAACTCCCTTAAATTTTTTTTAAATACAGTGAAGAGATATTAACATCACTTTATGGATGACAACCATTTTGGCCAACAATAACAACCAAAAAAAAAACAACCCAACAATCTAGCACTTTTTTTCCTTTTTCAGTTTCCTAACTAACTTATACTTTTTAGGAGAAAACAGAAAACATTTTGTAGCTCCCAGAATATTTAGAATCAATAATTCTCCATTTTTTAATTATTTAAGCTCCAGGAAATATGAGGTATCCTAAATTCTTTGACCCACTAGTTTTTAACACATACAGACTTTTTGCCTTCAAGCAATATCAACCAGAAACTTAACATGTAAAGCATAAAGAAACTGGACCTCTTGCTTAATCCCCTAAAGGTTGCCTTTGAGTCTAGGGTTTCATGCAGCAGAGTTTGAAATTCACTGATACAATTAATATTTTATGTGATTCAAGTGAAACGAAGACCTAGAGAATTTAATAAATTTTAAGAACCACAGAAGCTGTCCAAGGCCACTCAGACTGACACTGGTGGAAATGGGAGCATGACCTAAACGTTCTCTCATTCTAGAGCATGTTTTGTTGTTTTATTTTCCAGAGTATATTGTAACCTTCTCAATTATCACAAATTGCATTAAATTAAATTCTGATTAAGAAATGATAAAGGAGCATTATGAACTATTAATGCTAAAAATTAAAATAAGATAACTGCCTATGCTGTTTTAAATTATTTTATGTTTCTGAGAACCAAGTAAGCTTACCAAATTTAAAGAAAGGACCTTGTAAACTAATATGAAACCTCTTGTGTTAGGATAATATCTTCCCAAAGATGGCCATGTCCTAATCTTGGGAACCTGCAAAGATGTTGCCTTGTTTTTTTTTTAATTAATGGAAAACTATACCTGATATATTTATTTTCTTTTTCCTTTTTAATACTTTTGGTCCTGCAGATTGAATATGAACAACATTCCAACATTTTTATTTTTATTTTTTTATTTTGAGACAGGGTCTTGCTCTGCTAATAATAGTCTCACTAAATTGCTGGGGCTGGTCTCTAACTTGTGATCCTCCTCTCCTGGACTCCCAAGTTGCTGGAATTACAGGTGTGCAACACCATATCAGGTCACTGATACTTTTCTAATTACTCTCAAAGGTGTTGTCTGCTAATGTTTCCTCCTAGAACAAAATTAGAAATGTTCCTCAAGAGTTGGCCACTATTGCCTTCCCTAAATCTTGCATCGTAATTTTTTTTCATAGTCTTCAGAGAGTAGAAGGACACCTCAACTGCATGTAAAATCTTTAGTTCACTTTTTGGTCACTAAGTTTTATAAAAACATGGCTCTCTTACTCTTTTAAGAGTTGATTTTGAGCATTTTGTTTTTAGTCTAATTCCTTTATCCTGGAAGTCATTGATCTTTCTGTCTAAAGGTCATGATCTTTCTGCCTAAAGGTTATCTTCAACTATAAAATTAAATAGCTTTACTGGAATATATTTCAGAGATGATCATGTGAGGCAGTTACCTTGGGTAGCTGGCAGTCCATTTCAGCATATAGGTTCTAGCATTGTTCAGTACATTGAAAGCTTTTTAGAGTTATAATCTCAAGCCTTGGTTCTGTTCTATCATATTGTTTTTATTCTTCAGAGAATCTAGGAACATTAATAAAATGCTTGTGTTGTCTAGATGGTATTTCTACAATCTTTTCAATGACTTTCTTTCCTAATTTTTTTGTAATTTCCATCCCTTTGGTTGTTTTCCTTTCTCTAATGTTCCTTATTAAATTTCACTTAAGTCTATTTTCTCTTGGGTACCTTGTAATTTATTCTTCATTTCTAAATCTTTTCTTCCATTTCTTTTCTGAGTACAATCAATTTTATTCTTCCCCCATCCCTGTGTACTGGTAGCATTTTTTTTTTTCAAATCACAACACATGGATATATTTGGTGTAAAAATAACAAAACAATGCATGAATTACATTTCTAAAAACTAGCCTTTGATTTTGTGATTGGAGATAGTTTTTCATACCCACAAGCACTTGTATAAGTATACATTAATTCTGTTTATGATGTTGAATTTCATTTTTCCTTTTCTTCAGGGTTGGTTTTAGAGTTCTGTTTGAACTTGACATTTTACTTTGTTCATTTCTATAGTATTGGGGTTTATTGACAATATTCCTAATAATTTTGTTATCTTGTCTCATTTTTGCAAGTCCATATATTCTGATGATTTTTCATTTAATTGATTGTATTGTTTCTAGGTTGAATACTGCTTCAGTCTCACAAGATTTTCATTTTCCTTTTCCACCATCCAGTTGCTGGTGGCTACTCTTCTTTCCTTCCTTCCTTCCTTCCTTCCTTCCTTCCTTCCTTCCTTCCTTCCCTCCCTCCCTCCCTCCCTCCCTCCCTCCCTCCCTCTCTCTCTCTTTCTTTCTTTCTTTCTTTCTTTCCTTCCTTTTCTTTCTATATTCCTTCCTTTCTTTCTTGTTGCTGTTGCTCTTTGGCTTTGCACCTGCAGAACCTGTGTGTGGAAGAACATTCCTGTAAACCCCATCTGCCTATTTGCATCCTAAAATATGCCCATCATAGGTATTTTGAATTCACTTCCCTTTTTAGGTACATGTCTGCCTGAATATTTCAGAATAAGGATAGTTTTTGTGTTTCTTGGCAAGTCTGTCTTTTTCTTTTATTCCCAAATTTCTTTACTGTATATCCCCTTATTTAACTCACTCAACCTTCAGGTAATCTATTTTCTATTCTCCACATTCTTTATTACAAAGTCTCAAAAACATTCTTAAAGACTTATTCATCCTTTGTTATGAGGAAAAATTAAAAGACAATTTTTGGATTTTCTAGAGGACAGAAATGTTGAATAAAACTGTTAATACATTAATGAAAATTTATTTCCCCTGGCACTTATGCACGTACAAACATAGTACAAATTGTAATGTATGACATGTATCTGATTTGTAATCAGAATCGCAAATACTTTCTAATATATCTATCTTTCTGAATAAAAGGTAAATTATTTTCTTTTAAATGCAAATTGCATGATAAAGTTATTCAGTAACAACAGATTATACTGCAGCCAGAAAAAGATTACCAGATCCTTTTGCACTTATCTAAAAACACATGTCTATATTAAATGTTAAAATAAAATACATACTTATCATTAGTATCCAAACCATGTAAAGTAAATGACTGGAAAGATATGGCTTTATATATATTTTCTTTCCTATCCTTAATTTTTTTTAGAAACACAGATGACACAGTAAGTTATGTGCATATTATTTTTAACATTACTATTTTGAAAACAGGAAAATATTATAACTTTAGGTTCATGTGAATACACACAGATAAAGTTCATTTTCTTATGGATTTCATTCCATTTCATTTTGTGTTGTGCTAATTATTGAGCTCTCAGTTTTATCTGTTCTTTGGTGTTCTCCTCTATGCTATAGAAAAGATGAAAGCTAGCACACTATATTTTCTGGATTCATTTGCAAATTGGCTTTAAGCTAGAATCTTCTAATGAGAGCCACTGACAAGACACTGAACACAAGGGAGGCAGTGATGAGCCATTTCTGTCTCTGGAAATAGTTCTGTGAATGGCAGGCAAGTGTGGACTCCCGGGTTTCTGTAGATGCAGTGCAGTTCAGATCCTCAGCGGCACACTTTCTGGGTTTCTCTCTGTAGCACCAGCAGGTGACTGTGACCTGCTGTGAGTTGCTGCCATAATGACAGCTAGTGACAATATGTCCGAGAGCAGAACTCCTGCTATCTCTCAAAGAGGCAGCTGATCATCACCAGCTGCTGATACCATGGCACTTTGTCCTCCGGGTAATATAATGTTCCAGTTTGCTTCTCCAGTCATATGGAGTGGTAACAGCTTTCAAATGTCACTAATCCTGCTGCAAATTAACCTCCTTGTCTTCAGTCTTGCAGCTACTACATTGCTTTTCTTTTTCTAAAAATATGTTTTCTGGCTGAAAATCCATAGAAGCATTTTTTATTTTCCTGCATAGACACTAACATATGTATATAATATATGGTATATGATGCACATCATATATATGATATATATGATACTTGTCATATGTGATAGTATTTATTCAAGAAATTCCCTGTAAATGGATAACTCGTTCTTTAAAGAATACTTAAACATGAACACACATGATTAGACAAGAAGACATACATTTTATATAGGCTCTCCTCTTTCGTGTCACAAATTCTGAAACATTTCTCTCCTTCCTCTGTGGTACATTGTACTTATCAATTCTGAATGATAGAGTGTTGTTATTAATCTGCAATATTTCAAAAGACTATAATCATGACTGATTTGAGTTATGATTAGGAAAATGTAGTATTTTGAAGTTTATGACTTAATGATCCAAAATTTAAAATATTTCAGGAAGACAGGGGTTCTTCTTTTTCTTCTGTTTAATGAGGGGATAAAAGAAAAAAAAAACTCTAAAGAGAGAAGTTCCATTTCCTCTACTTTTTCTGGCTGAAATAATGTTTATTTTATGCATTTACAGTTGTAAAGTTCCAAAATAACTGGAGAATAACAACCCATCACTCTTTTCTAAAATACTTTGAATGCTAACTATGAAAATTTCCATTTTTTCAACACTTTAAGGTGCATTTTTGTGTCAGTAACTTTCTTCAAGTTCTCTTTAACCAAAAAAAAAAAAAAAAAAAAACCACAAAACCAAAAACAAACAAACAAAAAACCTAACTGTTCCTTCTGAAAGGTAGTTAGATCCTAGCAACTTGAAAATGCTTATATCTTAACTTCTGAGCACATATTGGTTACTATATGGCTTCTAGAACCTTGAAATTATCTTGGACATCACAATTACATATTCTAACTCAGAGATTTTCATAGGACACTCAAGTTCTTATCAAACAAAATATTGAAAACCCAGTTTTGCAAACATACATCAATATAAAAAGTATCCTAATATGGGAACTACGGGACTACCTCGCAACAGTAGCTCATACTGTTTCTAAGTATTATTACCCTTGAAAATGTAAAATTCCTCAGAGTGTTCTGGCAACTTTGCTAAGACCTCTCAGTTGTCTTGACCCATGGTTTGAGAATTTGAAGTTTAGAGTGGTTTGCTTTCAAAGTTTGTAGTTTTCTGTAGCCTTGAAGAAGCTGAAGGTCATTGCTCTGCTTGCTTTGATCAAGTGATTTGCTCAGCTTGGAGTCAGGTTATTGCTTCCATGATGAAAGCTTTCTAAAAATCAGCAACTTTTACCTGCATTTATTTTCAAATTATCCTTAAGATATATATGTCAGTTAAACCTAGCTGGCTGTGTATTCATTATATTTTAATAGCCTTAAAGTGTTATCCCCCTTAAATGCTAATGGTTCCATGTTTTCTACCCTTTACTTTACTGAAATGCCCTTTCCATATCACTGACTTTTAGTTTGCTGAAAAACCTAAGATTTTCAAAATTTTTCTCTTTATTCAATTATCAAATTGAGTTATTTTGTAAAAATGAAATAACCATATTTGTAGGCATTCTTAAGAGTCCAAATTAGAGTGAAAAAGACTTAATTAAGCACATTGAAGATCCATTTTTTTTTTTGGTTGGATGTCTTTTGAAGATCCTTCAAGATGCCCTATTCTAGTCAATCTATGTTTGGAATTTGTATCCCAAGTTTCATGTGTTAGCAAAGTAATCTACAAAGCCATGTTCCTGGAGTGTGGGGATAGGGCTTTGGGGAGGTAATGGGGTTAGGAGGTCTTAGTCCTCAGGAGTGGATTAACACATTCACAGATTAATGGGTTTTCTAGGAAGTAGTTTGGCTATGAAAGCAAGCTCTCTATCAACTTTTCTCCATTTCTCCATAGGATGCCCTCCTCCATGGTATAAGCTAGCAAGAAAGACCTCATCATGGTTGGTGCCATGCTGTTCAGCTTCACAGCCTCCAAAAATGTAGGAAATATATTTATTTTCCTATAAATTATTAGCATTAATCACTCAGTTACCACAATAAAAAAGCAGACTAAAACAATCAATTTAATGCAAATTTCAAATATTTAACAAAGAAGTCCAAGATCTGGGTGTTAACAGTGCCATGACCCATCTATATACATAGGAAAATCCTTCCCTGCCTATTTTAGCTTCTGGTGTTTTGCTGGCAATCTTTGGTTTTCCTTGGCTTATTGCGGTATAACTTCAATCTCTGTTTTTGCATTCACATTATGTTCTCCCTATGAGTATCTTCATGTTCATACAGCCATCTTTATATAAGGATACCGATCATATTTGATTAGTGGCCACCTTCTTGTCTGATCTCATTTTAACTTAACCAATTAAATATTCAATGATCCTATTACCAAAGCGGGTCACACTCTGAGCTACTAGGGGTTAAGGGCTTCAACTTGTCTCTTTGAAAGACACAATTAAACCCAAAACTTTGACCACTTTTTAAGAATTTGGGTAGATGGTTTAAACTTTCATAGCATAGAATAATGCTTCTGAGGAATATCTCCTTCATTAAGTCAAGTATTCACTTTACTTCTAGCCTGAGTTCAACTCTAGGTACTTTTAGAAATGATTAAAATTTTCATGCAAAGCAACTACAAAGAGTGTAGCATCCAAAATTCAAATCACATGAAAAACCAAGAAATAAACACAACAGAGATCCATTTAGAGTTTTAAAATTGAGAAAAAATTGTCAGTAAGAAAAAATAATAAACCTGTTGTTACAAAAGTACTAAGGAGTCAACTTGTGCAGCTGACTTTCTCTTCAGAATAAGTTTGCACAATATATTGTTCTCTTAGCCCTTGTCATTATTCTAACATTAAAAAAAATGGCAGGAACATCAAAATGCAAAGTATATGTGTTAGCACAAAAAGAGCGGGCAGGACACAAACCACATGCATCATCTCAGCTCTTTATTCTGGTGATAAAATGGTGCCTGTGGACCCAATCTCATGGTGGAAAATGTGCTACTGAACAAAGAAAGGAACTGGGTTTATATAGATTATTTTGAGGGATGGTCTAGTGAACATATACCAGTTGGCTTGGATATGCAAGCTTTTTTGGTCAGGGTCTGTGGATGGTGTTTGAAGAGAATTTTCTTTGGAGGAGATTAATTTCCTCCCAGAGACTGCTTTCTTTAAGGGTGATAAAACACCTCTTCCCTATCTTCATCTGGCCAGCACCTGGAAAACATTTGTCCTAGGAGATGAAGGCTGTCAGCACATGGTCTCCATTATCACTCTCTTTTCCCAGGTCTCATTTCCTTGGGGATCTTTTCATTCTCCATATCCATTAATAGGAAAGGGAATAATAGTGAAGTAATGGTAGGAAATAACTATATTATATGAATTATTTCTCATATTCTTAGTAAAGCATGAAGTAAATAAAATGGAAAACATTTTGTAATACACCTGTATTTTAAGATATTTAAATCTTAAGGATACCTTGAATAACTTCTTTATTTATTTTATTTGGTACTGGGGATTGAACTCAGGGGCACTCGGCCACTGAGCCATATCCCCAGCCCTAGTTTGTATCTTATTTAGAGACAAGGACTCACTGAGTTGCTTAGTGCCTTGCTGTTGCTGAGACTGACTTTGAACTCGCAATCCTTCTCAATGTCCCCAGCCACTGTGATTACAGGCGTGTGTCACCACACCTAGCCCCGTTCCCTTGTTTCTTGAGCTGTCTTTTGCATTTCCTCTGTATGGGCACTCATTTCCCATACAGAGCTGGTATGGCCTTGGGATAGGATGCGATCACTTACATGATCATTTAGTTCTCTGTAGCCAGTGCTAGGCAACAGCCTGGTTAGGAGATTCAAGTTAGAACTACAGGAAGGGCTATAGTTTACCTCACTAGCCTTCTTTCTTTTAAATTGCTTTCAAAGGGAGAAGTTTATAGGAACCAATAAGAATCTGTTCTCTGCATTTATGTGGAGGAATGGATCTGTGTTGTAAAAAGACTGGATTGTGGCATCCTGGGAGATGCTTTCTCCCAAATGACCTGTGTGGATCCACCACAGTGTGTGTCCTGAGGCATTCTTTCCTTGAGCTATTCCAGTAATTATTGAGCTTGATGGGTATAGACAGGCCATTCCGATAGATTTAAGCCTCTGCTAATGTGAAACTTGGTTTAAGGACTTCCCTTCAGCCTGGCTGAAAGTACTCCTGGTTGCACTCAGCACTTTCTATCCAATGCATTTTTGTTTCATGTCTTAACAGGTGTCAGATCTGCTTCAACTCTGAAGTCTCTCCATGCCTACTCTTATTTCTTCTTTATTCCCCCACAATAATTCCCCTACAATAATTATCTTGTACATCTGACCCCTGTTTGGGAATCTAGTTCTTCGAGTAATTGAATTAGAACATTTGTAGCTAAGTTTGAGGTCTTCTAGGGTAGGGGTGGCATGATTTCTTTCTGTCTTAAATATATGCCCAATGGTTCTTAAACTCCAGGTGACTTTATGACACTGAACAGCTGTCATTCACATAATAAATTCTCCATACATTGTAGATTACTTATGAAATGTTACTTTTAATTAGTTTAAAGGCTTGTTGAATTTCCTGCATATCAATTTTATTGAAGGAAACTTTTTAAAAAATTATATCAGTGAAATTTTACTAAGTATGAGGTAAATATGGAATTTTATGATATTACCAAAATAATAATGCTTCCAATTATTTTCCAAAAGGGTAAAAAAATCACCTTACATCTCCATAGCTATGCTTTCCTGCTCTAGCTATCAAGATTTTGTTTATAACATTTCACAGTAAATAGGACCAGAAGGAAATTCCTAATCTATTCTTGTCCCCATGGAATATTTGGGTTATGAGCAAACTTGAATGAATAATGAAGTTGACTTTTTTTTCTCCCTCAATAACTCTGTGACTGAGAAGGCATGTGAGAATGCCAGAACTTTTCAGTTTATTTTTAGATTTTAGAATGTGTATGCAAGGAAATTAGGGAGTGCAAGGATTAATGAAGTGGCATTTACAAAGGCTTCTTAGCATGCCTAGTGTATTCTTTTTCTCTCTCAGTGTCCCAGAGGTAACTTGACTTAGCTTTCCTGGGCGTCCTCCTGGTACCTATTTCCATCCAGATCTTTTATCAATGCCAAAACCTTGGAATTCTTCATAAAGTCTGTCCAGAGTAGCCTTGTTATTGCTACATGATTGTTTCCTTGAACTCTATGGAAAGCAGTAATTTCACAGTATTCATGGAGATTGCAAAATGAGATCTGTGTGCCAAGAACAAGAGAAAATACACTAGAAGTGCATTGCATATTTTATGTGCATTTGGTATCAAGTTTTTGCAGCTACTTGCAAAGATTTTTCTTTACCACTGACCAGATTCTCAAAAGACTTACTCCCAAATTGCATAAATAAGCTAGTAAATGTGTTACACAATGATCTGACTTGCTGTTCTTAGTATGTAACAAATAAATAACTCCCACTCTGATGCCTAAAGATAGAAGCACTGAAGGGTCTCACATTTTAATTGGAAACCGTTGATTGTGAATATTCTACAGCCATCTGTTTTTGTATAGTTTCTATGGTCCAAAAGTAAATGGTTTCTAATAACTATAATATTAACCAATAATATTTGCAGCAACAATGCACAGAAGGCTAACATATAATTTACGTCAGAATAGCTAGGCATGGTGGCTCATGCTTATAAATCCCAGCAGCTGTAGAGACTGAGGCAGGAGGGTCACAAGCTCAAAGCAAGTCTCAGCAACTTACAGAGGGAGGCCCTAAGCAATCTAGAGAGACCCTGTCTCAAATTAAAAAATAAAAAGTCTGAGAATGCAGGTCAATGGTTAAGCACCCCTGGGTTCAATTTCTAGTCTAAAATTATTATTATTATTAATTATAACAATCATATTAAATTATTTTAATAATTAAATATTCTTATAATTTTTTTAGGTCAGAACAGAACACAGTCAAAATATCTAAATATCAAATATCATTTTTTGAATCTGAGGTATTTTTTCTATTTTGAAATGCTAGCAAGTTTAAAAAAATTTTTTAAGTGTTTTCTCACTTTTTCTTATGACATGAACTCATACCTGCTATTAGAAGTGAAAATTTCTTGGTGGCAGTGCTCGTGTATTGAGGGGTTTAACATTGAAATTCCATAAAAACAGAGCTGATGACTTGTTGTGTTTTATCAGAAGCATTAATAAATGCCACCTGATAAAACATGCCAATTTTTGTATGTCAGAGAAATAGGAAATAAAATAATACCCAAGTATTAAAATAATTCTATTTGGATGATGGTAAGAGTTTACCGCATTCCTTAATATAGATCCTTTATAGATTTTCCTTGATAAGAATGTACTTTAGAACTAGCATATAATTTATTGTAAGTTAACTGTTTAGTTCTCTAAAGTCACCTTGCTTTCTGTCCTGCCCTTTACTTACATAATTTTATGACCATATTGTGCAGTTGTGTACAGTTTGGGGCACCAGAATTCTCATTTGTATATGTACAGTGATAGCTTTTAAGCCAATGGAAGTGTCTCAATGAGGAGACTTTTTTTTTTTTTTCAGTTTGACCAAAGGCACTATTATTTGGGCTAGGAAATATTTTCCTTTGATTATTTAAAAAAATTTTATAATATTTTTGTTATATTAATTTTATTATATGTGGTGTGTGTGTGTGTGTGTTTTAATGTTACCTTGATGGTTAAAATTAGGTCTGGCAGAGATGTTTTGGGATTAGAAATACATAGGTATTTCCCACAAACGACTTTTCTATGGGCAAAAAAACCGTGCTTTCAATTCTAGCAGTGATGTATGCTGTTCTCTATACTCACATTCTATTTATGTGAGAGTGCTTTCTGATATAGAGCTTCACAGTGAACTCTGCTCTTTTCAACTTGACAAATGATAATTTGGTAGAAGTTCTTACCTAGCTGTAGGAGGTTAGGGAGTCCAGGGACAATTTTCCCTAATTATTTGTTGAGACATTTCTGTTACCTTAATTGCACATTTGCCCTCTGCCTCTGCCTAGGCTTGGAAATAAAGTCCACCATCAGGCAGCTGCATCTTAGGTTAGTAAAAATTTGAGTTCATCATTTAATATTTTTTTTCTATTTTATTCAAACCAAGGACTTTCTATCCTGATAAACATACATAGTTCCTTTATGTTGATGATTTTTCTGTAGGTGATTTTTCCCTCCACATTTAGTCATGTGTGAGGTTATTTGTATCAGTTTTTTAACATGGCTCACCCATTACTTCCTCAAAATAGTTTTACAGCCTCTATAGGAGATTGACTAAAAACTGAGTTGTGGGCATCCTCCACAGCATCTTTCATTGACTTTTCCACCATGTTAGCCAAAATGAAAAGTTGCTCTGTCTTGAGAAAAACAAATTTCCATGGATCTGAATGATAACTGATTAAAATAATAGGAAAAAAGATGAACTAATGATTCTTGTGTGATAACACACACTAGTAGGGATAATTTGAAAAAAAATGTATCAACTAGGTTTGCTTTACAAATGTCATTTTTGGACATACATATTAATAACCACAGAATTTCAGAATTCTATAATGAACCAAAAAGATTTAATAAGCCTAAGGGAAAAAATAGTAATGATTTAAAAACCATGTAGATTTTAATACATTGGCTACAGTTTGATGTAAAAAAAGAATGCAGATTATTGAATTTATTTGAGAGGTAGGTATTCCTCACTCCACTCCAGTGTTCTTTCTTTTTTGTTTTCCCTTCTAACTCTGGCTGTGAGTGGAATGAAGTGTCTCTGGATTCTATGTCAACCATGCTGTCTACAGCCTGCATATGTACAAGGAAGAGACATTAATCTTGTATAAATCCTAAACATCTTATGCTTCTCTGTCTCTGGTCTTAGTAAGAGCAAACAAAAATAAAAATGAAATAAAAAGAGCTGGAAAGTCATAGCCAGCCTTGGGTGTGATCTGCATCTTTTCCAGACTCCATACATTCTTCAGCTGATGCTTGCATGTCCTTCATGACTGAGCAGTGAGTCACCTGAACAAAAGACTTTCTAAGAACATATCACTTAGAGAAACCACCCAAGGCTTCTTGCATAATTACCATGTGGTAGAAAAGCAACTCATTCTATTTGTGGAAAATATTTTCTTGATTTCCTCCCTTATACTATGAGGTGATTGTACGAATTAGTCTGCAAATTCCTTCAGGATCAAACACTCCAATTTTCTTTTAAGAACCTGCATTGTTGCATCAGAGTGCCTCATTAAGCTTTACTTTTCCTAAGGAACAGGAAGGCAGTAGACGATAATGAAATAGGAAACAAAGATTTTCCAAAGTTATGCTCTTACTAATGAAAATAAAATGGTGTTAGACACACTTTTAAATTAGGCATTTTCTTAAATTCAGGAGTTGAGCATCTGCTTGATTTCTTTGCAAGAGGCCTTTTATGGCAATTCCCCACTAAGAGGTGACAACCCAAAGTTCATTCACTTTGTTGTACTTGCTAGTACCTATTCTCAAATTCAGAACTTACTTTGGAAGCTAATTCAAGAATAATTTCCATTTTGAACAGAGTAAATATATAGAAATTTTTCTTTTTCTTTTAATTTATATCTTGAGTTTATCATTTTTATTTCAAACTCTGAAATGGGATGATTTTGTAGCCTTCAGGAAGAGATATACATCAAGAAGTTCAGTAAAATTGAATTCCCATCATAAATGGAAGCCTAACATCTATTACAATGTTTCCTCAGCCCAAATGCTCCTGAACTAAACACCATAGAGTATATTAAATTTGCATTCTAATTAGTGATTTTATGAATGAAGCTGTTTCCCCCTTATTTAAACATGTATTCCCCATTGTCTATTAAGACTTGTTAAAATATTTTGCTAATAGGTTGACAGATTTTTAGTGTTTTGCATTGGTAAATATTCATACAATGTGAATGATTTTCTTCATCTCCTGCAATTATGCTGCTTTTGCAACTCTTACTCTCTAATTCATAAAATATCAAATGAAAAGTGTTTTTGGATAGACCAGGCATGGTGGCTCACACCTGTAATTCTAGCAACTTGGAAGGCTAATACTAGAGGATTGCAAGTTCTTGGTCAACCTTAGCAAATTAGTGAGGCCCTAAGCAACTTAGCAAGCCCTTGTCTCAAAATTAAAAAAAAAAAAAAAAAAGATAAAATAAAATAAAATAATATAAAATAAAATCTCTGGGTTCAATATCTACTATCCAAAATAAAAGAAAATAAAAGTATTTTAATTATAGGCAGTGATTTATGTGGAAAGTATGTCTTTGGGAACTATCATTTTACCACACACAAGATCAGTCTTACAGGATGGTGTGTTTGCATTTATATTTATCTATTTATCTACATTGAAATTTGATCATATTTTAATAGATAAAGCTTTGTATGTCAATGGTGTTTTAAATATTGATAAAGAATCTGTAACATTGTGGTTTTATTTATACCTGGAATCAAACCATAACTGTTATCTATAAGTTATCTTTTTAAAAATATGACTGAGCCAGCCACCAGGTCCAGCACCACCCGAATGCATCTCCAGCGCCAAGGCCCTACCCAATCAGCTCCCACTATCTTCAGTGCCCACAACCCAGTCCTCTGTCTAGTGCCCATGCAGATGGATGCTGTAGCTGACCATCTATCAACATGTGGGGTTGCCTCTGCCCATTAGCATATATTATTCCTGACCTGGAAGCCATCATTCCTAGTGGGACAGCAAATTTCTTGGGACACTGCATTATCAAGTTCCACTCAGGCACTAGGCTACTGAAGATTTGGAGGTTTGAACAGTACACTTTATTATTATTGTAGGATTTTTTACTAGTAGTATTATTATGATTATTACTATTATACCTACTATTATTCTTACTTTTCTTTTCTTTATTTTTTTTGTGCCTTCTCTATTTTCCTCTTATCTGTTTCCTTGGAGATCTCCCTCTTCTCATGCTAGCAACCAATTTCTTTCAATTCCACTTTCATTATTCCTAGTACCTTTATAGTACCTCTATAGTACATAGTACCTCTACAGACTCATGTCTCATCTCTTTAATGTTATATCCTACACCCTTCCCCATCCACTTTGTCCAACATTAGAAATTGTTGTCCTTATTACAAACCTATTGGTTAAGCTGTAGATAACAATCAAACTCATGATCTCTGTTTATTAAGACAATACTGTTAACATCTTAATAGGATTATTTGAGTTAAGGATGCACATTGTTTGTATGATGTGCTGATAAGATTGATCCCTCACTTCAAGGTGAGGTATTGGAAACCTGCAGGGACACTATAAGTCTATAGGGGGAAACTGCAATACTTTGGATTCTGATTGCTACAGGGGAAGATACACAAACAACATAAGAAAACAGAAGAAAGTGTCCAAAACAAACCTAGATGCTACATCAATAGAAGCCAATCATGGCATGGCAGAAGAAATGTCAGAAAGGGACTTCAGAATGTACATAATTAAAATGATCCGAGAAGCAAACAATGAGTTAAAAGAGCAACTATGGGAAGCAAAAGATCATATCAATAAAGAAATAGAGATTCTGAAAAAAAAAATAAGCAGAAATCCTTTAAATGAAGGAAACAACAAACCAAATTAAAAACTCAATAGAATGTATAATGAACAGCCTAGGTCACTTGGAAGACAAAACCTCAGACAATGAAGACAAAATATTTAATCTTGAAAGCAAAGTTGATAAAACAGAGAAGATGGTAAAAATCATGGAGGGAAACTACAAGAATTATAGGATATCATGAAAAGATCAAACTTAAGAATTATTGAGATTGAGGAAGGCACAGAGATACAAACCAAAGGAATGAATAATTTATTCAATTAATATCAGAAAATTTTCCAGATCTGCAAAATGAAATGGAAAAATCAAATACAAGAGGCTTACAGGACATCAAATGTACAAAATTAAAATAGATCCACACCAAGGCACATTATAATGAAAATACTTAACATACAAAAAAAAAAAAAAAAGATTGAATTTTAAAGGCTGTGAGAGAAAAGCATCAGATTACATACAGGAGAAAATCAATACAAATACCAGCAGATTTCTCAGCCCAGATCTTAAAAGCTAGAAGGGCCTGGAACAATATATTTCAAGCTCTGAAAGAAAATAGATGACAATCAAGAATCTTATACCCTGCAAAACTAACCTTCAGATTTGAAGATGAAATAAAATCCTTCCATGATGTACAAAAGCTAAAAGAATTTAAAAATAGAAAATATTCACTAGAGAACATTCTCAGCAAAATATACTATGAGGAAGAAATGAACAGCAACAATGTAAGTCAGCAAAGGGAGGAACTACCCTAATGGAATAGCCAATTAAAGGAGAAACCCAGTCAAGTTAAAAACCAAAACTAAGCCAGAATGACTGGGAATTCAAATCATCCTCAATAATAATCCTGAATGTTAATGGTCTAAACTCATCAATCAAAAGACATAGACTGGCAGATTGGATTAAAAAGAAAGACCCAACAATATGCTGCCTTCAAGAGATGCATCTCATGGAAATAGATACCCACAGACTTAAGGTGAAAGGATGGGAAGAAACATATCACACACATGGACTCAGTAAAAAAGTGGGACTTTCCATCCTCATATCAGATAAAGTGGACTTCAAGAGAAAGTTAGTCAAAAGGGATAAAGAAGAACATTTCATATTGCTTAAGGGAAGCTTAAATCAGCAAGACATAACAATCATAAATATTTATGCCCCAAACAATGGTGCATCCATGAACATCAAACAAATCCTTCTCAATTCCAGGAACCAAATAGACCACAACACAATAATACTAGGTGACTTTAACACACCACTCTCACCTTTGGACATATCTTCCAAACAAAATTGAACATAGAAACCTAGAACTCAATAACACAATGAATAATTTAGACTTAACAGACATATATAGAACATTCCATCCATCAATGAACAAATATACATTTTTCTCAGCAGCACATGGATCCTTCTCTAAAATAGATCATATCTTATATCAAAAGATACTCTTAGCAAATATGAAAAAATAGAGATACTACCTTGTATTCTATTAGATCATAATGGAATGAAATTAGAAATCAATGACAAAATAAAAAGCGGAAACTACTCCAACACCTGGAGACTAAATAATATGCTATTGAATGATGCATGGATAACAGAAGACATCAGCAGTAGATAAAAAAAATTCTTAGAGGTAAATGAGAACAATACAACATATTAAAATCTCTGGGACACTATGAAAGCAATACTAATAGGAAAATTCATTGCATGGAGGGTATTCAATAAAATAATGAAAAGTCAATAAATAAATGACATAACATTATAGCTCAAAGCCCTAGAAAAAGAACAGATCAACATCATAAGTAGTAGAAGCCAGGAAATAATTATAATCAGAGCTGAAATCAATGAAATTGAAACAAAAGAAGCAATTCAAAAAATTGACAAAACAAATACCTTGTTCTTTGAAATAATAAACAATATTGCTAAATCCTTAGCCACACTAATGAAGGCAAGGAGAGAAAAAACTCAATTTACTAAAATTTTTCATGAAAAAGGAAATATCACAACAGACACTATTTAAATACAAAACATAATTAGAAGCTATTTTGAAAATCTGTACTCTAACAAAATAGAAAATCTTGAAGACATTAATAGGTTTCTAGAGACATATGATCTACCCAAACTGAATCTGGAGGACATAAACAATTAAAATAGATAAATTTTAAACAATGAAATAAAAGAATTCATCAAAAGCCTATCAACCAAGAAAAGTCCAGGACCAGATGGATTCTCAGCCAAATTCTACAAGTCATTCAAAGAGGAACTCATTCCAATAATCCTCAAAATATTCCATGAAATAGAAGAGGAGGGAACCCTTCCAAACTCATTCTATGAAGCTAATATCACCCTGATACCAAAACCAGACAAAGACACATCAAGGAAAGAAAATTTCAGACCAATATCCCTAAAGAA
>JAJEJO010004928.1:0-43712 GCA_020662805.1 Glaucomys volans
CAGGGCCTTTGACATAATAATAGACCAGGTGCTGTACCACTGAGCTACATCCCCAGCCCTCATTCTGTATCTTGAGTTTGATTAAATTGCATAGAACTAAACATGCAAATATGTGCATGTAAAACTGGTGAAATCTGCACAAAGTCAATCGTATTTCATCAGTGTTAATTTTGGGGGTGCAATACTGCAGTACAGACAGGAAAAAAATGTCATCATGGGGAAAACTGGTGAAGGGTATACAGTCTGTCCTTCTGTCCTCCCTGCCCTGCCCTGCCCTGCCCTGCCCTTCCCTTCCCTTCCCTTCCCTTCCCTTCCCTTCCCTTCCCTTCCCTGCTCCCCCCACCCCCCCCCCCACTGGGGATTTACCCCAGGAACACTTAACCACTGAGCAACATCCCCAGCCTTTTTTAAATTTTGAGACAGAGTCTCACTGAGTTGCTTAGGGCCTTGCTTTGAACTTGGTGATCCTCCTGCCTCATCCTCTGGAGCTGCTGGGATCCAGGCAACACCACTGTGCCTGGTCAGAACCTATTTTTTCTTAAAACTTGCACATAAATCTACAGTTATCTGGAAAACTTTTTAAAAATCTTAAAAAGAAAAATCCCTAAACTCGAAAATGTGCCCTAAGGAAAGGATCTGGGAGACCTTTGTAAATGTCACAATAAGGTTTTGTCTTGTAATGTGTGAATTGAGCACTGATAAAGGGTCTCTAAATTCTGTTTTTGTTTTGTTTTGTTTTGTTTTTTGGTACCTATACCCACCCTTTCTCTGCCCTTTAGCGAGTATAATGTATAACATACTGTGAGTTTGTGTCTTTTCCATGGAAGCTAGTCTGTAGCTTTTATCACATTCTCAAAGGGGCCCATGACTTCCCAAAAGATTAAGAACCTATTGCTTGAAACAATAAGTAATTTGATAAAGACTAGAGGCTTTTTTTTTTTTTTTTCATCCCCACAGAGATAGCGAGTTACTGGACTTGTGATTTCAAAAGATAGTACTAACAGTTAAGGAAGGAGAAATATAAATTTGGGAATGATAAAGTCATGAATCATTAAGGAAAGTTTGGGAAATTAAATGGCACATTTCTTTAAGTAAATGTTTATAGCTGCCTATTATATATCAGACATTGTACTAAGAATTATAGATATTCACGTTAGTGATTGAAGTGGTCCAGAAATTGTTAACAAGCGAAGGGATCCTGTGATTAGAAGTATGAACCCACCGGGCGCAGTGGCGCATGCCTGTAATCCAAGCGACTTGGGAGGCTGAGGCAGGAGGATCGCGAGTTCAAAGCCAGCGTCAGCAACTTATTGAGGCCCTAAGCAACTCAGTGAGACCCTGTCTCTAAACAAAATACAAAATAGGGCTGGGGGTGTGGCTCAGTGGCCGAGTGTCCCTGAGTTCAATCCCTAGTTCCAAAAAAAAAAAAGTATGAACCATGTGCACTGAGAGTGTAGAAAACAACGTGATCACTTACTTTTGGAGCAGATTTGCTGTGAATCTTGCACTCCTAGAAACACTGCCTCTGGCTGGGTATGGTGGTGCACACCTGTAATTCCAGTGACTCCAGAGGCTGAGGCAGGAGGATAGCAAGTTTGAGCCCAGCTGGGACAACTTAGCGAGATCCTGTCTCAAAATAAAAAAGGCTGGGGATGTAGCTCAGTGGTACAGTAACCCTGGGTTCAATTCCCAGTATTGGGGGGGGGGGAAGCAAAGCAAACGTCTCGATGCTTTAGTCAGAAAATCTTGACCATTGTCTTGTTCCTTATCCAATGTTGAGTTAATGAAATTTACATGGTAGTTGGTTTTTAGTTAAACCTGTCCAGTTGATAAAGTTTGTATATAGTATTTTCAAACCTGTCTAGTATTAACTTTTGTGTGTGTGGTCTGGAAATTGAACCCAGGGTATTGTGCAAGCTAGGCAACGTGGTCTGTCACTGAGCTACACAGCCCCTAGTGTTAACATTTTTGTGTGCATTGTTTCTTGTAAAAATATTTCTTATGCCCTTTATTTTTTAAAATGTTTTTATTGGTGCATTATAATGATACATAATAGTGTGATTCATTATGCCGTATTCCTGCATGCACATATTATCATTCTTAAAATAAGCCCATGCACCTAGCATGCAGCAGAGGCAGGACTCAAACCCAGTTCTGTCTTGCTTCAGAACTCATATTCTGCAGGGTGGTGCACGCCTATAATCCCATCAGTGCTGGAACCTGAAGTAGGATCACAAGTTGGA
This sequence comes from Glaucomys volans, assembly GCA_020662805.1. Lineage (NCBI taxonomy): Eukaryota > Metazoa > Chordata > Mammalia > Rodentia > Sciuridae > Glaucomys > Glaucomys volans. The sequence goes on from JAJEJO010004928.1 coordinate 2,244, forward strand.
GATCAGCCTCAGCAATTTATTGAGGCTCTAAGCAACTTAGTGAGACCCTGTCACTTACTTTTTGGAGCAGAAAGGGCTGGTGATGTGGCTGAGAGGTTAAGTGTCCTGGGTTCCATCCCCATCACACAGAAAAAAACAAACAAAAAACATGTTCTTTCCTTTGAGAAAGGATATTAAACAGCCCTAAGCCTTGGGAACTTAAATGTTAAGATCTGTAGGATAGTGGGGAGAGAAAAGATGAAGTTATGGTAAAAGAAATACCATAAGATAAGCTGAGTTTATTCTGGTGTAAAAAGTGACTTGGTTTAAGTGTCTGCTTTGTCACTAATTGGTTTTATAATCTTGGACAGGTTATGTAACTTGTCTGAGTCCCCGGTTTTTTAGTTAAGTAGGGATAATATTGGTTGTAAAGACAAAGCAAGATAATAAATTCAAAACTCTTGATAGGCGAAGACACTAGGTATAATTAATTTCAAGGTACCTGGCCAGGAAACAAATAAGGTCACTTATCTGTGTTGTTTATACCTCAGCTTTTCTTTTTTTGACTATTGGGACATTCAAAGTCTCCAGAGGCCCAGGCATAGATCATTTAAAGGAGTCAATTTCGAAATGTTGTGTAAAAAGTACTTTTGCCTGAGGGTAAGTCATTTTTTGGAAGGTTTTTTTTGAAGGCTGGGATGTCCCAATATAGACTGCTCTACCTTTCCCAGGAGAGTAAAACCAAAGAGAAATATAGAGTCGAAAACAAAAAGGAGAGAAAGATCATCAGGCACCTGAACTTTTCATTGCCTTTAGGCTTCATGACAGTGTCTGAGGGTATAAATTGTACTTCCTAAAATTTTATTAAGCTGGACATGTGGTGGCAAATACCTGTAATCCCAGTGACTTGGGAGGCTGAGTCAGGATGATCTCTGCCAAGTTTGAGGCCTTGGCAATTTAGTGACACCATCTCAAAAATTTCAAAAAAGGTCTGGGGATGTAGCTCAAGGGTAAAGCATCCCTGGGTTCTAGCCCTAGTACTGAACAAAGAAACATACAAGCTCTTCCTTGTTTACATAAAGTGCCCTCACTTTCTCCCATTAAGAGGCAACAGAAAAGCATGAGGTTCGAAGTTAGAGAAAACCTAGGTTTTAATGATATTTCTGGTGCTTTAACAGCTTTGTGACCTAAAGATAGTCATTTAAGCCAGACATGGTGGCACATACCTATAATCTCAGCTGCTCCAGAGGCTGAGACAGAAGGATCACAAGTTCAAAGCTAAGCCTCAGCAACTTAGGCCATATCTCAAAATAAACAAAAAAGGGTTGGGGATATAATTCAGTGGTAAAGCACATCTGGGTTCAATCCCCAGTTACCCCCCCCCCCCAAAAAAAAAGATGCTAATCATTCAACTAGCTTGAGTCTCCATTTCCTTAGTTGTACAATGTGAATGTACCAACTACTTCACTGAGTTACTTTTTGAGGATAAATGAGGTAACATTTGTACAGTATTTGATAAATAGTAGGCACTGAATAAATACTCAGTCCCTTGACTTCCCAATACGGAAGATAATCCTTACTGAAGTCTCAGGTTGCTTTTTGCATAGTCTTTTGTTTTCTAGGCTAGACTTCTTATTATTTATTCTTTCAACTCTTAAAATGATCATTCTTTGAATTTTCTAAAAATGCTTTCACATTTTAAAATTGTAAAAAAAATTGGCAAAGGGATTCTAGTTAAGATCCTACCAGTTCAGAATACAGCAGAAGGATCCTTGTTATAGCAAGAGTGCATTACATTGCACGCAAACAAACTTTTCTGCTGTGTTTGGTTTCATAGCTCTGCTTCCTGTAGTACTTAACAGAATTACAGGCTTCGAGTCTTGTATTGGCTAAGGTTTCTGGAAAGTGGAGCTACAACTAAGGGCCTAACTGCATGGGGATAGTTAGGAAACAGGGAAGGTTATAGATAAAACAAAGGATGTAATTTGTTTCACATTCTTATAGGCTTCTCACTGTTTTTTTCAGGTCGGAATTGTCACATCTTTTTTTCCTCTAGGACTTTGAGGATTAGGCACCTAGTTTTCCAGTGTGCAAACTCAAGAAAAGGTGTAGTCGGTGGTGGACTCAAAACTAACCAGAAAGTTGATATTAGAAGTAGGTGGGAAAGGGTGGAGGGCAGTATCTACCACCAGTAAAATAGTGAACAAATAGGGTGTTGAATGGAGCATTTAGTCTGTTAATTGTAAGTTCAAATTTGTTTTCTGTTCTAAGCTGAAACATAGAAATATGAAGAGCACTGGCATTTGCAGTTCTGCTCATTGGGCATGGTAGAGTATGCCTATACTTCCACTACTTGGGGGGCTGAGGCAGGAGGGTGACTTGGACCTAGTGAGACCCTGTCCAAAAATAAAAGGGATTGTAGATGTAGCTCAGTGGTATGATATCCCTGTGTTCAATCCCAGTATCACCAAAAACAAAACAAAAAAAAGTATTTTGCACTTTTTAAGGACAATGACTGAATTTAGGTTAGATAACAGGGGCATGTATTTTTTTCTTTGGGTACTGGGGATTTAACCCAGTGGTGCTTTATCACTGAGCTACATCTCTAGTCCTTTTTAATTTTGAGACAGGGTTTCACTAAGTTGCTGAGGCTGACCTTAAACTTGAGATCCTCCTGTCTCAGCTTCCCAAGTCACTGGGATTACAGGCACATGCCATCACACCTGGCAGGAGTAGACTCTAATTGGGTGTACATGTGTTACTTTGTCTTTATAGCAACCTCATAAAGTAGGTCTTGGGCTGGGATTGTGGCTCAGTGGTAGAGTTCTTGCATGGCACATGTGAGGCATTGGGTTCGATTCTCAGCACCACATAAAAATAAAGTAAAGGTATTGTGTCCATCTACTACTAAAATAGTTTTTGAAAAAGTAGATATTGTCTCTATTGTCCAAATGAGACCAACATTCAGAGCAATGAAATAACTGGTCTAATTACACAACTAATAAGTGGCAGAGTAGAACCAGATCTAATTTTATTTTTTCTGTCTTTCTGTTGTTTGTTTGTTTGTTTGTTTGTTTTACCCAGTACTGGGAATTGAACTTGGGGCCCTCATGCATGCTGAGCTAGGTGCTTTCCCGCACACTCGCTCTCCCTCTCTCATTTTTGTACTGGGGATCAAACCCAGGGGTTCTTTATCACTGAGCTACATTTTTTTTTTATTTTGAGATAATGTCTTGCTAAGTTGCAATGGCTGGCTTCAAACTTGAGATCCTCCTGAGATTCTGGCATAATAGGCATGTGCCACTGTGCCTCACTAGATCTTTTAATTCTTAAGGACTAGTATTCGAAAGCCCTGCTGTTACAGTGGAAGTTTAATGAAACTGTCCATTACATAAGTTATTGATTTCTTCAAGAAGGTTTGACTCTACGTTTTTTGTGATAAAGATTTTGATTTTTAAAAAATTCCTTTATCTTACTTTCCTTCATCTCACTCCATTAGCTTTGTTAAATCTATTTACTGTATGTCAAGAAATATTTGAATGATGTAGAGGCTTCAGGTAAGGTTGGAAGAATAAACTGCTCTTATTAAAATTGGGCTCATGGTTCCCTAGTCAAACTCATATAGCTTTGGTGTTTTCAGCCACTCTATCTAAAATTAGTGCATTCATCTGAACAATTTGGTCTTATTAAACAGTAGTACTCCATGTTATTGCTTTAAGCAGTCTTGGAAATTTGCCTTTATTTACTAGAGCAGAAATAAATTCTGTTTTTCCTACTCAGAAATTGAGAAGATTCAGAAAGGGGATTCAAAAAAGGATGATGAAGAGAATTACTTGGATTTATTTTCTCATAAGAACATGAAACTGAAGGAGCGGGTGCTGATACCTGTCAAGCAGTACCCAAAGGTAAGCCAAAAAGTTCCTCAGTTCTCTGAATTAACATTATGAGCAGTGGAGTAATTGGCAGGGATTGTAGTGCATAGGATCTGAAACCTGTGAAGCAAGTACTCCATGCTTGAGTACCTGTTTTTGGCAGTTGAAATGTGTAAGTCCATGATGAATAACATAGCTATAGTCAGAAAATATAGTCATCTTTTTATTATCAAAAAGAAATAAAACACAGATTCTTTTTTTTTTTTTTTTTTGGAACCAGGGATTGAACTCAGGGATACTCGGCCACTGAGCCACATCCCCAGCCCTATTTTGTATTTTATTTAGAGACAGGGTCTCACTGAGTTGCTTAGGGCCTCGCTAAGTTGCTGAGGCTGACTTTGAACTCGTGATCCTCCTGCCTCAGCCTCCCAAGTCGCTTGGATTACAGACGTGCACCACCACGCCCGGCTAAAACACAGATTCTTGATTAGATAAAGTTAATTTTGTTTCTTACTTAAAGTTTACTTTTTAAGGAACTGCTTTCTTTTTTTTCTTCTCATTTTGTTTACCAAACATGCTATCAAAGAATACTATATGTTCTGTTCTGAGATCTCCATGTTAAGAATGTTAATATTAAAATATTTATTTGTTAAAATATTAAGGGATGCATTGTGTTAGGGAAAAGCACCAGACTATATAAGGAAACCCAAATTCAGGTCTCCAAACTGCCACTTTTTAGATATGTAACTTTAAGCTAATTACTTCAACTGCACAGCCTCTGTATCCTTCAGTAAAATGTGAATGGAGATACTGTACTTATTTATGTGGTTGTTGAAGATCAAATGAGATATATGGAAATGTTTTATGGGAGCCATGTGTTTTCAGAAATCTATTTTTAAAAATTTTCTGTCAGTTCAATTTTGTGGGGAAGATTCTTGGACCACAAGGGAATACAATCAAAAGACTGCAGGAAGAAACTGGTGCAAAGATCTCTGTGTTGGGAAAGGGCTCAATGAGAGACAAAGCTAAGGTAAGCTTGTATTTGTGAGACAAAGACAACACCCTACTGCCTTCTAGTTACCCTGCCATCCAGCATGGATGACTTATAGAACAAGTGTTTCGTGTATATGTGTATATATACACACACACAAATAGGACTTCTTAAGCTTTCGCTGGATGCAAGAGATTATAGACCAAGTTAATTTACTTGCTTGGTAACCCTGGAAGAACCTTGGTGTGCTCTATGATTGTTTCCTGTTAGAATTTGGCTGTCTAGTAATATAATTAGCAATATCATCTTTAGTGTTGATAAATTTAAGTGTGAAAACTTGAAATGGTAGCTGGATTTACTAAAACTTACCCATACCAAAGAAACTAAAATGTGAACAACATATCTCCTTTCTGGTGACATGAAAAAGTAGAACAGTAGTGTTGTGAGTTTGAGGATTAGATGTCTGTTGTCTAGCCAGCTGGAGTGGGAGGACTGCTAAAAGGATGTATTCAAAGGGAACCATGAGTAATCTTGACAACAGAACCTGCCTGATAGTTATTTCTATGACATAGCCCCATACACTATATACTGGTTTTTTGTTTGTTTTGTTTTGTGTCAGGGATTGAACCCAGGGGCACTTAACCACTGAGCCACATGCCCAGCTCTTTTTATTTTTATTTTGAGACAGGATCTTGCCAAGTTGCTGAGGATAGCATGGAACTTGTGATCCTCCTGCCTCAGGCCTCCCAAGCCGCTGGGATCACAGGTGTGCACCACTGTGACCAGCTCACTGTGTACTGTTTTAAGTACCAAGAAACTTCCCACCACAACAGAATAGTCTAGGTCACCTTTTTAGATGAGACATATACCTCCTCCAGTCTAAAAACTTGCAGGCCTCCTTTCACTTAATTGACAAGTGGTGTTGTCTCAGACAATCTACTTTTGTCCATTAACATTTCTCATTAGATGGCATATACTTAGGCTGAAGTATGTCTAGTGGTGAGACTTATGTGAGTTTTTCTTCTACCTTGACTTCTTTCCTCCTTTGGAATTCCCCAGATCATATAAGCAGATCAGCACAGCTAGTGGTGATTAAGAGCTCTGCCTGGGACTTAAACACAAATGCTTGGGCCATAAATATACACACATCCCATACATGCTTGCACAAACTTAACAACAAACTGTTAGCTGAATAGAGACTAGAATTAAGGTTTTCTATTTTATGCCTTCTAATAAAGGCACCAGTGAATATTCCAGTGATTTAAGAGAATAGTTAACCAAGTGTATGTTTAGTATATTGTGTAAATTACCATTCTCTAGGAACTTTTTTAACTTTTTAAAGTTTATTGTTTTTCTTAGATATTCACATTATATCTTGGTATCCCTTTGGTCTAGAGGTAAAGGTTTACTCTTTAGTCCATCTAATGTGATGTCTCTGCATTTTTCCATAGGAGGAAGAGCTTCGCAAAGGTGGAGACCCAAAGTATGCCCACCTGAATATGGATCTGCATGTCTTCATTGAAGTCTTTGGACCCCCCTGTGAGGCTTATGCTCTTATGGCCCATGCCATGGAAGAAGTGAAGAAGTTTTTAGTACCAGTAAGGAAACCAATATCCTTTATCTTCTGAGCAAGAGAAAAGTAGAATTATATGCTAATGTGAAGACAGGGGTTCTAACCAGGGTATCTGCCTAACTGGAAACTGTACCAGATTCTGCATTTATGTGTATTTTTCTGATGGTTCCTTACTCAAAAGCAACTGTGTTTAATGTGGTTTTCATTGTGTAGTAGTATCCGTTGTCAGTATCTTGAGTCCACAATAAGTATCCAGTCTGAGATATGATGAACAAATATTTAAGTCTTCATTAAGCTCAGTATTTCGATTAAAGTTTGGAAATAGGGGGTCGTGTTAGAATGGGGTTCCTGCACTTGAAGGGTTTATACTGTAGACTCTTCTGACTCTTGAATCTAGAACTGACAGCAAGAAGCTTATAGCATCCATTATTGTTGGGTTACGCTTGGGTTTCTCTCCTGGAGATGTTCACTCAGTGGAGTTTGATTTGGAAGAGACATCTGTTATAAGGTTGACTGTTAATATTAAAGACAGCTCCTTTCTTTAAGTATGTAACTGAGGCCCAGGAAGTTTTGTGACAGGCCAGGATATCTTGTCTTATTACCATCTAGTCAGATTATAAGCCAAATGTTGCTTATTTGAAATTCTGGCAACCAGAAGTGTTCTGTATTTGGGATTTTTTTTTTTTGGATTTTCATAATTGCATATACATAATGAGGTATTTTGGGAGTGGGACCCTAGTCTAAACAAAAATTCACTTATGTTTCATATGTACCTTATATATAGCCTGAAGGTACTTCTATACAGTGCTTTTAGTTTTTCTTTGTTTTGACTAGGATCCATCAATGGAGTCAAGTGTGGAATTTTCTACTCGTGGCATCATGTTGGGACTCAAGAAGTTTGGGTTTGGGAACATTTCAGATTTTAGATTAGTGATGCTTAACCTTTATTACTATTGATAGAGAATGGTAGCATTTTTGTCTCTTAGTAAGACCTGGTGGTTGTTAGCATTGACATACTACTATTGAATGTTTAATATCAAGGTTGCCTCTGGGGAGAACCTCATGAAAAATCGAAGGAAAATGAGTAGAATAGAGGAAAGGGACCAAGGAATGGGGGTGGGCGTTGGGGAGTGATATAGACCAAATTATATTGTTACATTGTGTGCATGTTTGAATATGTAGCAACATATTTTACCATTGTGTACAACTATAATGCACCAATAAAAAAAAATGTGGGAAGGAAAGAAAAGGATGGATCTGAAGTCTTGGGATGGATTTAGAATACTGTTAACTCAAATTCAGTAAGCATCATGTTTTCATGACCAAATTAAGAGGAGAGGTGAGTTATAGTCCTTGGCTTTTTTGAATGTAAATTCAAGGAGTTAAATGTAGTATCAAAAGATGTTAGAATTAGTAGAGCAAAACTTAATAGGCAGGGCTTGGGATATAGCTCAGCTGGTAGAGTGCTTGCCTTGCATGCGCAAAGCCCTGGGTTCTATCCGTAGCACCACACACAGACACAAAAAAGTTGATAGGCAGTGTGTACCTACCCCAAGACTAGTAGTACTGTCTCAGACATCTCATTAGCTGCTTCAAGTACCTTATCTTCATTAGAAAAACTCATGCCTGGTTAATTTTTTCTTGAATTTTAAAAACTTTATTATTGTTGTTTTTTGCAGACCTGGAATTGAACCCAAGTCTTGTACACACTAGGCAAAGACTTTGTCACTGAGCTAACATCCCCAGTCCTTTTTCACTCTTTGAAATGTTTGGCTCTGGAGATTGAACCCAGGGCCACTTAGCTATATTCACAGCCTTTTAATATTTTTTTAGGTGGCAATGGACCTTTATTTTATTCATTTATATGAGGTGCTGAGAATCAAACCCAGTAATTTGAACATACTAGGCAAGCGTTCTGCTACTGAGCCACAAGCCCAGCCTCACAGCCTTTTTAATTTTGTTTTGAGACAGCTTCTTAAGTTGCCCAGTCTAGTCTCAAGCTTGTGATTTTCCTGCCTCTGCCTCCTGAGTAGCTGGAATTACAGGTGTATACCACCATGCCAGACATTCTTTTTTACTTTTTGAAGTGTTTTGTTTGAAAACTTCTGATTACCTGATTTCTGAAGGACCGCAGAAGGAATGTCCCTCTCTTCTTTATTGTTAGTCTCCAGCCTATTTCTCTGATGGAATAGGTTTACAAGGCTTGCATGTAAATGAAGCTTTGAAAAAAGATGCCTGCCAGGGAGATCTGACCTTCCTCAGTGTTGATCTGGCAGTTAGATGAATCTGAGCAATGAGCTGGTATTGGTACTTGAATGTGAATCTCAAGCAGCCCTGATGTGTAAGATAAGGGGAAATGAAGAGTTGAAGGGGGCATCTAATGACTAGCATCTTCTTTATGCACCTGAAAATATAAAAATGCATGAAATATTAAGACTTATGACTCTCAACAGGAAATGTGTGGGAAAAATTGCAAATGACAAATTTAATTCTTCCCTCTTGTGAAAAGAAAAAGAGCCCATTTTTGCATCTATAACCAGAGCACTCCATTTTCCCCTTAGAACCACTAACTGTACCAGGAAGGCTTTGTTGTATAGTAGGAAGAGCACCGGATTAGGATCTCTTTGTGTATTTTGGACAAGTTATTTCACTTTTCTGAGCCTTGGGTTTCTTGTTCATCCCAAACATTTGTAAAATATAATACTGTGCTTGGATATGAAATTACAAAAATGGCTCTTGAGGAGCTCATAATTTATGAGAAAGAAAGACCATTCTAAAATGATAAGTGCTTGAGTAGAGAGAACTACATGGTGCTTTGGGAAACGAGAAGGTATGGGGTGGCATCAACTGAAAGTTTTTCAAAAGAGATACTATTTTAGGTAAGTCTTGCTAAAGGTAATAAGTTGGAGTCCCTTTGGTGGATCAGAGAAAATAAAAGAAAAAGAAATTCAGTAGAGCCTGTTAATTCAAAGGGTAGGTTTTGGAGATAGATAATTCTAAATTCACATCTTGAATCTGCCACTTACTAGTTTTGTGTCCTTAGGCTGATTCATAATCCCTGAATCTGTTTTCCCAACTGTAATTTAGGGAGATATGCCTAGGGTCATTTTGAAGATTAAACTGAAGAATCTGTGTAAAGTTTATTGTATAGTACTCAGCTTATAGAGTTCCGTTAATGGTAGTGGCTTTTATTATTCCAGGAAAAGGAAACTATTTGCAGAGAATGGATGTGTGAGAGTATGCCAGGCTCTGAACTACAAATTGTTCAGCATGGCTTGAGAGGAGGTTGTGTATGGAGAGAGGATGGAAGTGATCTGGAGAGCTAGGCAGGGACCACATCCTGAAGAGCTCCATCTGAATAATAGGGGTCTGCCATCAAGATTTTCCTCAAAGAAGTGACAGGTAGGGTGTCATTTGACTTCAGAGAATGAATGACCTGAGACTTATCTGAGCTTTCAGAGTTGTTCCTAGCATCCAAGACTTATGTGGGCCAGATGACTTTTCAGTAGAAGATGGAGATGTTGCGTAATACTCCTTGTTACCATTCATTCCCAGGATATGATGGATGATATCTGCCAGGAGCAATTTCTAGAGTTGTCCTACTTGAATGGAGTACCTGAACCCTCTCGTGGACGTGGGGTGCCAGTGAGAGGCCGGGGGGCTGCACCTCCCCCTCCACCTGTTCCCAGGTAAAAATAGATAGCCAGAAATGAAATGCACATTGACTGCTAGAACCATCTCTAACTTGGGAAGGGTCTCAGAATTTACATGTTGCAACAAGAATGGAATTTTAAATCAAATTATGTGCATGTTCAAATATGGCATGATAAATCTATTATATATAATTATAATGCACCAATTAAAAAAAAGAATGGAGCAGCCAGGTGCGGTGGTGCACGCTTGTAATCCCAGCACTTGGGAAGCGGAGGCAGGAGGATCACGAGTTCAAAGCCGCCTCAGTAACTAGTGAAGCCCTAAGCAACTCAGTGAGACCCTGTCTCTAAACAAAATGCAAAATAGGGCTGGGGATGTGGCTCAGTGGTCAAGTGCCCCTGGGTTCAATCCCCAGTACCAAAAAAAAAAAAAAAAAGAATGGAATTATAGATCTGAAGAGCCTTACCATAGTCAAATGCTGCAGTCCTGTTGAAACTTTTGATTTTTAAATTTTGAACAGGTCTAGCATTTTTTAATGATCTGACTTCAGAATTTTACCTTCTGTGATGGACATTAATGGAGTGTTTAGACTATGGAGACATAGCCTGGCCTGGTGATGAATGCTCGTAATCCCAGCTACTTGGGAGGCTAAGGCAGGAAGAATTCGAGGTCAAGGCCAGTCTGGGCAACATAATGAGATCCAGTCCCCCCCAAAAAAAAAAAAAAAAAATGTGTACTATTCGGACCTGCCCAAGATTCACTGATACATTATGGGATCTGGGGAAATCTCCCAGTGTGGTCCTTTACCCATCTATACATTGCTCTGTGCTTTAATAATAGTCTAGTTAAGGCATTGTAAAATCAATCTACCTCCAAAATTTGCAAACAAGTCTGAAGATGAAAGTGGCCTATTTATTAAAAGCTCCATTTGAAATAAATTTTCTTTTTCTAGGGGCCGTGGTGTTGGGCCACCTCGGGGAGCTTTGGTGCGTGGTACCCCAGTGAGAGGTGCCATCACCAGAGGTGCCACTGTGACCCGAGGAGTGCCACCCCCACCTACTGTGAGGGGTGCTCCAGCACCAAGAGCACGGACAGCAGGCATCCAGAGAATACCTTTGCCTCCACCCCCTGCACCAGAAACATATGAGGAATATGTAAGAATATTTTGAACAATGTACCATTTCTCAGTACCTAAAAGGTTGTCAAAGTTGAATGATAGAGTCTTGGTGCTTTATGTAGGTGGGCAAGAAACACCTGTAAAATTTGGAATCTGCCCTGAATGTTGACCTATGAGATTTTTCCATTTTAGGCATGGTTTACTATCTGTGCAGATTAAATGGGAAGAAACTGTGTTTTAATGTACAGTGTTTTACTAACACTGCTCCTACTACTGAAAATACTAAAGCTCAGTTTTGTACTTTACTTCTAGCCCACACTTGTCTTGTGGCGCACGCGCGCGCGTGTGTGTATGAGTGTATGTGTTTAGTAACCCTTTCTCTCGTGATTGATCTACAGTGGATGTAAATATTTTGGAAGAAAATTTTATGTCCTGTTAATCCAAAAGCCTGTCATACCCACATGGGATATAATTACCATCTCTCTTCTCTGATTCTAACCTATTTCATTTTATTTATTTTAGGGATATGATGATACATACGCAGAACAGAGTTATGAAGGCTACGAAGGCTATTACAGTCAGAGCCAAGGGTGAGTCAGGCAGTAGAAATCTTGTTTGGTATACGAGGGATAGATAGATGGATGGATGGAATTAGGGGAACTGAGGTATTTAAGCTCCACAGACCTAAGGGAGAAGTATGGCTCACATTTTGAGGGTATTTCTTCTGCATTTGACATCTGTAAGGCACATTCTTGGCTGCACAAATTTGGATAATAATTATAATTTTTAAACAAAAATTTATTTATTTTGGTACTAAGGAGTGAGCTGAGGGTCGTTCTACTCTGCCCCTGAGACAGAGTAGAATTTTTTTTTTTTTTTTTTTTTTTTTTTACTGGGGATTTAACTCACTTGGCCACTGAGCCACATCCCCAGCCCTGTTTTGTATTTTATTTAGAGACAGGGTCTTGCTGAGTTGCTTAGGGCCTCTCTAAGTTGCTGAGGCTGGCTTTGAACTCTCTATCCTCCTGCCTCAGCCTCCCAAGTGCTGGGATTACAGGCGTGCACCATGGTGCCCGGCTAGAATTTTTATTTTTATTTTTTATTTTAAGGCAGCATCTCTCTGAATTGCCCAGACTGGCCTCTAGGTTTTTTTTGTTTTGTTTTGTTTTGTTTTGTTTTGTTTTGGTGGTGCTGGGGATTGAACCCAGGGCCTTGTGCTTGCAAGGCAGGCACTCTACCCGCTGAGCTATATCCCCAGCCCCTGGCCTCTAGTTTTTGATCCTTCTGCCTTTGCCTCCCAAATTGCTGGGATTATAGGCGTGTGCCACTGTGCCCCTCTGGAATTATAATTTAGAATCTGGGGATAGTAGATGAAAAACTACATGGAAATAGAAAATATCTTTAAATAGTTTAATTAATTTATTTTGCAGTATTGGGGATTAAATGCAGGATTACTCTACTTCTGAGCTACATCCCCGGCCCCTTTTATTTTATTCTTTTTTTTTTTTTTGGTACTGGGCATTGAACCTAGTAGCAATGTACCCTCTACCACCAAGCTACACCTGCCATCCTCCCCACCGCTTTTTAAATTTTTCTTTTATTTTTGAGACAGGGTCTCATTAAGTTGCTGAAATTTTGATCATACTGCCACAGTTTGTTGAATTGCTGGGATTACAGGTGTGTATCATCACACCTGACTTGATTTACTAAGAAGCACCTCATGCCAGGCTTGGTGACACATACCCGTAACCCCAGTGACCTGTGAGGCTGAGGCAGACGTATCACAAGTTCCAGGCCAGCCTCAGCAATTTAATGAAGCCCTCAGCAATTTAGCACAACCCTGTCTCAAAAATAAAAAGGGCTGGGCACAGTGGCGCACACCTGTAATCTCAGCGGCTCGGGAGGCTGAGGCAGGAGGATCTCAAGTTCAAAGCCAACCTCAGCAAGGGCAAGGCGCTAAGCAACTTGATGAGACCCTGTCTCTAAATAAAATACAAAATAGGGCTGGGGATGTGGTTCGCCCCTGAGTTCAATTCCCTGTGTCCGCCCCCCCACACACACCCCAAAAAAGAAAAGGGCTGGGGATATAGCTTAGTGGTAGATCACCTTGGGTTTAATCCCTAGTACCGAATGGGTGGGGGAACCCAGCCTCATTAAGGTTTTAGGAGGAAGCAAGGGTCTGACTACCATAACCTGGATTTTTCTTGTTTGTTTTTCTTCCCCACTTTATTTCTCTTAAAAACCATTCTGAGGGGTGGGGCTAGGATGGGGGGGTAATAATAACAGAATGTGTGACAGACGACATTGCCCTGTGTACATGTATGAATGCACAGATGGTGTGACTCTACTTTGTGTACAACCAGAGAAACAATAGCTGTACTCCATTTGTGTTCAATGAATCAAAATTAAATAAATTTAAAAAAAAAAAACATTCTGGTTTTGTGCACATGTATCTTACCTGTAATTGAAAAAAATAGTCTTAGAATTCTGCTTTAGGGAGAGAATTGCTTTTTCTGTTCTCTTTCTGTGATCGCTGTGAATACATGTTTATTACACGTGATTAAGAGGGTCAATTTAGAATTACACCTATTCATTTTTGGTTGTATGATATCCATTTTTTCTTTACTATGGTTTGTCTTTTGTGTGTATGTGAGCCCATGATGTGTACTTTGAAATATATACATTTAAATGTTTGAAAACATTTTGGAGCTTTGGGAAGGAGCAAAATGGGTGTTTTCCTGTATTTTATACACATTGAAATGACAGGTATGGATGTATTTGAGAGAAAGGTGAAGCTAAAATACTGTTTCACTGTAGTTTTGTAACACTCTGTCTTTGGCTTTCAGGGATTCAGAATATTATGACTATGGACATGGGGAGGTTCAAGATTCTTATGAAGCTTATGGTATGTCTTATTTTCTGGGGTGGGGCAAAATGTCCAAGTAAGTGCTTGGGAGAATGCTTGTGACTAGATTGGAAGACAGTCATCTACCTAAGGAGAGAAACTTTTATGAGACCATGATATTTGTAGACATTAGTAGGAATCCTGTTCTTATTTAAATTTTATGATGTGTGGTCCAAAGAGGGACTACTATTAGCTAGTAATAGTAATACTATTACTCTTGGGAAGCTAAATACATTCTAAAACTAAGGCTCAGGCTAGCTGAGCTGAGCTGAACTGGAGCAGCAGACTTTTAAGCTGACACTGATCTGGTTATAGACCTGGGTTTTGTTTGTTCTGTTTTTCTGCCCCACCTCCCCCCTGCCCCTTCTCTCTTGGTACCAGATATTGAACCCAGGGGTCATTTAACCTCTGAGCCACATACCAAGTCCTTTCTTAATATTTTAATTATTATTATTATTTTATTTATTTATTTTTTTTTGGTACTGGGGATTGAACCCAGGGGCACTTCACCACTGAGCTACATCCCCCGTCCTATTTTTTTGTATTTTATTTAGAGACAGGGTCTCACTGAGTTGCTTAGCACCCTGCTAAGTTGCTGAGGCTGGCTTTGAACTCGTGATCCTCCTGCCTCAGCCTCCCAAGTGCTGGGATTACAGGTGTGTGCCACCGCGCCTAGCTCTTAATATTTTAAATTTTAAGACGGGGTCTTGCTAAGTTGCTGAGGCAGGCTTTGAACTTGATCCTCCTGCTTCAGCCTCCCAAGACACTAGGATTACAGGTGTGTGCCACCATGCCTGGCTCCACCTCATTTTTTAAAAGTTTTGGATCCCAACAAAAAGAATCTCAATATGTAGAAACCAGCTGAAAGGGAATGGCAAACAGCTCATCAGAGCAGGTTAGGGAGCAACAACAGTACCTGTTAGAGGCTGCAGGGCTGGAACAAAGTCAGGACACTATTGTCATCAGGCTCCTTACTGACTTGGAGACAACTCGGTCCTTGATCCTAAGAGAACAGTAGAAGCTGGAATGGCATTAAGTTTGGTTGAAAACACATTGCTCAAGTGTGTCCTTATGAGCCAGTTATGATCCCATGTTAATTAGCCCCAAAGGGAGTATCATGTGGCTTTGGATGCTGAGAGCAGCCCTTTAAATGTGAGGTATTTTCAGCATACCTGGGGAACTTCCAGAGAGTGCTTGGCAAGGGGCTGGCTCAGC
Organism: Glaucomys volans; assembly: GCA_020662805.1. Lineage (NCBI taxonomy): Eukaryota > Metazoa > Chordata > Mammalia > Rodentia > Sciuridae > Glaucomys > Glaucomys volans. The sequence continues at coordinate 17,550 of JAJEJO010004928.1, forward strand.
AGTTGACAGTTCATCTGAAGACACTGATTGACAGTCTCTCCTTAGCCCTAGCTAAAATAATGGAGCCTCTTAGGGCCTCCCACAGATAGACAGGCTGAACCCAACCCCTCAGCATCATATGAAGTAGCCAATCAGCTGCCTGCCAGGGAAACTTTTTTTTTTTTTTTTAAACCAGTTTTAGTCAAATAGACCTGGACAGTTGATATCAGTAATACTGTACGTCTCTGCTCATATGCCACTGTTTAGAAGGGTAATATGATTGCATTGGGTTATTTCCCTCCATCGGGGAGGTGGTACAATGGGGTCCCTGTGTGGGTTTGACTAAACGGAATTTCTGTTTTGCTGGAGAAAAGACTGAACTATAAAAGGAGGCAGGCTGCTCCTTATGCTCTTGGTCTGATGTTGCCACAGTTAATCTGTTCTGATCTCTGCCTTTACAAACAGAATTGAAAAAATAAATTGTTTTGTTAGTACCTGGAAACCTCTTGGAAAGTGATGGACATGTAGTATACTAGGGATATAAATATGATTCTGTGCAACTTTAGATCCTTATAGGAGTTTAAGACCTATGGTGGTATTTGTGAACATGGGTGGCTGGAGAAGTATGAGAATGAGTAGTAAGAATAAACTTAAACACAACTCATAGAATTAAATGATCATCTACCCCAGACTTCCCTGTCACAAAGGAAAACCCATTTGTGAATGTCAATCATATTGTCTGGCTTCTCATTACTGTTGACATAAGAAAGGATTTAAGGAGTTCTGAAGGCTCTGTAAATGCAACATTTGATTGTATTTCTGCCCTCCAGAACAGTGAGTACCAGCTCTGCTGGTGCATAGCCTCATTTAATAAGGCCCTTGCTTGCTTCAACCAAAGAGCCAGACAATACCCCTCTCCTTGGGGGAACCTGATTTGCTATTACATAGAAAAGGGGGCTCACTGCCTACAGTCTACCAAATTTGGAGTAGGAAAGGCCACTGTAGACCCACAGAGATTAATGATTCCCTCTCACTGTCTCAAGCACGGTATTGGGTTTATCCAGGTTTGGGTTCTGGGATATCAGTTATGTTGTCATTGGAGAGCCTCACTCGTGGAGATTACTGCAAAGTAAATGCCAGCCTTTTTCGAGTTGTTCCCTTTTGTCTTTCCACTCAAAACTGTGGGAAATTGTCCAGATTGCTCAGGAGGGTTGGAGTGGAGAACAAGGACCTCTAGAGAGGTGTCAAGACACTGACAGAAAAGCAGTGTTGTTGGTGGTATTTACCAGGTTGACATACCCTTGCTCATCCCAAAGTGCCATTGACACATGGTTTATAAACTCTTTGCTTTTCCCACAGGCCAAGATGACTGGAATGGGACCAGGCCATCACTGAAGGCCCCTCCAGCTAGGCCAGTGAAGGGAGCATACAGAGAGCACCCATATGGACGTTATTAAAAACAAACAGGAGGGGAAAAATATCAGTTATGAGCAAAGTTGTTACTGATTTCTTGTATCTCCCAGGATTCCTGTTGCTTTACCCACAACAGACAAGTAATTGTCTAAGTGTTTTTCTTCGTGGTCCCCTTCTTCTCCCCACCTTCCTCCATTCTTAACTCTGCATTCTGGCTTCTGTATGTAGTATTTTAAAATGAGTTAAAATAGATTTAGGAATATCGAATTAATTTTTTAAGTGTGTAGATGCTTTTTTCTTTGTTGTTTAAATATAAACAGAAGTGTACCTTTTATAATAAAAAAAGAAGTTGAGTAAAAAAAAAAACCACAAACCTGTTAGTTTCAAAAGTGACATTGCTTGCTTAAAGGTTCTGAAGTAAAGGCTTGTTAACTTTCTCTTAGTTTTGATTTGAGGCATCCCGTAAAGTTGTAGTTGCAGAATCCCAAACTAGGCTACATTTCAAAATTCAGGGCTGTTTAAGATTTAAAATCACATACGTTAACGGCAGTAGGTGCCACCATGCAAAAGTGAGCTCAGACGTCTCTAAAAATGTTTCCTTTAAAAACACATGGCGGTTGAATCTTAAGTTAAATTTTAATATGAAAGATCCTCATGAATTAAATAGTTGATGCAATTTTTAACGTTAATTGACTTAAAAAAAACAACAAAATTAGGTTTGTAAAACTGACTTTTTCAATATGTGGGTTTTGAAATCTAGCCCCAGACATACAGTGTTGAGAGATACTTAGGGGGGAGTAAGTTTTGAAGAGGTTGATTGGGGAAGAGGGGCTGGCCATCTAAATTTAATTTGATGTAGAGCTTTTTAGCCATGATCTCTCAGTAATAGTACTAATAATTAAAGTTTCAGTATTCAGGAAGACAAAAAGTATTTTGTCCACTTGAGATTCTGCACTCCATGAAAAGCTCATTTGGACACTGGGGCCAAAAGCTGAAGTTTTTCATTAAGTTGACGGTTGTCAATATTGAACTGTTCCCAAGGTAGTCAAGTATGTCTCAACACTAGCATGATATAAAAAGGGACACTGCAGCTGAATGAAAAAGGAATCAAAATCCACTTTGTACATAAGTTAAAGTCCTAATTGGATTTGTACCGTCCTCCCATTTTGTTCTCGGAAGATTAAATGCTACATGTGTAAGTCTGCCTAAATAGGTAGCTTAAACTTATGTCAAAATGTCTGCAGCAGTTTGTCAATAAAGTTTAGTCCTTTTTTAATCAAAGTAAATGTGATGAATTGTCATTTTTTTGGGTGGACAATAAAATAGTTTTCTCTTTCAAATAAACTTAAATTAACTCTAAAGTTAATGGGCTTGTTAAAAGTTGGAGACATTCTTAAAAGTGGTGGGGGGGATTTTATTTTAAGTTTACCAAAAAAAAGTTTATTGAGTTGTTAAGTTTTAGTTTAAAAATAACCAAAGCTTTTTCACCCCCTGGAAGTTGTTGAAAACAGTTTTAACCAATCCTATCAAAAGTTCTAATTTCTGGAGAGAGAAGCCCAACTGCCCAAAACTTGGATTGGTTTTCATACGTAGGTCTCAGTATTTAAAGTGCCAGCCACTAGTTTGCACCTTCTGTAGAGCCCCTAGGTGGCTTTAAAGAGTGATACCAAATCACTGAGCTCAGAAAGGGATAGCACCTGCCTTAAGATATGACAATTCAGCAAACGATGGATATCCTTAATGGTTTGCTTTCCAATCCCAGAAATGCTGTTAATAACTCAGCTGGCCCAGGGCAGGATTTGGCATGATAGACTGGCCCTGAACTCCCTCCTGCAAGATCAAGAGAGGAAATGATGGAATTGGTTGGCCCCGTTTCCACTCCTCTCTGTTAATTCTCAGGGTTCTCATGCCTTCCCAAAGAGAGCCACCTAAACTGCTCGGGGGTGAAAAATCCTCTTGTATGAAGTGCCAAGCTGCCTGCAGCAGTGCATGATGGACATTTTTTTTCTTTTAAAAACACACCAACAAAAAATGTATTTGTAGATTGTGATAAAGTGTAAATAACTGAATTTTCAACCATGGTTTGAAGTCAGCTTTCAGGGCATTATGTCTTGTTTTGATGAAAAGAGATCACTCTATACCCCCCTTTTTAAAGGAAAATTATCGCAAGAGAATCAGGATGTGTAAAGCTAACATGCATCGCAAAAAACCAAAGGTAACCTAAATGTCTGATTTTAATAGCACATATTTCTCTTTTATATAAACTGTGACAGCAACTTGCATAAACAATTCTTTAGCTGTTAATTTTAATGTTAAAACTTTGCAAAACTTGTTTAATAAAAATAGCTGTAAAAAGAAAAACCATATGCTGCCGCATAAATTAGCCATAACTCTTAATAATCCTGCCCATCACAAATGAACTGTAATGTAACCTGGGCACAAAGTCTGACATCTTAAATGACACATTGTAAAATTTCAATGACTGTAGATTAGACCTCCTGCTGCACCCCAAAGTAAAGCTTTCTGCTCAGCTGTTTTAAAATGTACAAGGATGAGCCTCATAGGACCCCATATTGATTTTCACAGTGAAATATTACTTAAAATTTCTTAAAAGTTGCATGTTTCTTTCCTGTAATGTGTAAACTGCATGCAGGATCTCTTTATCTTTTGTTGTTTTGTTTGTTTGGGGGTTTTTTGTTTTGATTTGTTTTTTCTTTTTTTGGATTTTTGGGGGCTTTGTGTTTTGTTTTTGTTTTTGTTTTTTTGTATGTCTTTAGAACTTCCTCTTCAAAAGACTAATCTCTTTTTTCTCCATTTTCAGGTGATTGAAAACTTCTGAGACATTTCCTGGAATAGAATGGGTAGTGAAGACCCATGTCAGGTATGTTAAGGTGGTTTTCTGTTAAGGATAGTGGTCCTTTTATCATAACTGTAAAGTAGTTACGCTAGAAGGTACCCTGGAAGATGGCAAATAGGCCAGTCTTTCCTACTGTCATTTAAATTTACAACATGACTGTACTTAAGTTAGTTGATAGACATATAATGAGTTTACTTCTGATGGTCAATAAAGACCCCCCCCATAGTGTCAGCTTTTATCTTTTGAATCCCTTTTTATTTGTTCTGTCAACAGTGTTTCATTTGGAGTTCATTGGTTGCAAGCATCAAGGTGGTAACGTAAATAAAAGGGAATTTATTAGAAAGTTGTTAGGGATTCCCTGATTAAATATGAAGACTAGAAAATCTGGTTTGGGATCTGTAGCAGCTGCAGAGAGCTGGGCAGTAGTGGTAAACTGAAGGAATGGTCTTGGAGCAGAGACTGGCTGCTTGGGCACACTGGAGTGTTTCTTTCTCCTACTTAAGGTTCGGGTTCTAGGGAGAGAATGTCAGGCTGGATTAGCTTGAGTCATATGCCTTTAAGAACTAATTTCCTCAAAAGGAAGTTGAAGTGTTAAAAGTAAAGGAAAATGGATACTGAGTAGTCCCCCCACCACCAAAAAAAAAATATACTCTATAATATCTTTATTTTACAGAAGTGACTGTAATGAGGTTAAGTAGCTTCCCTGGGTCACGTAATTCATGACTGATAATCAAACCTACGTTGATGTGTTCCCAGAATCTGTCATTTTAACCCTATATATATTGCCTTTTTATCTGTGAATTGAGGCATTTCTCACACTTGTAGGGATATTGTGGTGTAGTCAAAAGGACTACTTGTCAAACCCAGAGTTGAATCTATGAGCTATCTTTTTGCATGACCCAAAATTAATACTTGTCTTTCTTTTACATCTGGAGGAGGAAGATGGCAATAATGTCTTAGTGACTGGCAAATTGAAGGAGTTCTAAAATATATGGAGCTCTGGGGCTAGAGGTGTAGCTCAGTATCACCTAGCATGAGTGCATTCCTAGATTTGATATGTTGCACCATGAAAAGATAAAAATAATATGTAAGGCCAAATAATTCAGCACTTCATACATAGTAAATATTAGTGCCCCCCCCCCAAAAAAAATACTTTCCCTAAAATTTAGCACTCTGCTTTGCATACTTGGGGACTCTAAAAACAATGAGCCTTCCTGTTGTGTGAAACCATCAAAGTACTGACTGATATTTTCCTTTGTTCCCCAATGAGTTAGGGTTAGGATGGCACTGAGGAGAGAAAGGCTCTTAGCTCCTTGAGCTAAAGGCAGGTGCAGCTTTTGAGAGTGAACTTGACCTCTTGGGACTCCTTTCTTTTAAAATTGCCTCTAAGCCAAGAACTTCTGAGATCTGGAGTCTTTAAGGAGAGCCATGGGTACAGAGCATGGTTCTAGGCACCCAGAAAGTCCTAGTTTGATATTGGTCACACTAATGGCTAGAAAATTTAGGGGAGGAAATTCCTTAATTCAAAGGATGTAGTCTCACCTCTTTCTAGGGTAGACTTTTTCTCTTTTTTTCTTTTTTTGCGGTGCTGGGGATTGAACCCAGGGCCTTGTGCTTGTGAGGCAAGCACTCTACCAACTGAGCTATATCCCCAGCCCTAGGGTAGACTTTTTATTTGTGTATATTTATTTAGCATGATGTTATGGGATATATAGAGAGTATTAAAAAGTTACTATAGTGAAGCAAATCAACATGTCTTACATAGTTTTTGTAGCAAGAGCAGCTTAAATCTCTAGCATGAATTCCATATGCAGAATAATTAGTAATTAATAAGTCTTCATTTTGTCAATTAGATCTTTAGATTTGTTCATATCTGCTACTTTGTATCTTTTGACCAATATCTCTAGCTCCTTTTCTTCCCCCTTTCCTAGCATATAGCAGTCCCTGGATTTTATTAATTTTTTTAAAAAAAGCCATATAACATGAAATTTAACAGTTATTTTGGGGGACGGGGTGGACGGGGATATATTTATAATGCTATGCAAGCATCACGGCTGTTTAATACCAGAATGTTTCTGCTATCCCACAGAGAAAGCCAGTACCTGTTAGTATTCATACCCTCCACCTCCTGGCTAATCTTCCTATGGATTTGCCAGCTATAGACATTTCATATAAATGGAATTGTGCCCGGGCTGGGGATATAGCTCAGTTGGTAGAGTGCCTGCTTCGCAAGCACAAGGCCCTGGGTTCAATCCCCAGCACCACAAAAAATAAATAAGTAAATAAGTTAATTAATTAAATGGAATTGTGTAGATGTGCCTTTCACGATTGGTTTCTTTCACTTTTCATGTTTTCAAGTTTCATCCATGTTATATATCAGTACTTCATACTAGTCATAGGAAACACTGCTTTCAAAAGCAAATTATTTCAGGGGTTGAGTGTGTGGCTCAATGTTGGAGCACTTGCCTAGCTAGCAGGAGGTCCTGGGTTGAATCCCTGGCACTATAAACAAATAACAACATAAGCAGTCCATTTCATTTGAGATAGACAACAGGTATTAGAAGTTTTCTCAATTTTAAAAATTGAATCCAGGGGCATTCTACCACTAAGCTACACATCCCCAGCCCTGTTTTTTATTTTGAGATAGGGTGTCACTAAGTTGCCCAAGCTGGCTGTAAATTTTTATCCTCTTGCCTCAACCTACTGAGTTGCTGGGATTACAGGTGTATGCCAACATGCCTAGTTTAACTTTGTGAGAAGTTGTCAAACTTATCCATGAAGGTTCTATCATTCCCATCGGCAATGTATGAGGGTTCTAATTTTCCATATCTTCACCAGCACTTGTTATTTTCCATTTTATTATAGTCATCCTAGTGGATATGGAATGGCATTTCATTGGAGTTTGGATTTGCATTTTCCTAATTACAATTATCTGGAGAAATGTCTATTTAAATCCTTTACCCAATTTCACCAGCTCACTTGAAATCCCAGTGACTCAGGAGACTGCGGCAGAAGGATGACAAGTTTTTGCAAAAAAGGCGGGGGGGCTCAGTGGTAAAGCGTACCCCTCTCCCCCAAAAATTCTTTGCCCACTGTTAAATTAGATTATTTGTTTTATTTATGATTGAATGTTAAGGATTTCTCATTTTCATTTTTTTTTTTCTTTTTTTGGTGGAGGTTCAGATTGTTCTGATGTGAATATCCAGATGTTGAAAAAAAAAAGTTCCTACATTGAATGAACACCCCTGTCAAAAATCAGTTGACCTAAGCCGGGCGTGGTGGCGCACGCCTGTAATCCAAGTGACTTGGGAGGCTGAGTCAGGAGGATCGAGAGTTCAAAGCCAGCCTCAGCAACTTAGCGAGGCCCTTAGCAACTCAGTGAGACCCTGTCTCTAAACAAAATACAAAATAGGGCTGGGGATGTGGCTCAGTGGCCGAGTGTCCCTGAGTTCAATCCCTGGTTCCCAAAAAAAAAAAAAAAAAATCAGTTGACCAGTTGGTGCAGTGGTGCACACCTATAATCCCAGCAGCTTGGAAGGCCAAGGCAAGATAACTGCAAGTTCAAGGACAGCCTCAGCAATTTAGCAAGGCCCTGTCTCAAAATGAAAAATAAAAAGGGCTGAGGATGTGGCTCAGTCGTTAAGTGCCCCTGAGTTCAGTCCCTGATACAAATTAAAAAAAAAAAAAAAAATCAGTTGAGCAAGCTGGGCATAGGGGTATGCACATGTAATTCCAGCCAACTCAGGAGGATGGAAAATCAAAAAATCTGTGGTGAGCCTGGGCAACCAAACAAGACCCTGTCTCAAAAATAAAAAAGTTTATAAATGTAACTTAGTGGCAGATTGCCCTTAGTGCAGTCCTCAGGACTGCAAAAACAGAAAACAAAACAAACAAAAAAAACCACCAGTTGATCTTAGACATATATAGATCTAGCTAGGTGTGGTAGCACATGCCTATAATCCCAATGACTTGGTAGGCTAGGGCAAGAGAATTGCAAATTTGAGATCAGCCTCAGCAATTTAATTGGACCCTGTCTCAAAATACAAACAATGTTTTAAAAAAAGGCTGGGTTCAATTTCATGTAAACCCCCCAAAAATGAATAGTAATTGACTGAATAACTTTGGCATCACTGAGAGATTATGAGGGGTAGAACTGAGATTTGATTCTTGTATGGGTAACTACAAAGCATGTCCTATGCATTATACTGTAGGCTGTTAAAGTGAGAATGAAATTGTTCTAGATACATGCTTGACCACATGTAGTTCTCTTGAAGAACTGAGCTCCAGCATATCTGTCTCCTACCATCAACCCTCACCCCCGTTTCCATAGAGCGAGGGGACTCACACCAATGACAATGCTGAAGGAATGCCCTCATCTTTCCTTACCAAGGGATAAAGCAGTTATCAAATAGCCTTAGAGTTTATCCACTTTTGTTTTCTTTTCCCAGTGCCACCCTCGGGCTAAAAATGAAGTCCCAGCAGCACCGGTTAGGGCTTTCTAGCCACCAATGATGGAATAGGCTCTGTGTTTTGTTTCAGGAAGAACATCTGAGTTGGGACACTGGCTTCTTGCCTACACATATGCAGAATGCTCCTGAACCAAGGGCAAAAGAGAGATGGGGATGGAGGTGGTAGTAGATGTTTGGCTGAGGTTTGTTCGTTTGAACCCAGGGCCCTGCCCTGCATTTGTTAGGCAAGCCTCTACCACTGAACTATGTCCCCATCTCTTTTTTTTTTATTTTGAGGCAGGGTTTCTCCAAGTTGCCCAGATGGGTCTGGAGCTTGAAATCCTCATGCTTCAGCTTCTTTAGCAGCTGGAATTACAGGCATATACCACCGTGCCTGGCTTGACTCAGGTTTTTGAAGTTCTGTGTCCCCCAAGGCTTTGTCAGAGATCATTTCTGGGTTAGAATGCATAAAGTAGCAATGAGCTCCTCCTTTTGATAAAATCTTGTGCTTCGTGTGAGCCTAGGGAGGCTAGTGTTTGCTGTCTGTTCTACTAGTAAATAGTCATTTAAATTTTTTCCTTCATTTTACTACTTCTCAGTCTACCCCATTTGCTGATCTTTACCTCATTTAAAAGAAGGGGGAATGAAAGAAAGGGAGAACGGTAACTTTGCCTGGCTAAAGGAGAAGAGAACCTGATTTGAATGCCTACCATGTGTGTTTTTGTAAGTGAGGCAGCTGATTCTAGGAGAGATGAAGAATTACACTGGTTGCATAGCAAGTTGGGGGAGGTGCATATCAATATTATGTATACCAAAGTCCATTCTCATTTTCTGAAAGCATGCTGCTTCTATAAGATGATACCTTATTTCATTGACTATAAAGGATATTTGTTATAAGATGTATCATTAAGTGTTGATTAAGGTAACATTTCACAGCAAATGGAAGTTGCATCCTAAAAAAGAAAAGTCTTAGTTACTACTACATTTTGTCATTTCTAACATTATTTACTCTATTTTCTACACTAGTGAAGTAGATATTATCCTGTTTTTTATACTTCATGAAACTGAGGCCTAAAAAAGTTGATTATCAAAGATCACACAGCCATTATAGAGCAGAATTTAGATTCATTTTCAGGCAGTCTCACTTTGGAGTCTGTGATCAATTTCAACTATGTACTGGAATTCAGAAGTTTTAACTGCCAGCCAGAACCATCTCAGGGAGCATTTTTGGTCATTCTCTGTCCTGAAAGGAGACTTTGCAGGAATATTATTATTACAGTGAACATTTGCTGAGACCACGTAGGTCCTTATGCTGGCTAAGCTGGGTCACATTCCTGCATCCAATTTTTAGTCCCTATCCTCAAGAAATAGTCTAATGGGAGAAGTCCTCCATTGTTATAATAGTATATGATAATGTTCTACTGTACTGAATACCAGAGAACTGGAGGAGCTATCTGAGAGAGGCTTAGGGAATGCCAGAGAAAGAGGGTAACAGCCCGGGGTGGTGTCACATGCCTGTAATCCCAGCAGCTCAGGAAACTGAGGCAGGAGGATTCCAAGTTCAAAGCCAACCATAGCAATTTAGTGAGGCCCTCAGCAACTTAGACCCTTCTCTAAATAAAATACAAAAATGGGCTATGGTTGTAGCTCAGTGGTAAAGTGCCTCTGGGTTCAATCCCTAGTACCAAAAAAAGAAAGAAAAAAGGTGACATTTAAGTTCAGTCTTAAAGGATAATTAGGAATTTGCCACACTGAAACAAATAGATAGCATAGATTATTATGGCTTTAAATGGACAAATTTGAAATTCTGCCTCCTCCAATCTAGTTTTGGGGACCTTACATGAGTTAGCCTCCCTTAGTATCTGTTTTATCTTCTGTAAAATGGAGATGTAATTTACTTAACAGTACTGTTGTAAAGATTGAGTGAGCTAATGCATATGAACATTCAGCATGATATGTAGTAAGCATTTATAAATATTAGGTATGTATATATATAGGCTAGAAGAGTAGGTTAGCATTGCTTTTGTAAAGCTGAAGTTTATGGAACTGTTTAAGGCCTTAAGAAGTAGAAGGAGGGACTTGAACCACATCTCTGTCATTGTGCTGGCAAGGTAGGAAATAGAAATAAAAGAGAAAAGCTTTCTGCCACTTTAATGGCATCATTCCTTTGTGGGAGGGCAAAAGGGATCATCTTCCTTGTCATCCTCCTCCTTACCTCTTGCCTGAAGGTCTTTGGTTCCTGCCTTTCTCAAGACAGAATCCTTTCTCCTGCCAGGTATTGAGCTATTTGAGGATGAGATGGTAGGATTTTGCTATTTGTTAATGGAGTCTCTTCATATCCTATGCCTTTAACTCAGCCTGTGAATCAGAGACCAAAATTCAGGAGTTTCGACCCACTGATAGAAATTTTGATGCTAAGGGATTGTTAAGCAAAGCTTTGGTGCATTACCACTCCCTTCAAGTCCTGAGTGGATGAGGTTTCTGCCTCTATTTTAAGCCCTAAATTCTGTGCTAACTTTGTGCTAGGGGTATCATATACAGCATCCCATTTAATTCTTAAAAATAACCCTAGGAGATGAGAATTAACCCTGGTATATAGAATTGGAAACTGATGTGTCAGAGAGTTGGAGTTCAGACCCAAGTCTTCCCACTCCTATTTTGCTGCCTCCTAGTCTCCTCTGTAACTAGAGTAGCCACAAGATCAGCTTACACTGAAAGTAGTTCCTGACCTTGGTGTATAGGTTGGGTACCCCTGACTTGGTTTCCAGATTCCTAAAGGTAAAAGATGAATCCTTGTGAGTCTTCCCCTTCTCTTTTTCTGGATCCACATGGAACTCCTGCTCTTCAGATTAATAGTCATTGCATGTTTAAAGCTAGCATACATTTGATGAATATTTAATAACATTGAGCAGACAGGCTGGAAACAGCTGTCTGAGACAGCAGTTGTTAGGGGGAGGGGAAGAAGTGCACTAAACTGCCTAACCACCCATTCTTTTGTTTCCTAGCCTAGAAAATAGACCCGTTCCTTCTAAGCTCCTTAGGGCCTGATTGCTGCCCTGGACTCCAAAGGAGGCTACACTGAATCTGTAGACTCAATCCTTTTGTTGAGGAAATAGGGAGCAGAAATGTTCACTGACACCTGGAATTAATTTTCTAGCCCCTGGGCTGGAGTCTTCTACTCTTGTTTGTTCTGGGACTCTGGTACTGAGTGAATATTCTCATTTAGTGTTCTGCTAACCACCTTTCCTCTGAAAGGAAGGAGACTTGTATCGGAAGACATGTGATTGAACCTTAGTTTCTTGGCACTTTTTGACCAAAGATGCTAGATCCACTCAGCAGTGAGTGTCCTCGTTCCCAGCCCACACTGTGGTGATTGTCTTTGGGTGCATTTCAGGCAGGGACTGGACAGTAGAGTTCTCAGGTAGGTAGGTACACAGGCTAGCCTTGTACTGCTGCCGCCTCCCCAGCCTAGATCTAGGCAACTTTGTGCTTCAAAGAGGTTTTGGAGAGGCAGTTGAACTCCTAAAAAAAAGAGCTCATTTAAGATGTTTCTACATAGTGTGAGGCCTAGTCAGGCTATCAATCCAGATCAATCAACTAAACAGTACACATGGCCAGAAATTTGGCTACTATTTCTGATCTTAATACTGCATTAAGATATATTCCCTTGTCTGCCTCTGAATCCTGGCTTGGCCTACCTCAGGGCAGCCAGTCTCTTTCTATCAGGTACCACAGTATTGGGTAAGAACTTGAGATAGAAAAGTTTGGGAACAGTAGACATACACAGGGTGATTCTTCTCTGGTGTCTTATGACTCCAGCAGCTTTAGAGGTAGGTGGTCCCCACCTTGGCTCTTCGGGTTGGAATGTGGGAAACATTCTTCATCTGCCTTTGAGAAAGAGAAGTAAAGGCTGAGGGTGCAGCTTAATGATAGAGTGCTTGCCTAGTATGTTTAGGGCCCTGGGTTTAGACTCTAGCACAGCCAAAAGAGAGAAAAAAGAAGTACCTTGTTTCCTGATAGGATTCTTCATCAACTTATCTCCAGAAGTTGGTACAAATGGCGTCTTTCGTTATTATTATTTTTTTAATGTATTGACTTTTTCACTTACTATGTGCTACACACTAGAGATTCAGCGATGAGTGAACAACATAAAATGGTTCTGGCTTTGTGGAGCTTACAAAATATTTGGGGAGACAGGGCATACAACTTCACTGGGGTTTTCTTTAAGGAAATAGTGTGTAAACTCATACAAAAAGGAAGGCTTAGCTAGGCAGAGGGTTTGGGGGATGGTTTGAGGAAAGGACATGGAGCACATTATCTAGGCAGAGAGTAGCCTGAAGCAGGTTCAAGGTGAGGTAGAAAACTAGGCCTTATTCTCAGCGGATCACTGAAAACCATTAAATTGGTGGTAGAATGACATTAGATTTGTTTTATTATCATTATTAATTATTTTTGTGTGTGGTTCTGGGGATCAAATCTAGGGCCTCTGCAAGATAGGCCAGTGCTCTCCCACTGAATTGTACCTCTAGCTCAGTTTTTTTTTTTTTTTTTAACCAGGGATTGAACTCAGGGACACTCGGTTACTGAGCCACATCCCCAGTCCTATTTTGTATTTTATTTAGAGACAGGGTCTCACTGAGTTGCTTAGGGCCTCGCTAAGTTGCTGAGGCTGGCTTTGAACTCGCGATCCTCCTGACTCAGCCTCCCGAGTCGCTTGGATTACAGGCGTGCGCCACCACACCCGGCTTCTAGCTCAGATTTCTGACTTTAAAACTTGGTTATGGGGACATGTTAGGAAACCTTGTTAGTCGAGGCAGAAATGAGAAAGGCCTGTAGGTAGGACTGGGGGTGTAACTCAGTGGTGCCCTGAGTTCAGTCCCCAGTACTCAGTGGTAGAACACTGGGTTCAATTTCAGCAGTGGAGAATTCAGGGGGGAGTCCTGTAATAGGGTAATATTGAAAATAAAGATTCTGGTTACTGTGAAAAAAAAAGTGTTCTGGTTACTGACTAGAAAAACTGGCCCCCCTCCCCCCAGTAGTGTCTTTTTAAAAAGGAGAAGCACTGCTATAGGCTTTAGTATGAAGTCAGACCCCTTTTCTGTGCCCCAGGCTTAGGAAATGTGTCTACTGTGGGCAACTTTGAGTGTTTGGGGCTGGGATAAAGTCCTCCCAAAACCAGAAGAGAGGACTCCCTGACCTTAGAATTGAATTACTGATGATGAGGTGATCTCTTTCTCCCCACAGCTTTAAAGCTCTTTGTTGATATTTTTCACATCTCTGGGAGAGCACAAAGCATTTTCTTGTTTGTAAAGCTGAAAACTCCAAAGTTTGTATAGCCAAGGCCCCAAAGGTTTTATTTCATTCTTCTCTGGGTCACTCAGCTCAGATATGACCAAGGATGGGAGATATGGAGTGTAGGGCTCCATTTTCATTGCCTAACAGTAAAGAGAGAGCTTATAGGCTGTGCACTACTGTTTTCACCCATCTGTGTACCTAGAGATCTGTGTACTAAAAAGAAATGCCTAGACTTGTACTGTGGGATGGGGAGACTGAAGGGAGGCAGCCTGGCCAGGTGGGAGGCTGGGAAGACCCCTAATAAGGCATCTTCATATTTCTTAATTTCTACTTTGTTTCTTTGCAGATACCAGAGGACTCCAGTAACCAGGAGAGGCTGACCTGAGGGCATTTGCTTAGCACAAAGAAACCCAGAAGAGGAGATTGGCAGTTCTGTTTCACCCCGCCTCTTGATCTGTCTGAATTAACCACAGAAAACCAGCCAGGATCATCCTCTAAGAGTCTTTAGACTCAGAATGGAATCCTCAGGGCAGCAGGGGACTGTGATATTAACAGTTCTACCTGCTCAAGACTTTAAAGAGTGGAAGGGGACTAACAGTGTCCCTAACATGGCCCTCTAGATCAGAATAGACTGCTACCTCCTACCTCCCACTGTGCCATTCCCAGTCTTGTGTGCTTCCCCTTAATCTCTCCCAGAACTGACTGGAATACCTTACTTCCACTTCCTATTCCCCCCCACCACACTTCTGTCAGCCTCAGAGCCCTTGGACACTTCCAGAGGGCTCCCAAAATCCTCATCTCCTCAGTAACAGGCTAAGGGAAAGCTAAGTGCGGAGGTTCGTTTACTTTGGGCAAGTTACTTGTTGAGCCTATTTTTCTCTTATTGTTGATTACTTATTCAAAAAGCTCTTGAAGGGTAGGGCTTTCCCTACTTTACATCTGTACTCTATTCCTTTCCAACCAGTATCTGCCCTGAGTAGGTCAATAAAGATTTGGTCAAGTGATGAATGGTCCCACTCTGGTAGCTTCTATTAGCTTTGGGAAAGGGCCTAAGCCCCCTCTCTAGAGCTATACTGGGCCAAATGTTTGCCCTAACTTTTTCTCTTAAAGGATTAGAAAGTCAGCTTTTGAAAGACTTCTGGTTTTCTGTGTCGTATACCTAGCTGAGATTTATACTGAGCTTCTTGGGATTAGGGACCTTTCATGCTACACTCTCCCTTAAGATTCAGGTTATTTATCCTAACAGGAACCAAAAGGGAGGACTGGATTTAAGGACGGAGCCTGTCTGCATTTTAACCATGCCTGGGATATTCTAATGAGTTTGGATTCATTCTTAGCAGTTACAGTGAAAAGGGACCTTGAAGTCAGTTGATGTACACTGGGCAAACTGTTGAACATCTGAGCCTGCTTGTCTTCATTGTTGATTACTATAAATAGTAGCTCATACCTTTTTGGGGGTACTGAAGATTGAATCCAGTGGTACTTTACCACTGAGGCATATCCCCATCCCTTTTTATTTTTATTCATTTATTTTTTGAACCAGGGATTGAACTCAGGGACACTCGGTCACTGAGCCACATCCCCAGCCCTATTTTGTATTTTATTTAGAGACAGGGTCTCACTGAGTTGCTTAGGGCCTCGCTAAGTTGCTGAGGCTGGCTTTGAACTCGCGATCCTCCTGACTCAGCCTCCCAAGTCGCTTGGATTACAGGCATGCACCACCATGCCCGGCTCCTTTTTATTTTGAAACAGGGTTTCATTAAGTTGCTTAAGCCCTTGCTAAATTGCTGGCGTTGGCCAGGAATTTGTGATCCTCCTTACTCAGCCCCCAAACTGCTGGGATTACAGGCAAACACCACTATACCCAGCTATGTCAAGCATTTGTATATATGTAATTCTCAAATCCATTATTTATATATATATATATGAGGAAATTGAGGCTTAAAGAGAATAACTTGCCTAAGGTTAAAAAACACTTCATCAGGGCTGGGGATATAGCTCAGTTGATAGAGTGCTTGCCTCACAAGCACAAGGCCCTGGGTTCAATCCGCAGCACTGAAAAAATAAAACTTCATCACACAGCTACAAGTGCTTTGAAACAGGTTTCTGAGATGTGGGACTTTTCAGAGCTAAAACTAGGGAAGTCCCAAGCAAACCTAGGTGAAAAATTTTGTCACCCTGCATTGGTGGCTCAGTCCAGGGCTGGCCACCGAGGCTGTACTTTTCTTTGCTTCTTGGTCTCTTACGCCTTTGTGGCCAGAGTCTTTTCAGTTCACCAGACAAGGGAGGAGTTGCAGTGGGGAGTAAGGGAGCCAGATGGCATCCTGGTTATAGATAAGTGGGTCATTGAGGAGTCTGCATTGGTTGAGGACCCTGGTCAGGCATACCCTTCACCCTCAGGTGCACGATTTCTACTTGGGAGCCACTGTATTTTTCAGGGCCCATTTACTCTTTAAAAGTAGAATGATAATCCCTTTCCATTGAAGGGAATCTGAGAAGCAAATGAAGTGTGTTTGAAATGCCTAGCATGGGACTGGGGATATGGCTCAGTTGGTAGAGTGCCTGCCTCGAAAGCACAAGGCCCTGGGTTCAATCCCCAGCACCACACACACACACACATGAAAAATATGCCTAGCATGGGGTCTAGACATAATACTGCTCAACAATTCCTTCCTGCTCTATTCCTGCGTAGTAGGTCTTGGCAGTCCTGTCACCTGTAACAGACACCCTCTAGCCTCCTCTCATCTGGTCCCTAGGGATATTCCTTTGAGTACTCTGATTTAGTGGGCTTGGTCCACCCACCCAGCTGCCCTGCCTGTCAGTCACCTCTGTAAGTGGAGAAGGATGACATCAACCTTCCCCCTAGCCTCTGGACTTCCAAGCCATAAATATTTTAGAAGGGCCTTTCTCTGGCTGTTGCCAGGGTGATGGGCTCTCAGGGATGGGTAGAAGTGTGGAGGTGGGGCTGACAGCTTGGGGTCTAGCAGCAGAGCTGGCCCTAGAAGGGTGGGTATGAGGCCTGGCCAAGAGCCAGCACTCACCGCTCTGAAGGCTGTTCTGCCTACCTACCTTTCCTTTCTTGGGCCCCTCAAAACTGTTCTTACTGAATACAGACCCAACTGTACTGTGATCTTAGGTAAATTGTTAACATTTCTTTGGGCCTTATTTTAACATCTAATAGAAAATAAAGGTCCCATGCAGGTTAAAAAAAAAAAAAAAAAAAATGCAGGTAAGTAGAAAAGACGCGGTAAAAGGTTTTGAAAAAGTCCTTAAGGAGTCGGGTCGCATCACCTTTTCTGATGGACCTAGAGACTGAGGTCTGATGCCATGTGGATGCCACCCTAAAGATTCAGGGCTGACCCTCTTCCTTTCCTTTCCCTCTGCCTTTCCCCCTCCTCACACTGCAGTCCCATCTCTTCTAAGGTTCCCGGGTCTACCTGAACTACCTGGCCTGACGGTGTTCCAAGGAATTAGACCCAGTGACTTGGAAGCAGAGTTGATGGGTCTCTCTGACCTGAGATACAGAAATCCAGGCTCCCAAATAACCTGGTTCCTTTCCCTACCCTTCCAACTTACTAGGATTTTTTTTTTCTTTTTTTAAGAATGGTTGATTTATCCATCAATCTTACTGAACTCTATTTTGTGTGTTTGTGTGTATGTGTGCTAGGGATTGAACCCAGGGCCTCAAGCATGCCAGACAAGCATTCTACCAGTAAGCCACATCCCCAGCCCTCTAGAGATCTTATATCTGAGGAAACTCTTAAGTTGTGCAGCATGCCTCACCCCTACCATTGAGGAGCCCCAAGATTCCCATATCTTGCCCAAAGATGCCCAGCTCCGTTTCCCAAGCTCTGAGAACTGATTTATTTGTATTGGACGCTCTCTGGTGGTTAAAATGTGCATTACAGGAGAATAAAATACCAAATGTGAGACTGAATTTCCGGCCACCTTAGAAGTAGAATGGTTTGCCATGGAAGCCGGGCGTGGTGGCGCACGCCTGTAATCCAAGCGACTTGGGAGACTGAGTTAGGAGGATCGAGAGTTCAAAACCAACCTCAGCAACTTAGTGAGGCCCTAAGCAACTCAGTGAGACCCTGTCTCTAAATAAAATACAAAATAGGGCTGGGGATGTGGCTCAGTGGCCGACTGTCCCTGAGTTCAATCCCTGGTTCAAAAAAAAAGAAGTAGGATGGTTTGCCCAAGGGAAGATGGACTCATTCCTGGAACGTGGGCCACCTTGCACCTTTGTTCATGCTTTATCTTCATTGCCGCCCCACTTGCAAGTACATTACCTATCAAAACCCTACTCTTGTTTTTGTACAGGGGAATTGAACCCCAGGGCACTTAACCACCGAGCCACATCCCTAGCCCTTTTTATTTTTTATTTTGAGACAAAGTCTCACTAAGTTGCTGAGCTGGCTCTGAACTTGGTAATCTTCCTGTCTCAACCCCCCGTGTTGCTGGGGTTACAGCTGTGCACCATCATGCCTGGCAAAACCCTATGCATTTAAAAAGAAGAAACGCAGTAGCATGTTATCTTCGTAATATTTAAATTTTATGGGATGTGGGAAGACATGTTTAGATAAGAACAGGTGGGTAGGTGACCCTGAGGTGGAAGGTTATGTGGTAGGACTAATGTATGCATAGAGTGAAAATGGACCAAGAATTTGGAAGAATATGACATCTGGAATTCTTGTAGGCTCTTATATTGAAAATGAGATATAAGTATTCTTACTGGTGTGAGAAAGTGAGAGCAAATCCCTGATAGTCTGGGATGGAACTGCAGGTGACATTTCTCCAAAGCCTTCAATCTTCAATAATATGTTTTGATAATAGCTAACATTTAAGTAGCACTTACTATGCACTAGGTATTGTTGTATACACTTTTTTTTTTTCTTTGTGGTGCTGGGGATTGAACCCAGGGCCTTGTGCATGCAGGGCAAGCACTATCCCAACTGAGCTATATTCCCAGCCCTGTTGTATACACTTTAAACAGACCAACTTGATCTTCACCATAATTGCAAAAGGTGTGCGTAATAATTCTATCCTCACTTTATATTGAGGAAACAGGCACAGGGAGGTTAAGTAGCTTCCTAAAGTCATGCAGCCAATAGGTGGTGAGGCTGGGATTTGACTCCATATAAATCTGATTCCAGAGAAGGTAGGGTTTGTTTTGTTTTTTAGGGTACTGGGGATTGAATTCATGGACACTTGACCAGTGAGCCACATCCCCAGCCCTGTTCTGTATTTTATTTAGAGACAGGGTCTCACTGAGTTGGTTAGTGCTCACTTTTGCTGAGGCTGGCTTTGAATTGGCCATCCTCCTGCCTCAGCCTCCCAAGCAGCTGGGATTACAGGTGTGCACCACCCTTCCTGGCGGAGAAGGTGTTCTTATAGCTACATTTTATACTGAAAATACTGCCTGCCTTTTCCATTGTACAAAACTGACTTGAGAAAGCTGTTTTGTTTTATCCTACAGTTTCAGCACCTCCTCTACCTACCACCAGGGGTCTGCATAGTCCAGGTTGAAAATTGCTATGTAGTGGACAGACTAGCTAGCTTTTGGGCCTTGGCCCCAGAATAACATGACCAAGGAAGAGGATGCAGGATTGGCCTGGAACCAGTGGCATTTCCTTAAAAACTCAGACTCCTGGAAGAGCCAATAGAGAACAAGTTACTCAGGAAATAGAGGCTTAGAGAGGGAAGGGGATGTGAGGGCTTCAAGGTCACAAAGCAACAGAGATGTGGTTACAGATCTGGAGGACAAGAGGCTAACAAATACCCTGCCGCCGTATGATTATTTCCTCTAGGGAATCTATAGGAGGCAGATGTGCAAAGATCAAATCTCTAGATGTTTCTGGTAGATACTGGGATTAGTATATTAAATTATTTCAGTTGCTATTATCAGACACCAAACAAACTGATTTTTTTGTAACAGAAAAGTCCAAAAAGGCTTGAGGTTTGGTTGGATCCAGAAGTTTAAATGATGCCCTTAGGATGTGATTTATTTTGGGGGAGGGAGGCAATGCTGGGAATTGAACCCAGGACCTCATACATGCTAGGCAAGCACTCCACTACTGAAGCACTCCACGTCGCCAGCCTCACAATATTGGTTTTTTTTGGGTTTTTTGGTTTTTTTTCATTTTTGCAGGGTGGGCGGGTGGGCCTGCTGGAGTACTGGTGATTGAACACAGGGGCACTCTCACTGAGCTACAGCCCCAGCTCTTTATTTTCTTGACAATTAAGTTATCCAGACTGGCCTAGTACTTGCCATCCTCCTGCCTCAGTCTCCTGAATTGCTGTGATTACAGGCATGCACCACTATGCTCTGGCCAGAAAGTAATTTTTTAATATTTTGTTTTTAGTTGTTAATGAACCATATTTTATTCATTTATTTATATGTGATGCTGAGAATTGAACCCAGTGCCTTCCACATGTGAGGCAAGCACTCTACCACTGAGCCACAACCCCAGCCCCAGAAAGTGATTTCTTGATAATGTTTCATTGTCAGCTAAGTTCTTCCTCCAAAGTGGCAAGGTAGCCACCAAGTGCTCCAAGTTTAAATCCTACTTGCTTACCCATCCCAGGAGGGAATAATTTTTTCCCAATAGTTCAATCAGAGAGGGCTGGGGATATAGCTCAGTTGGTAGAGCGCTTGCCTTGCAAGCACAAGGCCGTGGGTTCAATCCCCAGCACCACAAAAAAAATAAATAAATAAAATTTAAAAAAATAATTCAATCAGAGATCCTGGGATTGTATGTTATTTAGCCTGATTTGGATCACTAATACCACCTCCCCACAACCCCATCCAGTCACTAGTCGGGAGTGGCAGGAATATTGGAATGCTTTTTTTCTTTTAGTTGTTGATGGACTTTTTTTATTTAATTCATTATTTATATGTGGTGCTGAGAACCGAACCAGTGCCTCACACATGCTAGGCAAACACTCTACCACTGAGCCACAACCCCAACCCTGGAATGCTTTGATTTGACAATGCAGGGTCATCTGCTCACTGGAACTGCAAGGTAAGGCAACCTCACCAAACCACAAATGGACTGAGTGAGGAGAGGTAATTCCCCAAGAGAAAATCAGTGTCCTTACCAGAAGGAGAAATGGATGCGAGGCATTAGCAAACATTTCCTGAGTATTTACTATGTACAAGGTCTAGCACCTTCCATGTAACAGATGGACAGCAACACATTTCCCAACCACACCCCACAGGCAATTACCAGATGCAAGCCATTGCTTCCTCATAGGAGTACAACAAGCAAACACACCCCAGAAACTGATGCCTCCTGTGAAGTCTTCACTCACATCAGAGTTAGGCCACCCTCTGTCTGCCTTTGAACTTGGTACTTACTGCCTAATATATCAATTATTCTGTCTTCCCACTAATGAGTGCCAAACTGCCACTCATTCACCTCTATCTCTAGTCCCCAGGATATAGTCCTTGCTAAGAAATGGTAACCTGATGAATTAAAATGTATTCCTAGGAATGGTCTGACTTTGGTCTAATATGGAATATTCCTGAAACATTTGACTTTTCCCAATTAGCCTTCCATTCAAAAACTGATTTGCCACTACTTCCATGCAACCTAACTAGTACAAATTGAATGTCCTTTATGTGTCAGTTTGTGTTAGGCTCTCAGGGTTTGAAATTTGATGTATTTTAAATTCAGCACCCTCTAAAGAGGCCAGTTCTATCAGAAAAAATTTCCTTTTTCTCAGAATTTCTTTGGGAAAAAAAAATAGCTGGGCATGGTGGCATGCACCTGTAATCTCAGCAACTTGTAAGACCCTAAAAATGAGGATGTAGCACAGTGGTATAAAACCCCTGAGAATGGGCTGGGGATGTAGCTCAGTTGGTAGAGTGCCTGTCTCACAAGCACAAGCCTTGGGTTTAATCCCCAGCACCACCAAAAAAGAGAAAAAAAAACCCCTGAGAATAATTCCTGGTGGGGGCGGGGGAGTGAGAAAAAGAAAGAAGAAAGGTATTTTCAGTATTGATTCTACTCTGCTTAGTGATCCAGGGATATTAATTTTTTCTCCCTGGGCCTCAATATCCCCCTGCCCTAAGAGCTAATCTACTTTTTTCCCCCTCACCTATCCAAGATAGCAGTAAGTTCTGTTGACTTTACCTTCAAATCCAGAATCCAACCATGTCTCATCACCTTACCCAAGGTGGTACAAAGCATCAAGATCTCTCCTGTCTCATTTCTGAAGTTTTTTTTTTTTTTTTTTTTTTTTTCTTCACAGAACCAAGTGGTTCTTTAAAAATGGAAGTTCAGGGGTTGGGGTTGCGGCTCAGTGGTAGAGCACTTGCCTAGCACATGTGAGGCACTGGGTTTGATCCTCAGCACCACATAAAAATAAGTATATAAAATAAAGGCATTATGTCCATCTATAACTTAAATATTGTTTCTTTGTTTGTTTTTTGAGGTGCTGGGGTTTGAACCCAGGGCCTTAACACTTATAAGGCAAATACTCTACCAACTGAGCTATATCCCCAGCCCAAGTAATTCCTTCTTTTGTTGCAGTATCGTGTCTACCCCACTGAAGCTAGCACTGACCTTACTATTTTATTATTAATTTTGATTTTTTTGGTATTAGGAATTGAACTTAGGGGTGCTCTATCTCTGAGCTACATCTCCAGTCCTTTTTGTTTTGAATCAGGGTTTTGCTAAGCTGCCTGAAGCAGGCCTCAAACTTGTGATTTTCATCAGCTTCCCATTACTGGGGTTACAGGCACGTGCAACCATGCCCAGCATGATCTTATTATTTCTTAAATGCACCAGGCACACTTGTGCCCCAGGGTCCTTGAACTAACTGCTCCTTCCCTCTGGAATGCCCCCTTTCTCCCAGTATCTGTGTGTGACTAACTCGGTGTCTTCTGTGAAGCCTATTCTGCCCATCCTACATAAACTTGGTAACTCCAGCCCCTTTTGTTTTTCTTCCATGCCAATCATTCCCTTCTGACATACTACAGAATTTTGTCAATATCTTCCCACTTGTATCTAAACTTGTATCTAAACTCTGTAGATAACTATTAATTAAATGTCGAATTCATTCAATTAATTTTATATTGATGTCTATTATGTGCCAAGCACTGTGATAAGAAATCACAAGGTGATTAAGACTGCTTATGTCTTAAATCTTTTGAGGGAAGAACTCAAAATAACACTTAGTAGCAATAGCTCATTTATTCAGTTCATCCTCTGTGTTTAAGTACTTGCCAAACATAACAGTGATGGCTAACATTGATTAAACATTGATTAAACATTGATTAAAACAGACTGTTGTACATGTGTTATCTCGTTTAATCCTCACGAAGACCTATAAGGTGAATATTACCTACCTCATTATAAAAACCAAGAAATGGGATTTTAAGACCTGGAAATGGTAGAATCAGGATCTGGAATAAAGTGGTGGGTGGCAGTGAGAATGGGGAGTGGGGTCAAATATGAGAAACGCTTAGAATTTAGGGTCAGCAAGACAAGGTCAGATTGGATGTGGGGGCAAAGGGAAAGGAGGAAACGACTCCCATGTTTTTTGTCTTGGGAAATGAATCCAGAGTGATAACACTGAGCTACACTCCTTTTTATTTATTTACTTTTTTTTATTTTGAAAAAGGGTCTCGCCAGGTTGCCCAGACAGGCTTTGAACTTGTAATCTTCCTGCCTCAGCCTCCAGAGTCGCTAGGCTTACCCGCAAGCTCTACTGTTCCCAGGTTTTGGCTGGGGTGGACCAAAGTGCAACAAAGCCCAAGGGAAAAATGAAAGTCCAATTGGGGACATCTTAGTTTGAGATCCCTGTGGGCTGCTCATGGATACAAATCATCTCCAGCAGGAGTACAAAGGTTGTTCCAGCCTCTTGAAGTCTGAAGATATGCTGGGAGCAGGCTAACAGGGGAAGAACTAGAGATGGATTTCCCTCCCTATTGTATCTCTTCATCAGCTAATGCAGGAAGGACGCAAGGGACCAGGAGACAAAGAGAGCTTAGGCACCGCCTTTGTTCGGTTCTCGAGGCCCCTTTAAGAAGCGCGCTCCCACCGCCTAGCCCGCCTTGTATGCAAATTTAGCGGTGAGGCGAGAGCGCGCGGCTGATACCCGGGACTGGGCTGCGGCGGTTAGTCCTCTCCCGGCCGCCGTCCTCTCCGACATATTGCCCGCAGGAGCTGCGGCGGCGAAGCGGAGAGCGCTGGGGGGAGGAGATGGGTGAGCAGAACGGGTCAGGCTCGGCCCGGGAACAAGAGGGCGTGGGGGTCAGGGTGACCACGCTGCAAAATTGCTGCCCCACGAGGACCGGATCCCGGCGAGGGGAGGGGGAGGGGATGCGGGTGCAGACGGGACCCCGCCCCCTCCTGTCGTTTTGCGGGGTGGGGCCTCTGTTGTGGGGGCGGGACATTAAAGTGGTGGGCGGAGCTTCCAAAATGAAGAGCGCCTGTGAGGTCTCAGGCTCTGATGAGGACCCGTTCGTCAGGTCTAGAAATGGGGGCGGGGTCCGGCGATGGGCGTGACTGTGTGCTAAAGGCGGAGCTTCTGGGTTGTGAGTGCTTGTGTGGGGGCGAACTTTCTGGGCTGTAGGGGCTTATACTGGGCACTGTGGGGCGGGGAGGAAATCCTTCAGACTAGGAAGCCCCTTCTGGAGCAGGGTTCCCGAGCTGAGTGCTTTTATTGGCTTGTGGGCGGGGTCTCTGAGTTGACAGTTGTGTGTGGGTGGGGCTTCTGGACGGAGGGACTTTAAGTGGATGCAGAGCTTCTACAGACAGGAGAGGGTGTGGGCAGAGCTTCTGGGGTGAGGCTGTTTGTGTGGGGTTTCCCTAGCCAAATAGTGAACTTCTGTTCTGCCGGCTTGTTGAAAGCACACCACCTGGAAAAACACTTTTCGGAGACATGTGGCAAAATCTGACCAGAGGAGCTGGAGCATGGGGTGTGTGTGAGTGAAGGCTGCTGTTTTACCTTGAGGAGTATGGACAGGTTATGAATTTGATTAGGTGCTTAAGAGTTTTGTGCTGGGTGGTACCTGGGATCTTGGTCTAGATTGCTAAGCCTAGGGAATAGGTTGTAAATTCAAGTTTTGGGTCCACAACCACAATGTTCTCCCAGGGCACACATCCTTGACCCTGAGCTCAGGCCTTGGGTCCTGTCCATGAGACACCTGGATGCCCATTGAACTGGATCTCAGAACCTTAGAGGAAAAAGATGTTTCATAGCTTCCCCAAATTGTAAACCTCCATAAACTTGTATCCAAATGGGGTCTAGTGTGTACCAGAGCTGAGAACTCAGGACTCAAATCCAGTCTCTGACACAGTGTAAGCTCACCTTCCTAATCTGAAGAACCTACTTTGCTGGGCTCATTTGCTGATCAACATATACTTGCTGGGCAGCTGGGCGCGGTGGCGCACGCCTGTAATCCCAGCACTTGGGAGGCTGAGACAGGAGGATCGCTAATTCAAAGCCAGCCTCAGAAACTTAGCGAGGCACTAAGCAATTCAGACCTTGTCTCTAAATAAAATACAAAATAGGGCAGGGGATGTGACTCAGTGGTGGAGTGCCCCTGGATTCAATCCCCTGTACCAAAAACAAAGAAACAAAAAAAAAAAAAACATATACTTGCTGGGCATTGTGTTGGGAGAGAATGGGAGAAAAAGCAGTGAAAAAAGCAGATGAAGTTACTGACCTCACTGATCTTCCATGTTAGTGGGAGAGACAAACAATATACATATATTAACAAATGAATAAGATAATTTCAGAGAGTGAATTGTGAAGAAAAATAGAAATAGGATAGAGAATGATGGGGGCAGTTACTTCAAAAATATCCATTAGGGCTGAAGGTGTAGATCAGTAGTAGAGTGTGTGCTTAGCCTGTGTGAAACCCTGGCTTCAATACCCAGCAGTGGGAGGAAAAAAAAGAGAGAGAGAAACCAAAAATGGCATTCAGGCAGAGGATGTAGCAAGTACAACAGGTAACAAGAAGCTGGGCACAATGGCACATGCCTATAATCCCAGCAGCTCAGGAGGCTGAGACTGGAGAAGTGAAAGTTCAAAGCCAGCCTCAGGAACTTAACGAGGGCCTAAGCAAGTTAGTGAGACCCTGTCTCAAAATAAAAAATAAAAAGGGCTGGGGATGTGGCTCAGTGGCTAAGTGCCTCTGGGTTCAATCCCCAGTAC